>WMHX01000074.1:0-125867 GCA_013420875.1 Thelonectria rubi
ATAAAATATATTATTATAATCCTTAGATTTTTATAGTTTTAATAATTAGGTTTATTATCTTATTAAATAAATATTAAAGGAGTTATTTATAAGAGAACTTTTATTATTTTATATAAAGGGCTTTTATAATAACCCTAAATATAGCCTAATTAGCAGTCTATAAGTAGCATTAAGCTATTAAAGCCCTCCTTATCTTTAATAATATATATAAAATCTACTATAATATATAGCCCTAGCCCCTTATTATAAACTCGCAAAATGCATAAGACTTTATATATTGCCTTACTTATAGCGCAATTATTGCACTAAATAGTACTTAATCCCTTTATTTTCGCCCTAATAGTTAAATTAATAAAGCAAGCAAGAGCTTCTAGTCCTAAGTGCCCTAAGCAAAAGTACTAATAATTTATAGTAGCTTTACTTATCTTTACCTATAATATATAATTATAAGCCTTAAAAACTACCTCTTAAAGCAATATATCTTTAAGAATAAATTAATTATATTAATCTAGAAAATAGTATAAAGGCCTACTAAATTTAGTATAAAGGCAATAGCTTCTTAGGCTTATATCCCACTATATTCCTAACTAATAAAGGCACTATAGGGAAATAATATTATAAATAAAATTATAATAATAGCCTATATTATATAAAGTAAGGTATTTAGAGGTTAAGCTTAATAGGCAATTTAGCTTTAATTAAATAGTATTATAGCTTAGAACTAAAAGCCTCTAACTTTTAGTAAAGATATAGTTATTTTTAGAGGCTTTAGTAAAGTCTTTAAAATATTTCCTATTATTAAAAATATAAATAATTACTTTAGAGTTAAGAATTGCTAATTTCTTTAAGGGGTATAAAGAGCCTAAAAATATTACTCTTATTACTATTAATATAATATAGGTACTTCTAATTCTTTAAGGTAATTATTCCCTAGCTTTAAGCTGCTTAATCTATTTAATTACCTTACTAATAAGGCATTTATCCTTAAGGTTCTTATTAATTAAAGCGCAATATTCTAGATTCTTAATAAAGCTAATAGGAGCCCTATTAGGGAAAGTATACTAATAGCCTATAAAGCAGTATATTATTACCTTATAGATTAGGCAGGCCCTCCCTAATAAGGCTGACCCTAATTAGGCTGTAGGGGGAGCTATTATAGTAAGAGCTAAATTAAAGGGGCTTTCTTTCTATATAATTGCCTTCTTTTTCCTATTATTCTTCCTCTTCTTCTTAAGAGATTATAATATTATATTAAGATCTTTTTTAATATAATTTAATTCCTTCTTACCTATTAGGAAAGCACTAGTGCATTTTACTCTTCCTTATAGCTTAAGACTTTTAATAATCTTAATCTTAAAGTATAAGGAGTTAATAACCTCTCGGAAGGTAAAGGTGCCCTTTTTAAGCTTCTCCCTAAATAGGATTTTTATAATATCTATCTTTAGCTGCAAGAGGGGGTAAGCAGTCTACTTTAGGGAGGTAAACTAGCTAATAGGATTTAGGGCATTAAGGACCTTTATTACTTAAGATCAGATTATTATAACCTTAAAGGCAAAAATCTAGATAATTTAGTATTTTATTAATTTTACTCTTATATTTATAAACTCTTAATAGGTAAAAATAGCTTGCCTATAAGCTAATTGCAAATTAGCCCTAATTAACTCCTTAAGGTTATTATATTATACCTTTAGGTCTTTATAAGGGAGGCAATTTATCTGCCTTAAGGGGTTATTAATTATAGCCTAAACCTATACCTTAAGCTCCTAAACCGCTTAAGCTTTTACTAGGAAGGCATAAAAATTAATATTATAAAGCTAGAAATAGTATTTCTTAGTAGCTAAAGGCGTATTAGCAGTAGGAGGAAGAGGCCTTTTAGGCTTTATAAGAAAGGCCTGATCCTTATCCCTAGAGGCAGCTGCCTCCAGGCTGCCAATCTAAGCAGGAGATTATGCCAGTAGAGCTATAATGTCCTAAATATAGGCATTTTATGCTTAAGACTTAAAAAGTAAGCTCTAGGCATTCTAGTCTATAGCTCTAATAAGCTTAATCTTTATCTTATTTTTAAGGTTAATTAAGGATATTATTAGGGAAATTATTAATAGCTTTTATTATTTATTTAATAGATTTAATATTATTATGATTTTTCTTCTCTTTATTTCGGTTAGTTTAATTAAATAAGAATATAAGACTCTTAATTATTAGATATTGCATAAGAGTTATTACATTCCGAGTTAGGGGGTCAAAATAGGCAGAATTAAGGGTTATTAAATAAGCCATTATAAGGCTATTGAATTAATTAAATAGATGAGGTTAAAAGCGCGATTTAATTTATGTATATATATATGTGTGTATTCCATCATTATTGCATCTCTATTCCAAAGTGCGGGGATTCCTTCATACGTATTCAGAAACACGTGACGGCCGGGCCCGACCTCCCGGTCGGTCCGACAGCTCCATTGTCGCCTATCCATCTAGTCGTGCCGAGTTGAGCCATCTTCCCAGGGAGTGAACATCCAAGCTGAAAGCCGTCAAGGCACACGAGTGGTCGGGTGATGTCATTTTCGTGGTGTCTATTTTTGGATCGCGCTCGGATCCACTTCTTCCATTTGAAATGTGGGGTATGGCGTTGCGGCGCCGATTTGGCCCCACACCAACATGGTACGTACATATGCCACAAAATCACGCATGCGTTCAACAACAACAGAAGGCCTGGTGGTCTAGTGGTAGTAAGTCGATTCGCCACAACTCCTCAGTTCTCCCACTAACCTCCTCTGCATGGATTGCCGTTTCGGGAATAGCTCCCTTTCTTCCAAAGAAAATATGGCAGGTCCCGGGTTCAATCCCCGGTCAGGCCCTCTCTTTTTGTCCATGGTTGGTCACCACGACCATCTTTTTTGCCAGTGTGAGATGATGGATAGGGCATCCTTCTTCTGCATTTCTCAGAACGTCATTCTCGAACGTTGGTTGGGATTGTGAATTCATTCACCGATCGCTTTTCGGAGTGACCTCCACCACACACGGCTCGGACCGAACTAGTCTCCCCATAAGAACATTTGGTCTCAGTGCCGCATTACATCTCTTACTTGGGCAGTAGCTACCCACGAACATTTTTCTGTGATTTTCCCAGCTCAGCCAGAGCAAACAAGTTTCCTCCGCGCACCGGTTTCCATGTCAAACACGATGCCGTAGCATAATGCATTTGAATATGGAGTGGGTGGCAATCAAACCATCATGCTTGGGAGGGTTTGGACAGTGTTTGATCGTTTGGTGGTGGCAAATGTTTTGATTCCGGGTAGCCATCGCGGCGGGGAGGCTGGACGGGTCCGTGGTGTTTGTGTATTTTCTCGGCGCGCCGGCGTCGCTACGCACGCAAACTTGGGAAACTTCTTTCGAATTCCACCTCATTGGCCTTCAATCAAGATTCGCCTAACATTAAATTTGAACATCTGAAAATTTTAGATGGCAACAAATGTTTGAATCTCGAGCGCAATCTGCCAGCGTCCAGCCGCGCCAATGCGGCTAGCGTCAACAAACTGATCACCGGAGATGACTGAACGAGTCACTCGCAGCACCGCTACCAAGGATTCCATCGCTCTCTTCTTGGATGCTACAGAGTCCAGAGCTCGTCTTGTGATGTAATCCCATTCCAGTCCTACTGCGCCGACTCATCCGGGCACAGCCACCACCGTGCGGACCACCTCAACAAAAGCGTATCCGGGGATACGCCTCGCACCAAAAGTCATCTAATCCAAGGTTGCCAGGCTGAATGTTGTTTCCTCGCGACCGAATCCGCATCATACCTCGGGACGGTCGCGCCTGCCTGACTTGTCAGCACCCCTCCGTGGGGCTGAACCTTAATCCGACACCCGCAACTTGCACAGTACAAACACGAAACCACCAAACCTCCCAACTCGAGGCAACCGCCCGACAATCCTCTCAACCCGACCCCCCCCCGCAACATGAACATCCGCCATGGTGTTTTCCGGGCTGCGCACCGATAAGGCCCCGTCCAAAAAGGCCCCGGCCGAGCCCGAGACCGACTACATCTGCGACGAGGCCCAGCTGCCGACGCTGCCCGCCGACCGGCCCGACCTCCGCGAGCTCAACAACGGCCTCGAGGCCCTCGCCGCCGCCTTCCCCGACGTCCAGGTCGAGGTGTTCCGCGAGCTGCTGTCGAATTTCGACGGCGAGTCCCGCCTGGCCCTGGTGGCCGACGCCCTGCTGAAGAACCGCGTCGCCTGGGTCAAGGGCCGGTGGAGGGTCGACAAGGACGGGCCCGCCGCCGTGCCCAGGACGGAGGCGTTCCGCAGCAAAGAGTACAAAAAGGCCGTCCAGAGCCTGGCCTGGCGCGAGTTCAAGGGCCTGTCGCGGTCGACCATTAATGCCGTGCTGGCAGAGTGCAACTACTTTTACCTCGAGGCGAGGCCGACGCTCGTCACGCTGTCGTCGAAATCATGGCGATTCACCATATCCTCCCTCTTCTTCCGCCGGAAGCCCGTCGCCACGGGCGAAGCGGAGAACCACCCCCTCATCGTGTGGCGCTCGACCGGCCAGTCCGCATACCCCACGATCCGCGCCACGGGCAGCGCCGAGCTCGACCACGAGCTCTTCAATACGTTGGTGGTGCCTCTCAAGGCGCGAGACCGGGAGGAGAGGGAGGCCAAGGACCGCGAGATGGCGGTCCTGCTCAACAACGAAGAGGCCGAGGCGGCCGACGCGACGCACGAGTGCGTGTGCTGCTTCACGTCGGGCCCGTTTGAGGAGTTTACGCACTGCAACCGGGAGGGCCACATGATTTGCTTCCGCTGCGTGCAGCACTCCATCAAGGAGGCCGTCTTCGGCCAGGGCTGGCAGAGCAGCATCGACGCCGAGACGGGGACGCTCAAGTGCCTGTCCATGGACGGCTGCCCCGGCCACGTGCCCGCCGACCACATGCACCGCGCCATGGGCGAGGAAAAGATGGGCGCCGAGATCCTCCACAAGCTCGACCGCCGGCTGGCCGAGCACAGCCTCATCGCCTCCAAGCTCCCGCTCGTGCGGTGCCCGTTCTGCGACTACGCGGAAATCGACGAGCTCTACACGCCGGCCGACGAGGCGCTCCGCATCAACGCCACGAGCGTCTACAACCTCTTCTTCCTCGTCGTCTGCGTCGGCTTCATCCCCTTTGTGTTCCCCGTCGTCGTCGTCTCGTCGGTCATCTGCCTCGTCCTCAGCACCAAGCAGTCGTTTGGCGACTACATCTCGGCCGAGTGGGCGGCGGCCCTCGTCAAGCACCGGCGGCGGCGGCGCGGCCTCAAGTTTGCGTGCCAGAACCCCGAGTGCGAGCGCGTGTCGTGCCTCTCATGCGGCAAGTCCTGGCGCGACGTGCACGTGTGCAACGAGTCGTCCCTCGTGGCCCTCCGCACGCAGGTCGAGCAGGCCATGAGCATGGCCATCAAGCGCGTGTGCCCGCGGTGCAACACGTCGTTTGTCAAAAACGCCGGCTGCAACAAGCTCACGTGTCCTTGTGGTTATAAAATGTGCTACGTCTGCCGCGCCGACCTGGGCGACGAGGGCTACCGGCACTTTTGCGACCACTTCCGTCCCGACGGCGACCCCACGCCCTGCAAGGAGTGCGACCGCTGCAACCTCTGGGAGTCGGAGGACACGGAAAAGGTGCTGCAGGCGGCGCGCGACGAGGCCGAGCGCAAGTGGAAGGACATGGAGAATCGGGAGCTGTCGGGCACGGAGCGCGCCTTTCTGGAGACGGGCGTGGCGCAGCGGGACTTGAGCGTCGAGCGCGTCGTCTTTGGGGGGAGGCTTCCGACGGTCGGCGAGGTGTTTGATGTCATGACGGAAACCATTTTTTTATAGGACAGCCTCACGGTAGGATATATGATACGCTACATTACATCTTGCTCTTGTTGTTGACCAGCTCGGCGGCGGCGCCGGCAATGGCCAGCTTGCCCGTCTCCTTGACCTTTGTCTGGAAGAGCACCCTGTTGCCCTCGCGCCACATTTCCGTCACCAGCGTCTGTCCCGGGACCACGACGCCGGCGAAGCGCACCTTGATGTTCTTGAAGGCGCCGAAGCGCTCGTAGACGGCCTTGCCGGCAAAGCCAAAGGAGCAGAGGCCGTGGAGGATGGGAGCCTTGAAGCCGCCGACCTTGGCAAAGGCGGGGTCGATGTGGAGGGGGCTGTTGGTCAGCACGATTCGATCTCGACGACTGGAGACTTACTTGTAGTCGCCGCTCAGGCGGTAAATGGCGGCTTGGTCGTCCGACGTGGCCTCCTCGACGACGACGTCGGGGTGGCGGTTGGGAGGCTTGTTGGCGGCCGTGGCGGCGCCGCGGTCCTTTCCTCGCTTGGGGCCGCCGAAGCCGCCGCAGCCGCGGAGGAAGACGGTCAGCTCGTTGTAAAAGACGTCCTCGCCCGTCGTGGCGTCGACCGTGGTGATGGCGTTCTTGGCAATGGCCGCGGTGCCCTTGTCCACCACCTCGAGGAGCCGGCCTCTTGACACGAGGCGCGCGTTGGTGGGAATGGGGTACTTGCGGATCTCGAGGTACTGCTCGCCGTGGAGGAGCATCATGGGAGAAAAGTTGGGCACAATCTCGTCGTAGCTAAACGGCATGTCGGCGTTGAAGGGGGGAATCACGCCAAACGTCGGCACCACCTGGAAGTCGTCGGCGCCCTCACTGTGCGTGTTAGTCGAGTCGCTACCGTGGCGTACGACTTACAAGACGTATTTCAGATCCGTTCGCTTGGCGCCGATGCCCAGGTTGTAGAGAATGACGTCGCGCTCCTCGTACTTGAACTCGGTGGGCTCGCCCTCTTGCTGGATGGCCTTGTTGATGGCGGCAAGATGCTCATTCTCAGACTGAAATGTTAGTACGGCAGGCTAAACGGCAGGCTAAACGGCGGAATACACACCTTCTTTCGGTTCTCAATGTTGGCCATCATCTTGCTCAAGCTGTCCTGCGTCTTGGACGGGTTGTCGGATCGGCCGTCGAAAACGACAATGTCGTTCCAGTTCCTGACCACCTCCTCGGGAACAAGAGGCACGTCCACCGGGAAGCCGTGGCCGCCGGTTCGCTGCCATCGGGTCTGGCCGCACCAGCCGCTGCCGACCTCGTAGAGACCGCCCGTGGGGTTGGGGCACTTGTCGCTGCAGAGGGCGAGGACCAGAGGCGCAATGTAGTCGGGCTTGAAGGCCTGGACCATCTCCTCGGGCATGATGGTGGCCGTCATGGCGGTGCCGGCGTTGGGGGCAATCGTGTTGACGTAGATGCCGTACTTGTAACCCTCGAGGGCCAGGGCTCGGGAGAAGCCGAGGATGCCGCATTTCTATCTTGTCAGCTTGGCTCTGCAGAGACGACGGCGACTTACTGCGGCGGAGTAGTTGGCCTGACCAAAGTTGCCGTAGATGCCGCTGGTCGAGGTGGTATTGACCACGCGACCGTACTTTTGCTTGAGAAAGTAGGGCCAGGCGGCCTTGGTGACCTTGTAGGTCCCGCGGAGATGCACGTTCATGACGGGATCCCACAGGCTCTCGTCCATGTTGGTAAAGGCCTTGTCGCGGAGGATGCCCGCGTTGTTGATGACAATGTCGACGCGGCCATAGGCGTCAATGGCAGCCTTGACCACCGTCTCGCCGTCCTCTGCCGACGCCTTGACGCCCACAGCCTTGCCGCCGAGCTTCTTAATCTCGTCGACCACGGTATCGGGGTTGGCGAGGTCGTTGACGACAATGGACGCGCCGGCCTTGGCAAAGGCTAGAGCGTAGGCTCGACCGATGCCGGCGCCGCCACCAGTGACCAGAGCGACTCGGCCGGTAAAGTCGAGGTTCTCGCCGCGGTCGTTGGGTCCCATCTTCATGGAGTCTTCGAGGAGAGTGAGGAAGTCGTTGGGCCCGGTGGGATATTGGGGCTCGGAAAAGTCGACGACCTTGTTCCACTTCTTGAGGATGGCGCCCGGGGTGTAAGAGTCGTCGGCCTTGAGGAGAAGACCGCTGGATCGCTCCCATCGGAGCTTGGCCATGTGGCCGCCGCCGACCTCAAAGATGCTGCCGCTCTCGTCGGTGTTGTTCTTGTGCACCAACACGGCCACCAGAGGAACAACCCAGTCGGGCTGCAGGGCCTGGAGGACATCTGGTGGCATGACCGTCTCGGTCATTCTGCTGGCGGCTGCTCGGGTTAGCCGGGTCTTTCAAAACCCTCTCAAAGCTCGACGTACCAATTGGCGCAATGACGTTGCAGAGAATATTGTACTTGGCGCCCTCCTTGGCCAGCGTCTCGGTGAAGCCCACCATGGCGAGCTTGGCGGCGGAATAGTTGGTCTGGCCGAAGCTCCCAAACAGACCGGCGGCGGAGGCAGTGTTGATGACGCGGCCATACTTTTGCTTGCGGAAGTGAGGCCAGGCGGCCTTTGCGCACTTGTATGCGCCCTTGACGTGGACCTTGACAATCAGGTCCCAGTCCTCGTCCTTGAGGTTCTTGAAGCTAATGTCGCGAAGGATGCCGGCGTTGTTGATGAGCACGTCGATGCGGCCAAAGGCCTTGATGGCCGTGTCGACGATGCGCTCGCCGTGCTCGACCGAGTCGTAGTTTGCGACGGCCTTGCCGCCGGCGGCCTTGATCTCGTTGACGACCACGTCGGCGGCCTGCAGCGGTTAGTGAGGGCACGGAACGTCTCTGGCGGGTTGCTGACCTTTGTCGAGTTTCCCTCTCCCTTGAAGGAGCCGCCGAGGTCGTTCACGACGACGCTGGCGCCGCGAGAGCCGAAAAAGGTGGCATAGGCTCTGCCGAGACCGCCGCCAGCGCCGGTGACGACGACAACTTGGCCGTCATATCTGAGCTGGTCTGTCATGACGAGGGCGGATGTGGGTCGTGTCGCGTCTTGGGGATGGGGTGACAATGGAAGAAGACGCGCTGACAGGATGAAGAAAGGAGATGAAGATTATCCAAGAGCAGAGAAGCGCAGGTGCAGCTCTTAATGAACAAGCTGAGAGCCGGCAAGTCAGTCGTCGAAAGATGGGCCGCCTGTGAAGGAGCCTCGGCTTGGTTGGAGCTACCGAGGGGGCGCTACATCGGTGCGCTAAGCCGCTTCGGGCATCGGCTGGCTTCACATGCCAGGCGGGGAAGTGTCGATTTGAGATGAGGTCATGTGGAGGAAACACGGAGGTCTGGGGAGACTGAGCTGACGGGAGACGGCTTATTCAGACGAATTCCGACGAATTGAGTCTGTCACATGTTTTCTTCAACTGGTGTTAGTGAGGTGCGTGGTCGGTCATTTTGGATGGCTACGTCCAGTCATGATCATCTGCGCTGTCTTACATCCGGATGCGACTCTGGAGACGAGTAATGTAAGCTGCCATCTACTTGGCTCCCATCTACTCGACTGGATCGAATCATGGCACAATTGCTACCTACGAGTCCAGTTCCTCGTACCTCCGTGCCTACATACCGACTCACTACCCGCGGCCCATGGCACCTCTCGCACCCCACAATTATCCTCCGCGACCTCCCCCCACACGAACAAAGCCGACCTCCACCAAAAAAATTGCCGTGATGAGCGACTGCAACCCGCACAATCCCCCAAACTACCGCTCACCTCTCCGTCCGCCTGCGCCCGCACCGCTCGGCGCATGCAAAGTCCCCACGACCGAAACCGCCCCATTTCAATGTGGTAACCCGTTTCGGGGCCCCCGTTCACACTCGCCAACCCTCAAAATGCCCCCCCAGTTCGTCGACGACAAGACGCCCATCTGCATCCCCTTCATCCTCTCCCAGCTCGAGCTGCACCGCGCCGCCGAGCCCGAGGTCCCCTTCGTCGTCGGCCTCAACGGCGTCCAGGGCGCCGGCAAGACCACGCTCGTCCGCGCCCTGTGCGTCGCCCTCGAGGACCGCGCCGTCCCGACCTTGGTCTGCAGCATCGACGAGTTCTACCTGACGCGCGCCCAGCAGGTCGCCCTCGCCGAGGCCCACCCCGGCAACGCCCTCGTCCAGCACCGCGGGGAGCCCGGCACCCACGACCTGCCCCTGGCCAAGGCCTTCTTCGACGCCGTGCTCGAGGGCCGGCCCGCCAAGCTCCCCAAGTACGACAAGGCCATCGCCGCCGGCAACGGCGAGCGCCTGCCGGAATCCCAGTGGACCCCCGTCAACCAGCCGGGTCAGCCCAAGATCCAGGCCGTCATCCTCGAGGGCTGGTGCGTCGGCTTCCGCCCCCTGACCCCCGACGCCGTCGCCGCCCGCCGGGACCGCCCCAACCGGACCCTCCAGAAGCACGCCCTCGAGCACCTCCTCTTCGTCAACGAGAAGCTGGCCGAGTACGACTGCCTGACCAACCTCTTCGACGCCTTCATCCAGGTCGACGCCGAGGACCTGGGCTACGTCTACGGCTGGCGCCTCGAGCAGGAGGACCACCTGCGCGAGGAGCGCCGTGATCCCGAGGCCGGCATGTCCTCGGAGCAGGTCGTCAAGTTCGTCGACGGGTACTATCCCGCATACGAACTCTACACCGAGGGCCTGAGAAAAGGTGTCATCCCCGACCGACCAGGTCACCAGCTGAGGATGGTTGTGGGACGGGACAGGAAAGTGAAACGTGTTTTACGAGTCTAACGGAGATACCACTAATGAGAGCGTACATCTTATCACATATATGCGACCAGACTGAAATCATGGCGACCGGCTAAGCCTTATAGAGAGCGCAATAAAGATACTATAACTGTAGGTACAAAGTCCTGACCATGACAAGACAAACATCTGAACCACATAATGCCCATGTAACTACGCTGCTGAACCATACGCCCACAGATCTGGTATCGTAACGCCAAGGGAGCCCCTGTTAAATCCCTCAAATGCTCGTAAATCATGCAGCTCATCTATCCTCCACGACCTTTTGACCGTCTTGCTTCATCTTAGATAGCTTTCGGTCGATTGCCTCGTTCCTGAGTCGTACAGCCTCCTCTCGACTCGCAGCTTCGTCTTCGAATTCCCCAATCACCTTTCTTCTGTTGCGTCTCGCTTCTGTTAGGGCTTGCACAAACCTGGAAAACTCGCCGACAAACCACTCTCCGGAACTCTCCCAGTCCTCGATGGACATGTTGGCAAACAAGGCGTGCTGCTCGCTCTCGCCCAGTTGACGAAATTGATTTAGCCTGGTTACCACATTGTCCGCATTGGTGCCGATGGGTCGGTCTTCTTCCTTGGTAGGGTCGAAATCGAAGGGTTGCTCCTTTAATTCCGTAAAAGTCATTGAACTGAGCACCTTGTCGTCGTACTCGGGACTCGGGCGACGTCGTTTCTTGCTAGACTCCAACGGGAAAACAGGCGCTGACACACCCGTGGTCCTTTCAGAAACCTTCTTGGGCTTGGGCGTTGGATGTTCGTCCTGCGACGAATCGTCGTCATGCACCGACACTGGTTCGAGTTGTGGTTGCCGACGTGGCTTGGCGGGCGGGGTTGAGCTTCTCTGAATCTCAACCGTGTTGAAAGCTTCCGATTTTTCAGCATGGACTCTTCGAATTCTGATTTCCCGTATCGGAACTTTTGGGTCCTTCAACGGCGACCCGGGGCGGTTTTCCTTGTAATGCCTGTTGGTCCTTCTATAACCGTCTAGGGCGTCGTCCCGAAAACCGTCGCCGACGTACATGTCGTGTCGCAGAGGCTTCTCGACCACCGCCATTCGACCGTCGTTTCGTATGGTGAACGCGGGCGGCTGAGACTGGGGAAAGTCACTATCACGATCGGGCCGTGACGGGATGTGATTCATGAGGTCACGGGTGATGTCCGTGTTTAGGTTGATGGGCTCGGGTTGCGCTGGTTCATTGTGAGGCGTCGTAAGCCCCGAGTTCATGAAATTGTCCCCGAGCTGTGAGCCGGAGAATATGTCTCCGTGGCGATCCTCGGAACTTGCTCGAGGCCGTCTCGTTGGGGAACCGGCGACGGGTGCCCTGGGTGATCGTAATGGTGGTGGAAAGCCGTTGCTCTGGCGCGGCGTTCCTGTATGTCGTCGAGGAGGGGCCTTGGAACCGTCCAACACCTGTCGCAGAGGAGCCGGAGCCACAGGCCGAGGTTGTTCCAAGGGCTCAACCTCATCTTGCTCCCCGTTGTTTTGGCCAATGTTGCTTTCGGAGTTTTGTCGTGCGAAAGCTTGCAGCCGCCCCCCTCGGTCTTTGAGACTTGGCGGCATACTGCCCTCTAATAGCGGATGAAGTATTGGATATCGTAACGACTTATGATTAATCGGCCGTTCGAGGTTCGTTCGTGTCGAGGTGATGTCGGGCGGGGCTGATGCGTCAAGAGTCGGTTGGCTCAGTGATGCGCGCTTGGACAAATGCCAGCGCGGATGATAAAAGGATATTGCAATTCTGATGGTGATATCCGTATCTGCAGAGAAATTCAGCTTCGCATACCTTCTTCTCGTGTCGACATGCAGAGGGGATGGTTGGGTCAGGTCTTAACACGGTTTGGATCGCGCCGGGAAGGAACATGCGCCCATGCGAATCGCGATGTCAGGTGACCTCGCGGGCACTTGATTCACTCAGGTCACCTAACCCACGACCCGATAGAGTTTGCTTCGGCAGCTAATAATTTTGCTCTCGACTTATTTGTATCCCATTGGCCATGGCACAACCCCTCTGCTCTTCAGTACACTTCAGATGTCTGTTGAAACTATGCACATTGTGCGTCTAAACTGCCTCTCCTCATATCCTCCATTATACGATCCGCAATTTTAGCTAGGGGTATCTAAGCATACACGACAAAAAAACATAACCCGTGAAATCCCGTAACTCATCATCTCTATACATCCGGACAAGACGTTACCCTGAGGCTCAGTCAGCAAGGTCCTCGTCCAGTAGATATTCCAGGTAGGACGAGCCTGGATGAGATTCTCCACAGCAGGGACAAATGCCTTCCTCGTCACTGTCCCACTCCACGTCCGTCATCTCGTAGCCACTAAATCGAGAAAACTGAATCCATTCGCGGTCATATTGATCACGTGAAGCTGGAACGCGCTTCCAAATCACTGAATCCTCGTCTCGGGTCGACGGAGGGTGACCTACTTCCTTTGGAGCGGGTGGAAGGGCTCCAAGTTTGGCATGGCTGTGTGTCGAAGAGCGCGGGGCGTCCGAGTCGTCGCTATCTTCCCCATCATTGTCCGTGGGGCTCCAGGCACGAACGACCTTGGCGCACCATCTCTTCCCCGCGAGCTCCGAGAGGTTTCGAACATGGGCAAGGTAGGTGGCGGGGCCGTCCAGGTACAGGCCTTCGTCCTTTAGCATCCCACTGAGCTCGGCCGAGGCCTTCATGCCGGTGTCGTCAAAGGGCATTCCTGTGATTTGCAGTTCGTTCAGCGTACAACCAAGCTCGTGTGAGGTGATGTCGTGCAACTCCGATCCCGAAAAAGGAAGAAGCGTGTCGGAAAAATTAACGAGATCGAGGCGCAACGAAGTCAGGCATGGCAAAAGTCGAGGTCGAGGTTGCGACTTGGCTTTGGGGTCGTAGGGAGCGCGAAGCCCCTCTAGGAAGTCGACGATCTGGTTCCAAGTGTAGCATCGGAATCCGCCTCGGATGAGAGGACTCTCGGTGGGTCGGTGATGGACCTTGAGGACTTGATCCTTCTTCATGTCGGTGTGGTAACACTTGTCAAGCTTGTGTCGACGGTTGCGGGCGTCGTCGTAGTACCGTGCGATGATGCGGAAGTTGACGTGGGTGATGTTCTGGCGGAAGTGAAATGGCAACTCGGCAAAGTTGGAAACTGCCTGGGAGGTGGTAAAGGTGAATTGGTTCGAATCCCACAGATAACGAGTGCCCTCGAGGTTGAGTGCTTTGCAAGTGGTCAAGAAGTGAATGGCAATCTGGTTGCCTCGGCCCTTTTCTTTGTCGGTCAAGTTCTCGGGGGTGAGGGGGCACAGAGGATCAACGATGGGATACGGACTCTGCATGGCGAACTTGAGGATGCGCAAGATGACCTCCATGGGGAGGTACGGATGACCCAAGTCATGAGAGGTCAGAGACGACCTAGTCTTGCGCGCCTTCGGGTCGAGTTGCCTCAAATGGTTGAGAGCAACGGGAGACCAGGATATCCCATTCTCACGAAGCATTCGCTTGAGCCTCATGTTTTCCTCCACGAGAGACTGGTTGGCGCGCCGGAGAGGATTGTAGTAGGCAACTTTTGCTTGATCCTCCCTATCCCTGCACTCCCACGGAAAGACGGCCTGCAGGTGTTAGATCGGTGGCGTCTAGCATGAAGGGGGTACTCACCGAAGGGGTCGCCATTTCGATCGAGGTGACGCAAGTGGGATGGTGAGGCTTGCAGTAGCGTACAGTGTATGACCAGTTTCGACCAAGTACGGTTGTTGTGCTCAAGTACGAAGAGGCGAGTGGACGAGTGAGGAGGTGAGAGACCGAGGCGGGAGATAAGAATCGGAGAAGGCGGTCACTGGAGTGGTGGCTTCGAGAATTTGAGCGGACAGCGGCGGGAAAATGGCAAGTCGGACACAGATGGGGGATGAGGAGAAAAAAATGAAGATGAGACCCGACAATGCAATGACTTCAAATTTTGAACCCCGGAAGAGGGCGGAATAAGTAGGCCGCTGTATGTCCGCCAAAGGCCGCTTCCACCTGGGGATGCTGTGATGAGGGGTGAAAGAACTTGGCGATGCGACAGTTACCACGGGAAGCCCCGTTTGGGAGTGCCGGCCCCGTTTGGGAGATGGTAGACGAAATGGAGGGATAGAATCAAGAGCGACGATTGAATGACGCCCCGCAGACGACCGATTCTGGGTTGACGACCGTCCAGGCGAGGCTTTGGGGTTGAAGACGAGAAGAAGTTGCACGAGACGTGGTGGATCTTGTCCGGCAGGTTTCTCTTCTCGTGTGACATTGAGTTGGTGAGCCCAAGGGGAAGGAAGCTTGGACGGGCTGCGGGCAAGAGAGGCCGCACCTTCCCTCAAAGCACGCGGGGGCAAAAGACGCGGGCGGTCGGAGCCTTTGATGGCCGAGTAGCCTTTTCCTCCTCGCCGTTTGTTGCCTGAGGAGGTCTCTTGAAGGAAGGAACGGCCTACAGTGTATCCGAGGTATCAGAGGGACTTCATACTGTACATGACCGTACGAGAAACCAATCATCCTTAGGCGATTTTTCACGTTGTAGTGATGGGACTGGACATGGACATTCAGTTTCAGGTTCATCTACCCGACTAACTAGTATCTTTTGGCGTTTGAAGCTTGGGTTGTGACTTAGGCCCACAGTGAAATATGAATGAAGTGCTTCCGTACGTAACCGTTCGCTTCCCGCCCGCGCGAGCCGACGGGCGCCCAGGAAGACCAGTCTCCCGTTATTATTAATCAATTCGGGGGACGCCTCATGGCTTGTGCCACCCATCATCGGCTTGGAGTTGGAGTTTCTCAATTATCACATCTGATTTAATATTTCTCAGGCACCTTGATGGTAGCAATTGGCTTTTCAACGCTGACCTCCATCTTCCCCGTGCAGATATTTGCCCCTGATGGTTGAGTGAACGGACGCATATAGTGTCTTCACCCAACTTAAAACTCCTAAACCTGACGAAAAGAATCATATGTAATTGATAATCAAGGTATTCTAGACGATCTAGGTGATCCCTGGCACGTCCTTCGTCTGCTTGCATAAGTTCTTTACCATCTCTTTTACACGTGGCTCTCTGGTCCATCCTTTATCCAATTGGTTGAGGCCCTGAATGCTACTTGTAAAGCGAGCCTGAGCACTGCGAACGATAGAGAAGAGGCAGCCAAGCAGCTTAAGTTTGAGACACCTTGATGACCGTCACCATCTGCTCGATGCATTCCAGACTTTCCTTCGACAATCATCGCAGCGATCCACAGGAATTTGGAGTTTCACCTGTGCTATAAGAGGCAATGACTTCCACGGAGAGACGTATTCCTGACGTCACGAGGCGCCTACCTCGCTTGAGATCGATGATGAAATGAGTGACGACGCTCAACCATGGATTAGTTAGTTGTCGACAGCGAACGTTCGCGGATATAAAACGGCCGTCTTTGCCCCCTCAACAATAATCTCGCCATTCTCCGCATCCTCCGCATCCTCGGCTTTTCAAACAAATCATCATGTCGTTCTCCAATACCACCACCGGCGACGCTCCCGCCGACCCCTATAAGAAGGCCAACCTGGACGACGTCGACCTTAAGACCAAGATCAACGACCTCGTCGACTTTGGCACCAAGTCCAAGTTTGGCATGCTGACCACTCGCTCCGCGTCCGGAAACCTCGTCTCTCGATGCATGGCGCTGGCGGCAACCGTGAGTCCTTTGGCATAGGGTCCCTCGAGGCGAATCTGACTTGTGCTAGGAGTCGGGAGGCATTGATCTCCTGTTCTATACCAACACTGAGTCCGGAAAGACCGACGACCTCGCCGAAGACGCCCACGTCAACGTCGCCTTCGTCAACGCATCCGGTGAATGGGCCTCCGTCGCTGGCAACGCCATCATTAGCACCGACCGCAGTCTCGTCGCGAAGCACTACACTCCGACATTGAAGGCCTGGCTCGGCGATCTGGGTGACGGGAAGCACGACGGCTCCGAGAACGATCCTCGACTTGGCATAATCAGGGTCAAGACTGTCTCGGCAACCTATTCGTTGGTGTCGAAGAACATTTTCAGCCGCGCTGCTGAGATTGCGACCAGCACCATCACGGGCCATCCTCCTCATGTTAACCGTTTGCGCGAGATTACAGAAACCGACGTCGCGACTTGGCGAAACACACAATCGTAATCGGCGGGCTTGGCTTTGTGTGTACCATATGATGATGTAACATCAAACCGATCTGCTTTTTGCGTGGTCCACAGTTTGTAGTCATTGGACTGATCTTACGTCTGCTTTCCGTACTCCTCGTTCCATATCTTGGTCCATTTCTCCTTGTCAACAGCGAATTGTCGCACATAATCATGCTCCAACTCGTGCGTTCTCCTCCCGAGGAGCACAAGACTATGTAGGGGCGGCCCAAGCTCCTCATCGGCCGAACAAAGCTCCTCCAGTGTACCGGCGACGAACTTCTCCGTCTTGCCGCCAACCCGAGCAGCTCCGATCGCTAAGCTGTCCTTGGTGTAGACTCCCTCCTTCTTCTCGTCCTCAATCTCCAGCATCTGCTGCGCACACTGACCCACGGTCATGTAGCGAGGCGGTTCGTAAATCATTCTTCCCCGGGCGAGGTTCTCCAAGCTGGGCTCCTTGACCTTGATATCGACAAGGACTAAGGTATGGAGACCGATATTCCGATTTTCCTTTATGCGGTCGTAGAACGAAGCGGGCTTCCAGTTGTCGGTGAAGAAGACCATGGACACGGTCTGTCCAAAGTTGTAGAGCTGCAGACCACACGCGCCGATTCCAGACATGATGGAGGCATTCGGGACGGTGCGAACGGGGATTTCGAGTTCTCGAGCGCGCAAAACGAGATCGGTGTGCGTCGTGGCCCTGCTCATGTTAGCATCATCAACATGCAGTCCCTGACTTGCTGACCTACCCAAAAGGATCCCCAACCACTAGAAAAGCCACGTCCTCAGTCTGTGCATCTCGCAGAATCTCCTCGCTGTTCGATTCGACCATCTCGCGGTCCGCAATGGTAATGGACCGCCCATAGTATGACTCCTGCCGGATGTTAGGTTGCCCGGGCACGACTTTCCATGACACATACGAGAACGGATTGGTCGACGAGGAGGATGCTTGTGTAAGCCTCGAGGTAGATTCTAGAAGCCTTCCTGACCACCTCGAGGCCCTTGACGGTAATATCCGTCTCGTCGGAGAGCCCTAATCCTACTAGATACAGCATGTCGAAAGTTGGGCTTGAGTTGAAAATTCAACTGACAGAGGCCGTTCCACGCAGAAACTGGTGCCCCGCGGCGGGGTATTTCCATTAGCGCACGGTTCAACGTCATGCCAAACCCCTGCCCGTGCTCGTGGCGATCGCTCAGCTTTTCCTCAGACTCGTTGCCTTCACCGGCGCAACTTAAACTTTGCATCGTCAACCACCTCGACATGTCCGACTCCAAGAAAGCCGGTGCCTACGGCGCGCCAGCGGGCGATACCGACTTTCGAAAGACATATGACCTCGACGAGTATGCCGCCAAAGCCAAGGAGCGCGAGGCGGGCGAAAAGGAAGAGGCAAAGGCCCGCTACGAGGCCAAGCTCGTCGGCAAGAAGTATCACAAGCCATTGACGGGCAACGAAACGTACACGACGGCGCGACGGACCGTCCTCGATGTCTCGGCCCAGATCGGAAAGACGCAAATCATCCCCGCCGGCGCCGGCGTGGGCAAGCGCGGCCGCAGCGCCGGCTTCTACTGCGAGGCCTGCGACCTCACCTTCAAGGACAACAAGCAGTTCGTGGAGCACCTCAACTCTATGCAGCACCTGGTCAAGGTGGGACAGACGACCCAGGTGAAGCGCGCGACGGCCGAGCAGGTGCACGAGCGAATCGAGTACTATATCCAGCGGCGGGACGACCTGGAGAGGGAAAAGGCGACGACGCTCAAGGAGAGGTTGCAGCTGCGGGAGGAGGAGGCCGAGAAGGAGGCCGAGGAGCGCCGCAAGAAGCGGAGGGACGAGGTGGACCGGAAGCGCTTGAAGCAGGAGGAGGCGGCCAAAGTCAAGACGGAGTACGACGACGACTTGCGCATCGAGGGCGAGCACGACGAGGAAGACATGATGGCGCAGATGGGCTTTACCGGGTTTGGGACGTCCAAGAAGTGAGGGCGGCGGGTGATGAGTTGGGCAACATTGATGATACCTAGGCGGCGACACGGTAATGTAATATATTGGACGGTGTATTTCTTGGAAAATTGAATGTCACGAGTTACGATCTAGTCTGCTGAGAGCTGTCAACACGCATATGCGGTCCATAGGTAGTAGGTAGGTAGCATGCACCTAAAGCAAGGGCGGTGTAGACTGCGTGTACCTCGATATGCCTGTCCTTGCCGCAGGTGAAGGATCGAAAAGGAGCTGCATCCCGTGGACATGCAAGCACGTCACTATGCGATAGCAGTTACGACAGGCTCGTCGAAGTATTTGAAGGTATGCCATGACGCTGTGCAGCCTCAATATCCAAGGTGCCCTTCTTCGTCGTTAGTGCCGTCTCCCTCGACCCCCGCAGCAAAACAGGATCCCCACAACTTGCATCTGCCACACTGCAGCTGGCAGCCCACCTGCGACTTCGAGACCGGCGACCGCATCTTCTCCCCTTCAACTACCTATACTCTGCTCCTCTACTCCTTCCTCCCTTCCGCTAAAGCTGGCCTGTACGCGGACTATACATCACGACAAAGGAATCCCCTCATCATGGCGACCACTTCTCCCGCCGCGCTGCTGCTTAAGCGACAGCTCAAAGAGATGCAGTCCAGCCAGGACAACTCGGGCATCTCGTGCGGCCTCGTCGACAGCAACATTTTCGAGTGGGAGGTGATGCTAATGATCAACGACGATTGCAAATACTACGGCGGTTCGTCGATCGAGCCCCTCGCCTTGGACCAACGAACTGACCCCCGTTTTCTCTAGGAGGCAACTTTCGCGCCCACCTCGTCTTCCCAAGCGACTACCCGCACATGCCGCCCTCGCTCACTTTCCAAGACCCGATCCCCTTCCACCCCAACATCTACCCGGACGGCCGGCTCTGCATCTCGATCCTCCACCCCCCGGAGGAGGACCAGTTCGGCTACGAGAAGGCCTCGGAGCGCTGGAGCCCCGTCCAGACGCCCCGGACCATCCTCATCAGCACCATCAGCCTGTTCCACGACCCAAACGACGAGAGCGCCGCCAACATTGAGGCTGCGAGGCTGTTCCGGGAGGAGCGCGAGGGCAAGCACAAGGACTATCGAAGACGGTGCCGAAAGTGCGTGAGGGAGAGCTTGGGGGAGGACTGAGATGACTGGGTTGTGGATTGATGTGCGGCGTATTGCGATGCTCGACCAAGGGAGATCTTCGAGTTGGTTGATTGGCGGTGATGAAAAGGGCATTAAAAATATCAGATCAGCAATGCCGGTGTGGCGTCAGTGGGTTTCTGTTTCGGATTTATCAAGCGTCAAAAAATTGAGACATGATTTTCTCTCAAGGTCTTTCAGTCAGATCATGAGTGCATTGCATGCTTGGCCGATCGAATTGATTGCTGCAATACTCACTGGTCTACAATGCCAATGACTTTTCCCACCACCCGATCCCATTCCTCGTCCCATCGCAGCGCACCCTCCTGGATGGCGCCCTTTTTCAGAGCCGCGAGCTCCTCTATCCCACCGACGCCGAGGAGCCTCTGGAGGGCCGAGGCCAGCTCGGCCGACGTCTCGAACCCGCAGCCATTTTGGCCTTCCTTGACGAGTTCGCCGAAACTCTCAAAGGCCGAGTAGGCCACGACGGGGAGGCCGGCGCCGAACATGTCGACGACTTTCATGGGGAGGTCGACGCCCGAGCTGGACTTGTGCAGCGAGACGCCGAGGTCGGCGCACGCGAGGAGCGAGGCATAGTCGCGGGTGGAGAGCCAGGCGGTGATGACGCGAGCGCCGGAGAGTTTCCCCTCGATTCGGAGCTTCTTGATCTGCTCGAGGTAATGCTCCTTCTGGGGCCCCTTGCCGGTGATGATGGCCAGAACGGGTGTGGCTGTCTCGGCATCTGATGGAGAGCTGGCATACGACACCAGGGCGTCGAGAAGCAGGCCGAAATCCTCGTCCGCCGTCCACGAGGTGCTGCTGACGACGAGCCGCACCTTTCCCTCGATAATCTTGTCGGCATCTGCTTTAATCTCGGGCAATCTTGACAAGAAGGCTCTTCGAGCCGCCGCCGACTCTATGGGCTGAAAAACCTGCGCCGGCCGATCGTGCAGCGTGTACACCGGGCCCCTGACTTTGAAAGGCGGCTGCTTGAGCTGGCGGGCCATGGCGTCGGTCACGGACAAGTTTGCATCGCCGAGGAAGCGACCGAAGCCGGTCTCGTACCATTTGTAGAAGACAACGAGAGGCTTAAAGTACCACTTGTTTTGCGCCATGATCGTGTATCCGTAGTTGTGCCAGTCCACGACGAGCTTGCTGCCCCTGAGGAGAGAGACCAAAAGCACGACGTGAAAGGTGGGAATAGACGGGGGATTCTGACATGTTTAGGCTTGACGTTCGAGCTGAGCGTTGAGATTTCGGGCTCACCTGTATTATGATCCATTTGGCAGCGGGCGCGGCGTACATCAAGGTCGAAAACAAACCCCAGAACTGCCAGATGACTTTGCAGGGAATGTTGAGAAAGAAGGGCAGAGTCCCCCAGCGAAGCAATTCAGGCTGGGGTGGGAGACCATACATCGCAACCCGCGGGTTTCCAATGAGATCAGGTATTCTTGCCGTTTCTGTCCACGGTCAGTCTCGAGGCCGAACGCGAGGTTCTCGTGATGCCAACCCTTGTAGCCGACAATGTCGACCATTCTCCCATGCTTGGCCACGCTCAGCGCATGATACTGCATCCTCGGGCTTCGGCCGATGTCGCCGACGACGAGAATCTGGATGTGCTCATCTTCGGGCTTGTCGGCCGGGCGATGTCGAGTCGGGACGGCAGCTCTGAGATGGCGAAAGGCCCAGGAGAGGATCCTGAGGCCGTAGAGGAGAGCGATGAAGCTCAGTCCGCCCGCGATCACGGAAAGAATGAACGCGGGCGTCATTGCAGCTGTTGGAACGTGGACGGTTCAAGGCGAGCTTTTGGTTTTGTAGATTTGAAGAGGTGGCCTTGTGCATGGTCCACACGTACGGATACACACCTTAATTGCATGCGTGGGGAGAGACACCAAGATTCCAAGCTGACACACGGAAAATTTAATTATTAATCTTTTGGGATGCGTGTCAGAGAGTTCTTCCAGTTGCCTGCATTAGCTGCACATTGCATTTCTCACCATTTGATGCCGCCTGCGAAAACGATTGATTCACCTCCAGCTGCGTCGATGCGGGTACGTACCTGACTGCACACGATTCTTGGCAGCTCAGCTCAATTTCATCGAAACACGACTGGATCAACGACAGCCACCAACACCAACCTCCGCTGGGGAGATTATCGAGCGCCCCCTGTGCCCCTTACGACGTCTGCCAGGGATGCTCCCAGGAACGCAGGCCAAAGGGGTGTCTCTCCCTGGCCGCAAAAGCATGGAGCCATCGACCGACCGCGCGTGCAGAAACGCCCCTGGCTCCCGCCGAATCCTCCACCCTCCAAGACGCGGGGCGTGCCCGTGACGCACCAGACACATTGAATCGAGGAGCACTAGAGTTTAGCGGCCAAGGGGCAACATGCAGGGGGGAAACCCGCTGGCTTCTTGGCTCTGCTGCTGTTTGCTCGGCAGCCGCGGCGGCCCAGCTGCGCATGGATTGGGACACGAACAGGAGCAAGAGGCCACTGGGACGCCTCATGCGAGTCGTGCACCGAGACCAGACGAACGAAAGACTTTTGTCCTGTTTCAACCGGATCTCGGATCTCCCTTGTCTCACGGCAGAGCCGGATTACGTTTTTACCCCGTTTCCTGTGGCTTGACGTTGGAGCCCGCCCTTATCTTAAGTGCCAAGCGCCAAGTTTGAGCCTTTGGGGTGCCCTCTTCTCCTCTCCTCCTCTCCCCGACGATCGCTCCTTCGAAGGGTTGGTCGCCCAGATCCACGTGCAGGACTCCTGCATCTCCTGTTCTTCGCCGCCCAAACCCAGCGACCGCTTCCCATCTTCCACGCTCCGAGGGGTACAACGTCCCACGACTGTCCAAGTATTCTCCGTTGCTCGCCCGTCTCTTGCTCGGAATATTTCCTCTGCGCTGGAATCGGCTGATGACGTTGCCATTGGCCTGTGGAGAGGCTGTTACTCTCCCGCTGCATCGACCACCGGTGCGCCGACAATCCTACCGACTCGTGCCTTCTCGACCTGCTTGAGGCCGTCGCTGGCTTCCATCCCGACCCGACAGTCACCATGGCGTCCTCGTACGCTCTCCCGACCTCGGCCCTGCCTCATGTTCATCAAGGACACATGCATGCACATGCGCCGTCGAATTCGCAATCCTCGCTCAACGCCCTGAGGACCATGTCTACGAGCAACATTCCCTTGCGATCAGAATTCGACTCTCACGACCACGACCACGGCCATGGCCACGGGCACGATCACAACGACCAGGACCACGACCACGGTCACTCCAGTTCATTTCCACACTTCCACCCTGGGCGCACACGCGGTCACTCACGTTCGCACACGTCCAACGCCGCCTCGATGCTTCCCCGAGAGAAGTTACCTCCGCCTGCACTGAATACGCTCGATGGCTGGACACAAGAGAGGACCCCCGGAGGAAAAAGCATATTGTCGCCCGGCCCTGCAACCGCTACTACACCCTATTCTCCTCCCGATTTCCACGATCATGACCACCATCACGGTCACGACCACGGCCACGGCCACGGCCATGGCCACGACCATTTTCACGCGCACGACCACGAAAAAGAGAACAACGCTCAAAGATCATTATTCACGCGGATGCTACTTCCTTATACAGCCCAATTCCCCATTATCAACGCCATCGTGATTGAGAAGGATTCTCGGCGTATTTTCTACTTCATGGTGTAAGTCGAAGGCTTCTTGCATTGGCCTCGATACTGACTCGTGAATGATATTTAGACTCAACTTCTCCTTCATGGCTGTCCAGGCCTTCTACGGATATTTGACCGACTCCCTTGGCCTCCTCAGCGACAGCATCCACATGTTCTTTGACTGCGTTGCCTTAATGGTTGGCCTATTAGCGGCGGTTATGAGCAAATGGCCCCGGAGCCAACGGTTTCCGTACGGTTTCGGCAAGATTGAGACGTTGAGTGGGTTTGCGAATGGAATTCTCCTCATGTAAGTGGCTTGGACCTGGACTAGAGAATGGCGCTGACTTGCACAAGGCTGCTTAGCGTGGAGATTGCCTTTGAGGCGTTCGAACGGTTGTGGGAGGGGACGCAGACGAAACGTCTGGGCGAACTCTTTGTCGTCAGCACGCTTGGACTGCTGGTGAATTTGGTCGGCATGATGGCGTTTGGGCATCACCACCACGGGCACGATCACGGGCACGATCACGGACACTCGGATTCCCATTCGCACGACCACGACCACGCCCACTCCCACGGCGGGTCGTGTGGCGGTCACAGCCACGGAGGCCACGAGAACGAGAACATGCACGGAATCTATCTGCACATATTGGCTGACATGCTGGGGAGCGTCTCGGTCATCGTGTCGACAGTTCTGACAAGCTTCTGGGGATGGGCTGGTTGGGACCCTCTGGCGTCATGCCTCATTGCCGTTCTCATCTTCCTCTCGTCCAAGCCGTTGGTGGTCTCGTCGGCCAAGCGCCTTCTTCTGAGCGTCCCCGAAGATATAGAGTATAACTTGCGAAACTCACTAGGCGGGATCCTGAACCAGCGAGGAGTGGTGGGTTACGCGACGCCCAAGTTCTGGAGAGACGACCACAGCGCCAGCGCTTCCGGGGGGAAACTTCTCGGCGTGGTACACGTGGTGGCTGCGCGCGGAGCGGCTTTGGAGGAAGTGCGAGATCGAGTGCGCGAGTATCTTCTGAAAGAAGGCATGGACATAGTGGTTCAGGTCGAAAGGGAGGGAGACACGACGTGTTGGTGCAACAGACGAGGCAACGGATCAACGCAAGCGCCGACACCAACGTCACTGGCCGCGACCAAGGCCATCTAGAAGGAGAAGCGATGTTATTGATGCCGGTGAAGAGGAGGGCGAGGCGGGCGCGTCAAGACGATTTGCGCCGTTGGACATAATTCACAGGACCTTTGGAATATGAGGATGCGGGAGGGGCGTCTTGGATTAGGGCCTGGAGTTGAAAGACTTGGATTGATGCCTGCAAGGACATGTTGTACAGTGAGTATATTATGATAGAAGCGGTTGGGCAATGGTTGGTTTCTCGGCCACGTGTACATGATTCAGGTGTCTGTCGTTGCTTGGAGACGGGAGGGCGTGTGTGAGAAGGAGGCCAGCGGTAGATTAGGTCGGTGTATTCGTAGATAAAGTCAGAGCGTGGTCGAACCACGGAAAGTTGATGGACATGTGCGTCTAATACAATATGTCCGAGTGAGGCTGTCGTTTGCATGTGATTGCAGTGCTGACCGAAGCCCGTTTGTGGGTCGCATCCTCGGTGAAGCAGACGCTGACATGATAACAAGCTGGACGGTGCGCATCTAGTAGAGCCCGAGGTAGCACTGTAGCAGCCGGGAGCAGGCATTTTGCAGCTTGACAAAAACCTGGTCTGTGGTCAGTTCGAACAGAGCCTCACCTAATGCCTAGCACCCGGGGAGCGCATAGACCAGGCCAAGGTGAGTCGATGTCTTTCCCTTCTGGACGCCGGCTGCATCTGCAATTGGGCATCTCGCGCCGTGCCTGCAGGGGGGCACATGGGAAGATTGGGAGGCGTCTAGGTTCTGTACGGGTGATGCGGGAGTGACGAACAGGGACGGGAGGATGGGATGGCACACGGACGACAATTTGCTGCTTGGTTGAAGCATCGCAATATTTTGCAGAAATACACATGTACACGCTTGCCTTGCGTCCACCAACTACCGATCCTCCGGCGTCGAACCGGTCGGGCAGACGGAATCTAACCGGACGGGAGCTTGCCCTTGGGGAGACGTTTCTCTTGGTTCTTGTCGCATCCACCACACAGCATCCCCCCAAACGCGATGACCGGGGTTTTGGTTGCGCACCGGAGCGGTCTCGGGGTTCGTCCTCCTCTTCTCCTGCTGACCAGCCTGACCTTCCTTCCTCCCCCCACGGGCAGGCAGACCACCCCGGTTATTCTCCACGCTTGCGGCGGTCCCTGCGAATTTGTGGAGGCTCTGTTTTTCTTTCGTTGCAAGGGAAAGGGCCAAGGAAAAAAAAAAAAAAAGGGACGGACGGCCTCGGTCGGTTCGTGATGATGGGACAAAGCTAGTAGAGACAGACACACCCGTGAGAGCTGCGAAGTCCCATAAAGTGGGCTCCTTTACCCCCCGCGAAGCCGAAGCCGAGGCAAGACAAGAAACTTGGAGACTTGCGCGGCGGGCCGGGGCCCGGAGGTTTGGGGTACGTACCCGGTGCCATTGGCACGGCACAAGATTCTTGTGTGTAAGGTTCGGAGGGGGGAGGGGCGTTGATTGCAGAGGGAGGGAGAGCAATTGGATGCTTGGGTGGTGGTGATGCTACCAGATTCTGTCTCTGCCGTGTTTGTGCCTTTTGGCTCTGGCCTTCCATCATCCAGACTTGTCCCTCCCTCTCTCACTCTCGTCGCGACTGGCGTTTTCTTTGTTTCCCTCCAGTCGCACCAAACCAGGCACCAGATGTGTGCCCCCCCAAAAAAGAAAAAGGGTCCCCGTGACTGAGATCGCATCTCACCTGCTGCCGCCCAGTGACGTATCCGCCTTGGCCAAGTTGCTGCTTCCGGAGGGAGCTGAGGGTACGAAGTACATAGTACCTCTACTAAGGGATCTCAGGTAACTTAATATCTCCCCGACCCTTTTCCCACACATCTTTATAGTCCCCGTTTCCTCCCTCTCCTCTCCTCGCCACGACCCAATTCCCGGCGCACATCATCTCTGATAAGATTGGAACATCCCTCTCCATCTTTACCGAAGCCCGACTTGCTTTTCCATTCCTCTTTCCCCCTCCCGTCGGCCGAATCCACCCCACACTCCTCCCGCCTCGAGGCCATCTTCCATCTTCCTTTTTAAGTCTCTTGCTTTCCCTCTCTTCGTCTCCCCTCCCTCCCCTCTTCCCTCCAAAACCTCTCATCCTCCCTCCCGTCAACCCCCCCCCCCTCACAATGTCCGCCGCCGACTCCCCCGAATCCCTCGTCGACGCCCTCCCCGCCGTGACGCCCAAGCAGGCGCCCGAGGCCAAGAGCGCGTCTTCGTCGGGCCTCGCCCAGCAGGCCCGCGCCCTCGTCGCCGGCGGCTTCGGTGGCATCTGCGCCGTCGTCGTCGGCCACCCCTTTGACCTCGTCAAGGTGCGCCTGCAGACGGCCGAGCGCGGCGTCTACTCGTCCGCCGTCGACGTGGTCCGCAAGAGCATCGCCCGCGACGGCCTGCGGAGGGGGCTCTACGCCGGCGTGAGCGCCCCGCTGGTGGGCGTTACTCCCATGTGTACGTTTCTCTCCCTGGTCATCCCTAACCCCCCCCCGAAACTAACCCCCCTAAACAGTCGCCGTCTCCTTCTGGGGCTACGACCTGGGCAAGCAAGTCGTCGGCTCCCTCTCCGAAGTGCCCGCCGAGGGCTACACCATCGCCCAGATCTCGACGGCCGGCTTCCTCTCCGCCATCCCCATGACGGCCATCACGGCCCCCTTTGAGCGCATCAAGGTCATCCTCCAGGTCCAGGGCCAGAAGCAGCTCGCCCCCGGCGAGAAGCCAAAGTACAGCGGCGGCCTCGACGTGGCCCGCCAGCTGTACCGCGAGGGCGGCCTCCGGTCCGTCTTCCGCGGCAGCGCCGCCACGCTCGCCCGCGACGGGCCCGGCTCCGCCGCCTACTTCGCCGCCTACGAGTACATGAAGCGCAGCCTCACCCCCGTCGACCCCGCCACCGGCAAGCCCAGCGGCCAGCTCAGCCTGACGGCCGTGACGTGCGCCGGCGCCGCCGCCGGAGTCGCCATGTGGATCCCCGTCTTCCCCGTCGACACGGTCAAGTCGCGCCTGCAGACGGCCGAGGGCAACGTCTCCATCGGCGGCGTCATCCGCGAGCTCTACGGCAAGGGCGGCTACCGCGCCTTCTTCCCCGGCTTCGGTCCCGCCCTCGCCCGCGCCGTGCCCGCAAACGCCGCCACCTTCCTGGGCGTCGAGCTGGCTCACCAGGCCATGACCAAGATGCTGGGTTGAGGCTTCTTTCTGACCCCCTGAGAAGGAAGAGCAACTCTGGATATATGGATCAACACAACAAGAAACGACGAGCATACAAGGTAGAGGAGACAAGGAGAAGAAAAAAATGGTTACCCGGCCCTCGTTGGAGACGGCCCGTTTGCGCTGGGAGTCGAATCGGTTTATGATGGAACGGCGTTCGTTGCTGGGCATGTGATGCGCAAAAGCGTATCTGGATGACAAGCCGGGCACAGATGTTTTTTTATTTATAATGATGCGTGCTTTTTTTATTCGTTGGGCAGAGCTCGATATCGGACCACATATATATCCCAGGCATATAGGTAGATGATTTTCGGTCAGTCGCACAGGACAAGGGAGGATAGACAGACTGCGTCCAGTCGTCATATTGAGAGAAAGAGTTAAAAGAAACCCAGATTTTATGTACCTATGGCGGACAGTCTTGCCGTTTTCCTCATCCCCTTGTTCCCGTGTCACCACACTTCCAATCTGGAGTGCATACCGAATTCCAAGTATACGAGGATATCATTTCATTTCCGTCCCTTTGTCCATGGCCCCGAAAAAGACAAGTTCAAACAAATATACGCCAACAGCCCGATAACCCCCCCTTCCCGCCTTTCCCAAGAGTTAAAGAAAACGAACCAAGTGACTGCATATTTGAATCATCCTTTTTTGTGGTTTGGGTATGTCTTCATCCCTATTCCCCTTGCGCCGGTGCTAAAGTATACGAGACAGACCTGTCTGTCGTTGGGAATTAATGTCGTTACGACCAAACAGGAAGGCAACGCGCGCTAGAAATAAACATGGAGATGTGTGCGTGAGGGAGAGGGGTATTCTGGTCCAATTCCGTATTCCATCACATGAGGGACGCCTGGATCGTCGCTCAGGCCAGCGTGACAGCTCTTGTCGTGGCTCTCGTCGGTTGCGCTCGCGGTTTCAAGCACGCTCCGTCGTCGTCCACCGTCTCTTCGAAAGGCTCAGGTCGCGGAGCCGTTCGGCCTCTCCAGGAGGCACCGGAAGGCCCCAGGACCCGCCGAGGCCGTCTCCGAGCTGGGAAAAGTTGATTTCCTCGGCAGGCTTCTCAAAGTCGACGTTTGTCCTGATGCGGATGGGCGCCGAGAGGATCGGGCCTCTGGGTTTGCTCTTGGGGGTAGGGTCCCCTCTCAACGAGGGATATGAAAAGCCGCCCAGCGTCGGGATGGCGGGAGAAGGTAGTTCAATGGACAAGATGGGCAACGAGATGGACTGGGCCATGGAAAAGTCTTGAAATGGCACGTTGGGTTCCGTCGCCGTCAACATGGAGCCGATGCCGCTGTCCTCGGTCTTGTTCTCCCGGTAACTAGTCTTGAAAGAGTACCGATCAAAGTTGGGCAACAGGGAGTCAAAGTCCTCGCTGTCGTCGTCGTTCTCGTCGCCGGCGCCGTCGTCCACCAGCCTGAGGGACGATGGTGCAGGTGACCACAATCCAAAAGAGGGGTTGCTGCTGACTCCGGGCGAGTTGCTCCTCGGTCCGGTCGCACCCGTTGTCGCAACCGTCCCAAACACCGCCTGCCTCGGTGATGGCCGTTGAGAAGCCGAATCTCGCCGTATGGATGATCCCATAATGGCATTGGCAGAGGTGCTACGGCTGCCGTTGGCCAAAAGAGGCTCTGACGTGTAGACAAAGGATCCCATGACGGCTCCCGCAGCGTTGCCAACGCTCGGGGCGCGACCGCGCGTGCCAGCACCTGCAGGAAAGATGTCTGCATTCGTCGATCGGGCTGAGACTGGTGTTGAAGTGGTTGATCGTAAATGGTCAGTCGTTGCCGATAGCCGAATATCGAAGAGCTCGTGGGGAGAGACGTAGGCGTCTGGGTTGGCGTCTCGAAGTCGAGAGGTGGCGAGGAGAGACGAGTAGTTAACATCGGGCTTTCGCACCGCCATGGTAATGGAAGCGATGCCCACGTCCATCAAAACAGGCTGATGGGTAATGGCGCCGATCAATGCATTGCAGCCCGCCCCGTGTGACACGATAATGACAACCGTCTCCACCTCCTCATCGTCCGAGTTCGCGTGCTCATCGTGGTGGAAGAGTCCTTTGGTTACCGTCTCGGCAGGAGCCTCAGTGGTCGCATACCAATGCACCAGCTTCTTCAAGCCCTTGCGGAATCTCTTGTGCATGGCGTGCCATTCCTCGCCGAATTGGCCTCCGTCGCCAAAGTCCAAGGGAGCCCTCATCGAGTCCCATTGGTAGTCGACGACCATGCAGTGATCTCGCGCATGCGCCGTCAAGCCTTCGGGGATCTTGCCAGAGCTCGAAATGGCGTACTGCGGCTTGGGGAAAGCATATCCCTTCTGTTGGTCGAGCTGTGCTCCGAGTTGTCCAGAGAGCGCGGCCGCCATGGACGAGGTAGGCACAGAGCCGACGCTCGAAGTATCCTTGTCCGAGGGTGGGGGAGAGGGTATTTGCTGCGCGTGGATGGAGGGACTCGCACTGGGAGATCCATTCCACAAGGAGCCGGATGAGTTCGTGTGGGAGTGCGAGACGGGTGGCTGGTTCGTCAAGGCGCTGTAGTCCTCTCGGCGCAAGAGGTCTGCCTTGGCGCTACCGATCATGAGAGCAGCGCCAGGCGGGGGAGTGATCATCTCGAAGTATTCGGGGGAAAGCCATTCTCCCAGAAACGAATCCAGTCGCAGGATGACGGGCTTGAACTCCTTTGACGAGCCGGTGGCAGAGACGAAGACATTGGTCGGATGGTTTGGGGATTCAGGAGGCGTCTGGGCCAGGCCGGAGCTGATGCCGATGGAAGTCTGGGCGCATCGCAGGAAGGGGGAGCTATGGATCACGACCTTGAACCGTTTTCGCTTCTTGGAGGGGTTGGAAGAGGCCTCCGAGTCGATCTTGGCTTGCTCGAGAATGCTGGCGATCTGGTTGCCAACCATGCGAGACTGGAGGAAACCGTTGTACGTCAGGGGAGGGTCGTAGGGGGTAGGCGAGGAGAGATGCCATCGTTTGTCGGCAGCGTCGAGGCGATTACCGTGTCTGCAGACGAGGTTAGAAAAGTTGGGTGAGGCCCGGAAGCGATACGATGCACCGTCATCATGACCATCATGGGCCATCATGGGCACAAACGCAGGAGGGATCCACCACGAACCTGACGACAAAGACATAGGCCGGCGTGCCGCCCATGGTGAAGAGAGATGCGGCGCTTCAAGTTTTTCTGGATGGTGATGGAGAAAAGGGAGAAGAGACGAGGGAAGGATTTAAGAAATTGTAGATCGAGCCAGGGCCGGCTTGGACGTGGGTTGAATCCAGGGGAGGGCGTGTACGAAGTACGTTGCCGTCACTCGGACGGTTCCAGGATCAAGCTGGGGAGTTTCGACGTTTCGGCGGGAGGCTGCCTGCACTTGGCCTGGGCTTTCGCGGCGCAAAGAGACGCCTATTATCCCCGGCGACAGGTCTGACAGGGCGACCGGGGGGGAGGGGTGCGCGAGGGCGATGCAGCGACTGCGCTGGAGAGAGTGCCGTACTGTGGCTCGCTGCTATTTCGGGGGCGAGGCTGGAACGTGGCAGGAGAGGAAATGAAGGGAAGAAGCAATGGGGGCGATGTGCTTTTTGTCGGTGTCTCCAGGTCCCGTGTCTCGTCTCGGGAGGGGGGCAGGAGGTGATGAACCAAGAGAGATGAAGGAGATGAGGATGGTCTGGGCTGAGAGATGGCTTGTGGCGGGGTAAAGACTCCAAAGTCGGTCTCCTGTCGAGGTGTGCAAGGTGAAGGAGAGCAACTTAAGTTAAGCTTGATGCGGCCAACACGCGGGAAAACACCTGACGAAACCCGGAAATATGTCCCTTCGTATCGGCGACTGCCAGGACGCCATGGCCAGGGAAGCGCCTCGAACAGAAGAAACGGTTAAAAAGTCTCGCAGCCGCTCGCTCAGGCTAAAAGAGCCGGTGCAATGGGATCAAAGTGCGGTCCCTCGTGATGCTCATGCAGATGCTGCTGGCCCAGTGCTAATGTACCATGTACGTCACCACGCAAACGCCATGGTGCCGACATGGAAATATTCAGAGCCCACGAGTCAATAAACGGAGAACCAGGCAGCTGGAGCACGCCTCGGTTAAGGCGGCCGTTTACAATTCCCATGCCTCGTCAGAGTCCTCTTCTGGTGCAGTGGTGCCCAGGCTCCAGGAATTATGCACCGGATGGAAATGCACCACTGCGCCGCCAGTTATAGCGCGCCAACGAGCCCGCCCGGCGAGTGGATTCGTGGAAACCGCCTTAAGGGTTCCATTCCTTTTTTTTTTCCTTCTCTTTCATGTGATTATGGAATTGCGCCGTCATTCTTCCAAGCGCCTTCCCCGCCACTCAAAACGCCCGCGGAGATGCCGCCCTGTTTTTCTGCGTCTCCCCAAGCAGCGATTCAAGACAGAATGGACCTCATTTAAGGAAAACTCTCCGGACGCGCCCACCGAAAAACGGCAATGATCACTCATCACTAAAGTGATGCCGCGCTGTGCCGCTGTCACTGGCCTTGCCGCCTAGTCTATCCCCTTTGCACCCCGGGCCTTCAACTGAACGATTCATAAGCCACTGCTGGGCATCCCGCTAGTCATGGTCTCGCCATGCCAAAACATGCTCTTTTCATGATATTCCCGCCCTCCTCCCACTGCCGTCATGCCGCCGCAGCTCGCAGGCTTCCAGGTTCCTTCGGGTGGAGTCCTTCCTGCAGGGTCCCCTCTTTCTCTCGGGCCAGATCATCGTCCGTCCTCTTGTCTCTCGCCAGACGAGGCACATGGGCCATGCCATGGGTCATGGATCATTCTGATGAGAGCATGACGAGCTTCGGCTCACTTGGCCTTCCATTTCTCTTCCTCGCCTTCGCTCTCGCTCTCAACTCCGCCGACGCCAATCTTCGGCCCCTTTCCCCGAACTGCCTCTTAATCAATCTTAACCACTGCCAGCTGGGGCCATCTCGTTTTATCTTCGCCATGCCTCCACAAATCCTCCCACCCAGGAGACTCGACATTGGTGTCACCAAGATCCATCAGCGGGCATGAAGCAGACACCGTAGTTAGCTGCATCCGAGCCTCCGGGCGCTCTCGCTTCCGCAATCGGAAGTTCTCATCCTCTTCGAGCCTTGCTCCCACATGACCACGACGCAATGAAGCGCAACCTCTGCGATCCAACAGCGAGCCCTCACCCCGACAATGGCATTTCTCTCCCCCCAAGTATAATTAGTAAATGGACCCTCGCCACGCGTATCTGGTCTCATCCTCCTGAAGAGCCGTGTCGGAAGATCAGAGCATGGAGCTTCCCCAACGCGCGCCAGCATCCCCTACCTGGCATGGACGTTGTCGAACGATTCCGAGGCCCAAGAGCAGTGGCCAACGGTCAACAAAAATATCTAGCGAATGAGAATCTGACAGCGCCTGGACTCGCCTGATGCCATGAATTCTTGTCATACCATTCAATCTACTCAATCTTCAACAGTTTTTGATCTTTCGACTTTGGACTGTCGACTTTTCCATGTCAGCCTGCTCTGCTGAGACAATTATCATCAAGTCATCCTCCACGGCCTCTTGAGTAAAGGCCGGTGGTCCCGTAATTCCTGACAACAGCCAATCCCCCCGATCGGGAAATTGTTAGTGCGTCAGCTAACTTGGGTCTAGCGCCAGGGGAGGTTCGTCGGCTGCACCCCCGAGACTCCGGTTCAAAACGTTCCCAATCCGGAGACGTATCCATCCCATCCCGTGACTCCGTCTGATACGCGCCGTGAGGCGTCGTGTTGATTGCGCATTGCTGGGCTGCTCCGTGACGCCCATTTGTAAGCCCTCACAGGGACTCACATCAGCAACCCGTTTGAACGGCCGCAACAGGACATGTTGCCCGTCGCTCCTGGGCCATAGCATTCGTTCCTGGCAAATTTCCTCTCAATTCATCGTCGCCCCCTTCATTCCGCCCGTCCCTCCACCATGAACTTGTCCGTCCTTCGATTCCATGCCCTCGTGGCGGCGGCGCTGTTCGCGACCGTCGCCTTGGCCGAGCACACGAGCAACTGGGCCGTCCTCGTCTGCACGTCGCGCTTCTGGTTCAACTACCGCCATCTGGCAAACGTCCTCTCCATGTACCGCACCGTCAAGCGGCTCGGCATCCCCGACTCCCAGATCATCCTGATGCTCCCCGACGACATGGCCTGCAACCCGCGCAACGCCTTCCCCGGCACCGTCTACAGCAATTCCGACCGCGCCGTGGACCTGTATGGCGACAACATCGAGGTCGACTACCGCGGCTACGAGGTCACCGTCGAGAACTTCATCCGCCTTCTGACGGACCGTGTCGGCGCCGAGATGCCGCGAAGCAAGCGCCTCCTCACCGACGACCGAAGCAACATTCTGGTGTACATGACTGGCCACGGCGGAAACGAATTTCTCAAGTTCCAAGATGCGGAAGAGATTGGTGCGTGGGATCTTGCCGATGCTTTTGAGCAAATGTGGGAGAAGAAGAGGTCAGTTTAAGCAGTTTCCGGTCCCTTTGACGAAAGCTAACCGTTGTAGATACCACGAGATCCTGTTCATGATCGATACCTGCCAGGCCAACACCATGTACAGCCGACTCTACTCTCCCAACATCATCGCCACCGGTTCTTCCGAGCTCGACCAGTCGTCTTATTCGCACCACGCCGACAACGACGTCGGTGTAGCCGTCATCGATCGGTACACGTACTACAACCTCGAGTTCCTCGAAACCCAAGTCAAGGATTTGAACAGCCGCAAGACCGTCGGCGACTTGTTCGACAGCTACGATTACGAAAAGATCCATTCCAACCCCGGTTTCCGCTACGATCTCTTCCCCGGCGGCGCCGACGCAGCTCGCAACCGCCTGATCACCGATTTCTTCGGCAACATCCAGAACGTCGAGGTGGACCAGGCCAAGAACCTGACTCTCGAGGAGGACCTTTTGGCGCTCAGCAAGAAGATTGCGCTGCTGCGGCAGAAAGAGGCTGAGGAGGAGACGACTCAAAAGGGCCCGGCTAGTGTCCCCGCCACTGCTCCGACACAGAGCGCGAAGAAGACAGGGAACTTCCAGAAGACCAAGGCCCTGAATAATGAGAATTGGTGGATAAACTCGTTGGTTGGCGGTGCAGCGTTGGCCGGCTGTGGTCTTCTCTGGGGATTGGGCTCAATGCTTGATGGTTGAATGTTTCACGGCAGATTCTGGATTTCATTTAGAGCGCAAGTGCTGCTATGAGACAAGCACAGATATACCCAAGACGGACCGGTTTCAGGGGTTGATCAAGCACGCCTACCGAGCAGCAACCGAGCCCAGGACGATACGTCTAGAGGCGCCGATGCATGGGCTGTTATGCTTGATGAGGGATTCTCGAGCTCCCTATCCTCCATGGAAGGAAACTAGATTAGACGAACGAACTTGGACAGCACTGCGAAACTCGGAGTGCTTGGTTGCATATGAGAATGGAGAATCGAACAATGGGCCATATATGGACTTGGCCTGCAACTGGCAATGATATACCCGTATATAAATATTTGAAGATTCTGCGATACATTAATACAAACAATTAATACACTAATTCAACTCCATTAAAATGTGACTCCGGCTGCTTGTCTCGGACTACTAATTCGTTCCCACCCTCAAATTCTTTGCCTTAGTCATCAACACGCTCAAACCCAAGTGAACCCAGTTTCTCAACTCTTCACACCTCAACCGTGGCCTTGCGACACCTTTGTCAATCGCCTCTCGGAAGGATGAGCTTGATTCCCAATCATGTGTATGCGGAAATCACGGGCCTGAGGGTACAAATACATGCATCGACGAGGCCAACTTGCTGAGACTTGGGAAAGCATTGAACCCGACTTTTCAACAATGGACCAATCAAAGGTGAGAGCAAGACATGATGTACCACGGTGAAGCTTCAAATACTGGACGATCAGATGAGTATTCTGAGGAGTACATCACAATTCCATCGCTGTATTTCACGTCTTCCGACCAACAAACTCACTGGCTCCTCCCGCAGACACGCCCCCTCAAGACGATTCACCTCAAGTCGCGGCCGCTTACATCGCACGCGCTGGCGTGGTCGTGCGACGCGGAGCTGGCCGTGGCCACGGACGACGCCATCTACATCTTCCTGCCCGAGTACCCCCGGGCGGGCGACCGCGACGAGGCGGGCGACGAGGAGCCGCAGCAGTTCTCCCTCTCGTTCCGCGCCATGGGCCTGATCAAGCCCGACCCGCTGCTCAACGCGCAGCTGTGCGCGGCCCGGGGCATCGCCGTCGCGAGCCCGCGCACCGCCGAGGAGAACTGGTTCGGCGGCGTGGGCGCCGGCCTGGTCACGGGCGGCGGCGCCGCCGTGTGCCAGGTGGTCAGGCTGGAGTGGTCGCCCGACGGGCTGGGGTGCAACCTGCGGCCCGTCCTGACGACGCTGTCGTCGACGGGGGCCGTCATCGCCGTCGGGGAGCACATCGACCGCCAGTCGACCGTCATCACGGGCATGCGCACCCGCGGCTTCAAGGCGTGGAAGACGCTGTGGGGGTTGGGCGCGCAGCTGCCCATCCCGGACGCGAGCGTCGAGGACGGGTACCGGAACATGAACGAGCGCATCCAGGCCTTTTCGTGGGCCAAGGAGGTGGCGAGCGGCCGGGGGCTCCTCGCCTACTGCAACGACGCCGAGGAGGTTGCCATCATGGGGGTGCAGCTGTACTCCCAGCCCAAGCCCTCGGACTCGACGGCCGAGGACATGGTGTGGGACATTCAAGAACTCGGCCGGTTCGACGGACGCGGGCTGCATACGAAGGAGGATGTGAGTACGCGCTGACTGGTTGAGCCGCCGGGGGGTATCTGACTTTGGTGCAGGCTACCGACATTACCGACCCAGACTTTGTCCCGCACGGCAGCGCCTTTTCGTTGAAATGGAGCCCCTGGGTCGTCAGCGAAGGCAAGAGGACGGCTATCCTGGCCTACTTGGCCAAGAATTACGTTGGTTTCCGTAGGATAACCATCAAGGGCGACTGGGTCAGGGGTCAGCTCCCTGAACTCGAGGTTGAAGAGAGGGACATGACGACGATTTGCACGTATCTATCTACCGACGCCTTCGTCGAGTGGGAAAACAGCGTACGTTGGTTTCCGGCACTTTGTCGAGCGCGACTGACATGAGGCAGATTTGCATGGAGGGGGATAGGCCCGTGGTCAGGGGCGTGATAGGTACCCCCTTCGACGTGAAGCCCTTCCGGGTGTCGCCGTTCGACGACGCCCAGGCACCTGCGGAGCCGCATTATACGTGGGAGTGTTCGACTACGTATTCCAAGGAGGAAGAGAGCCCATTGACAAACCCCATCTCAGGTAAACAAGACTGTGCCACTTGGAGCAACACGGTGCTGACCTTTCACTTAGGCCTCATAATGCATCCACGCAGCGATTCGACGGAGGGGGGTCCGCACTATTCGCTCGTGAGGCTATCGGCAACGGGGAACAAGCAGGACTGGTACCAGACCAATCTGCCAGATACGGGGACTCGGCCCCCTCAATGGGCGGGCACCATCAGGAAGCTCACCACGCGGCTGGTCCCCAGAGCCGTGGCCCTCCAAGGCCTCGATTCGGACACGGACGACGACGACGACGACATGATGGACGACGACGACTCCAAGGTGCAGGTGCACCACTCGCGGTTCCGCATCTGGGGCATGGCCGCGTCGCCGGGGGGCGGGTCGACGGCGGTGCTGGTGTCCCAGTTCAACACGCAGCACCCCGAGCGCAGAGCCGTCTCCAAGCTGATGTTTGGGTGGCGGGACCGTGCATCGGAGGACGAGGCCCAGGCCCAGGCCCAGGCCCAGGCCGAGACGGCAGGGCTGACGACGGAGGGCCGGCTGTGGGAGTGCATGTACGGGGGCGGACCGGGGGTGTCCCGGACCGCGACGGGGAGCAGGGCCGCGACGGAGGCGGACGAGTCGCGGCTGCGGCAGCAGTTTAGGCACGTGGCGGCCCATCAGCGATGCGTCTTTTGCGACGCGGAGCTGCGGCCCGAGGGCAACGAGGTCGAGTGCGCAAACGGGCACACGTTTGCTCGCTGCGCGTCGACGGGTTTGGCCATCATGGGCCCCGACATATCTCGCATCTGCGCCGTGTGCGAGCTGCGGTGCCTCAAGGTGTCGGAGCTGGTCAGGATTGCCGAGGAGCACGACGGGCCGCGGACGAGGGTCGAGGCGTCTGGCGAGGCGTGTGGAGGGTGCGGGGGGAAGTTTGTGGCCTGAGGGGGGTAACATTGGCATCGATTCACCCTCATTAAAGTTGATGAGGTTGAGGTTGGGTTCCAAGAGGTGGAGGAAGTGCTGTGAGTACGTACCTCGGGTCCAAGACAAAGCGGCCCCACCTGTTCCACGACGCGGTTAATGAACCAATCACGGAGCGTCTTCAACGGGATTCCCCCGGAAAATACATCTCGATGAAGCTCTCCACCGTGAGTGGACGGCCTTCTCCTCTGCCTTGTCTTCCTTTATGTCTCCTGTCGAGTCTTTGTCCCTACCGATGTCTTTCATTTAGCGCCTGCTCGACCTCTGCAGGCTGCATGAGCGCATGCACGTCTTTCTCCCGTCGAAACTCCATCCGTTGAGAAAACACACATTTCCTTCAGCCGCTTTCTGTCCTCTGCTCTCGCTACAAATATCCGTCCTTCGCCTGGCTTTCCACTGCCCCGCATAGTCCAACCGCCCTCATGGCGGCCGATTTCGAGGAGTAAGTCAAGACATGTATCCGTACCCATCCTCCTCGTTTCCCCCACCAACCTCCCTGCAGATCCCTCGCGTCCAAGCCCTTCCTCTTCGTCGTCGGCAAAGAGCGCAAGGAGTTCCACATCCACAAGGAATTCTTCGCCCAGCTCTCGCCCGCCCTCAACGCCCTCGTCAATGGCGGCATGAAGGAGGCCCGCGAGGGCCGCGTCGAGTGGCTCGACCTCGACGTCGACACGTTTGTGCGCTTTGCAAAGTACGCCTACTCGCGCGACTACGCCGAGGCAGAGCCCGAGTGGCTCGACGACGTCGACGACGACGATGACGACGAGCCGAAGCCCGGGGGAGGCCCGGCTGCGCAGCAGGACGCAGTCGACCCGGCCAGCTCGCAGAGCTCCGAGACTCAGGTGATTGACCTGACGGACCAGACTGACGGGAACAGCTCTGCCAGCGAGGGTGGCGAAGGCTCCGATGAGGAAGACGACGAAGACGACCGGGAAGACGAGGACTCGTCCGATCTGGGAGAAGAGAGCAGCGAGGGAGAAGGCGACGACGAGGAAGACGCAGAAACGGACGACGAGGACACCGACGACAGCGTACCGCCGTGGTACCAAGAAGGCTACTATGGGCTTAGGAAGCTCCCCTTCTCCATCGCGGGCTACACGGCACGCTGGGAGCTCTACCTCCACAACGTGGACCTGTTGGAGGCCGCGTCGCTGGCGCCGCCGACCACCCACGGCCCGCCGCCCCCCAAGCGCCGCCGCCTGCTGCTCACCAGCGTTGCCACGCCGCCCGACTGGCGCTGCGAGTCGACGGCCGCCCTCAAGCACGCCGCCATGCGCCGCTTCCTCGGCTTCGACGGGCGCGCCGACGGCGCCGACAGCAGCGACGGCAGCGACGGCAGCGACAGCGCCTGGAAGCCCCGCCCCAACCGCGGCCCGGGCCACTCCTTCGCCGCCCTCTTCCTCAGCCACGCGCGCCTGTACGCCCTGGCCGAAAAGTACGGCGTCGAGCCGCTCAAGGCGCTGACCCTGGGCCGCCTGCACGCCCGCCTGGCCAGCTTCGACATCTACCCGGAGCGCCTGGACGACCTGGTCGCCCTCGTGCCCGCCGTCTACGACAGCACCGTCGACGGCGACGCCGCCCGCCGCCTCCTCGTCCTCTTCTTCTGCTGCATCGCCGAGCACGTCAAGGGGTGCCCCGCGTTCCGGGGCGCGCTCATGTACGTCGGGGAGTTTGCGGATGACTTGTTCCAGGAGATGACGGCGAGGCTGCTGTGAGGGCTTTCATGTTGCAAACGGGCAAAAAAACGGGGCTGGCGTTTGGGATTCGGAATTTGGCATTCAAGGGGCAAGGGGGAGTTCGGACACTGCATCTGGATTTGGGTCTGGATACAATTGCTTCTTCTTGCAAATATCAGCAAGGACGGTTTCTATAGGTTCAAGTGTGAATGATCAATGTGCTTTACGATTCCAGTACCCCAAGCTCGCCTCCCCTTTACCCGGGTCGGGATGAGCATCGCGTTTGAATCCTTGCATGCGGCCGCGAGGTAACTACTTGAACAGGCAGACGTAGCACGCTGACCATTGCTCACGTACATTCACACTGATACTGCAAGAGCAGACATCAAGTCGTACCCTCGGACTTCTCACATCACAATCGACAATGTAGGCAACTCGGAGTATCTATCGAGCATCTCATCCTCATTTCTTATTTCTTCATAAAACTTCCACTCATCCTCGTCTCCTCACGCCACCTTGCCGCTCAAGGAGACGCTCATCTACCCCTTGCTCGCCTCCTCATCCAACGACGTTCGAGCCAGCCGTATTCGAGACAAAACTAAATGCCAAAAAGCTCACAAAAAACATAAAATACACATTAGCGACTAGCGCAACTCCCCGCAAACGGGAGTTGATCTGCAGCAAGAGTCGTATTCTTGTGTCCTTCCTCAAAGCCCTGTGGCGTTTGAAGGTCTTGGTTCCATCGGGTTGCCCGGATGGTGTAAAAATGAGAGGCGCCAAAATACATGGCGGAAGAAGAAATACCGCCAGGGATGTGTAAGAAGGTATATGAACACGGAAAGAAAAAAAAGACCCGAAACAGGCCGGTAAGAAAAAGAAGTAATCGAGTGAGTGACAAGAAAAGTTGAAATGTGTTTGGAAATCATCCCCTAGTATCGTCCAGGATCGTGAGCAGACCATGATGCCCTTGACCTTTCTTTGGTATCGCAGAACGCCAGCCCTTTTATTCCGTTTCCTTGTAGACTCCATTCATGGCAAATAGTCAGATGCCGCAGACAAACTGAGTGTCTTTAGACTTGACTCAATAGGCCTGGCCAGGCACTGGCTTCCTGCCAACGGGTCCTGTAGGGGGGCCTTGAGCAGGCTGGTTGGGGTTCATGGGGCTTGGTCCGGGGGGACTGTTGCGGCCCTGGCGGTTCATGTTGCCGGGGCTCTGAGGCCGAGGTCCTGGCGACTGAGCACGAGGTCCGGGGCTCATAGGTCGGCCAGCGGGGGCGCCGGGTCCGTTCATGGGGCGTCCCATGGGAGACTGCGATCGGCCACCGTTGGGCGTCATCGGGCGGCCCATGGGTGACTGTGGTCGGCCGGCGGGCGATTGAGGACGGCCTTGGGGGGTCATTGGGCGACCTTGAGGAGTCATTGGGCGTTGACCCTGGGGAGTCATTGGGCGTTGACCTTGGGGTCCAGGGGGTCCAGGAGGTCCCATAGGTCCTCGAGGAGGTCCGTTGACATTGACGGGAGGACCAGGTCGGGGAGCACCTTGGGGGCGAGGCTTGACCGGACGAGTTGAGAGGCAGGTTCGGGGAACGACACCTTGGCGAGATCGATCAAGTCGAATGCAAAGAGCCTATCGAGCGTTAATGCATGCAAATAATAGACGGTGCGACGCGTCACTTACCCAGCCATCATCGTACTCGTGAAGTAGTCGAACAAGGTCACCGGCTCGGAGATCCAACTCGTCATCGAGGGTCCGCTTGAAGTCGAGCTGAACGCGATGCACAGCAGAATTAACAGGGCCACCAGCGGCAGCAATGGCGGCAGCACCAGCAGAAGCAGGCTCGGGCCCGCCAGGCGCAGCAGAAGAAATGCTAAACTCAGTGCCGGCGGGACTGGCGGGAACAGCGGCCAGGGGAGGGTTGGGAAGAGTGAGATCCAGGGGCTGAGGGAGATCCTTGCGTATCGACGCCTTACGAGCGAGCGCAGCAGCTCCAGCTCCAGTAGCGGCGGCTCCAACAGCAACTGCGGCGGCCTCGGCAACCACGGGAGATTCGCCCGAAACCGACATAGGAGAAACGGCACGCACAGAGTTCTGCTCGGTCACGGGGCTGGGAGCAGTGCTACGGGCGTGCTCACTCTCCTCCATGACAGGTGTTGGAACACGCTCAGCCTGGACACCGAATGGGTTGCTGGGATCGGCGCTCTGAGCGGTAGACGGGCGTTCCCAAGCGCTTCCTCCAGGAGCACGGTTGGTCACGGGAGCACCGCCAGCACCGCCAGCGGGCACAGAGAGGGCCAAGGTGGCGCCCTTGCTCGTACGCTTCTCGAGGCCGTTCCAGTTAGGAAGAAATTGCGTCACGGGTCGAAGACTGATACGGGGGGCCTTGGGGTCGGTTCGAGGCATCTGCGGCTCGGGCGAGGGCGAGGGCGAGGGTGACGGTTGGTCCCTAACGGCGGCCGCAGCAAACACACCGGCGCCCCCGATGGGTCCGTGAAGCTTCTCGTCGTCCTCCTCGAGTCTCTGGCGCTCAAGCTGCTTGCGACGTCGGGAGAAGAGCAAGAAGACGAGCAAGCCGACCAAGAAAAGTCCTCCCAATACGCCAAAGGCAATTCCGGCCTTGGCACCACCACTGGCACCACCACTGGCAGAGGTGGAAGCCTCCGAAGTGGCACTGGAGCTGGCCGCAGCTTCGGTGGTAGAGATGGAAGCGGCAACGCTAGAGTGAACGGTGCTAGACGAGGTGACTTGGTCGGTAGCCTTGGCCAGGACGGTATCGGTATCCGAGTCAGTAGGATCATCGATAGCAGAGGGAACAGTGCTGGATTCCTCGGCGGACGTCGTCTCGGCGTGAGTCTTGGTCGTCTTCGTCGTCGTGTCCTTTTCAGATGCCTTGGTCGCGGACTCGGCTTCAGACTTGGTTTCCTCCTTGCTCGATTTGTCTTCCTTGGTAGTCTGAACCTCCTTCTTCGTCGTCTCCTTCACAGCTTTGGCCGTTGTTGTTGCCTTGGGTGCAGCAGTGGTGTGGGCTGCCTCTTTCTTGGTAGCAGCGACTTCATTGCCGTCCTTTTCGGCCGCCTTGGTGGCTTTGGTCTTTCCTCGAGTCGAGTAGCCGCCAACCTTGCCAGAAAAGGTAGCATCCGCAGTTACATAGACGGTCTTAATAGCCACTGGATTCAAGTTAGCTTCCAATCAGGAGGAAAGGCCCAGCATGCATGACAAAATCCCAGACACTTTGCCTGCTAGAGATAATGCTCACCCTCTCGCTTCTCAACATGAAGGGGCTCGTCAGCTTCCCTACGATGCAGGCGCACGTGGGAAAGACGCATCTTGACGGGAGGGAACGTCGCAAAAGTCGGAATTTGAGATATAGAGGCGATAATTAGCGCTGAAGACTAGGCTGTCGTGCTCTAATCGCTGAAATATATTGGCTCGAAATCGCAATGATCCGGGAGGCTGGGTAACGAATCGACTGGAATGGAGGGCGAGACAGTCGAAGGCGGGGAGAAAGAATGTAGATGTATGCGAACACAACTATTCGGGACCGGCGAGGCGATGGCGGGGAAGGTGACGGCGATGTCTCAGGCGGTTGCAAGTAACGAAGGTAGAATAAACGCAATGGAGTTGGACCAGGTGCCAAATGGAAGAAGCCGGCAAAGAGCAATAAATCGATCGATCCGGGATCCGTGGGAGTGCGAGAGAGCAGTGGTAGTAGTTTGTTTTGTTGCACACCGGGGCAAACAAGAGCGAAAAGAATGGACGAACTGAAAGAAACAACACGGGCAACACGAATGATGCGACCGCGAGGTTACAGTTCTGAAAGGGAGGTTAAGAGGAGGGAGGGAGGGTGAGGTAAAAGGATGGCGGAGGTAAAAGGAAGAAGTGAGGGTGGTGGTGAGAGGGCGAGAGAGAAGGTACGAACGAGAGTAGGGAAACGGCGGCAGGAGAGAGAGTGGGGGCCGGATTTCTTCAGCGAGGGCAGTTAGCCTCGTGGAGTGCAAACACCAGCAACTTGGCACCCTCAGGCCTCAGCGCCAGAAGCCTGGGGAGGGACACTGACCCGACGCTATTCGCAAGGATGGACTAGGGCCCAGCTAATTCCCAGCAATCCCACGACAGGCGGCCAGGCCAACATGGTCCCGCATGCTCGGAGGTTGCAAGGCAGGCCAGACCATCATCCCCTTGCCCTTGGTCCCTGGAGCGTGCCATCGCGTGCCTCTGAGAGTGCAACAGTTATCCACAAAGACCACGTCGGCGGTGCATTCACTGCAGCATTACTGGTCGCGGTGTGTCTCTCTGCCATGTACAGTTTGTTGTCCGCGGCGATGGGACACATGCCGTTGCGTCTTGGATGTGAGAGCTCGCCAAAGCCAATCCCCTCATAAATGCCTCTGAGCACGGAACGAAGGCAATAATGAAGATCAGCAGAGACGTGGATAACTTCGGGGCCTAATAATTCATCATCGAGTGACTTCCTTTAGTGCCTGCCAGAGCTCCTCGGCGATGCAGGTACGAGGCAGCTTCGCACAAGGGAAAGCGCGTTAAACCAAAACAAGGGTACCCCAAGCCACGGGGCTCCACCTTGCCAGGGACGACGGTGACATGATTGGGCGGACCGCCCGCCATGGAAATGAGCTTGGCCAGGAACCGTTGAGCCCGCTCTTGTGATTGATTAATTCAGCCACAATCGATGGCGCTCCTTTTTTATTCCAATTTCATTTCTCTCCTTCCCATCCCGCTCTTCACAATTTCATCACGCCCCTTGCCTGGTCTCTCGGCTCGCCTTGCAACCAGGCTCTTTCTTTCTCTCCGAGTCTCCATTCCCAAACACTTGCATGATGACGATTCCTCTTTGGCGCTTGTCCTCCTCATCCATCCCACGCCAGTCCCTGATCACTCCGAGGACGAATGTAACCCAGTGTTTGTTTCCGTCACCTTGTCCAGCTCATCCAACCCTGAACCTGGCACCACTTGAACTTCGACATGCCCGTCTCCCCCTCTCGCCGACCTCCTCCCCAAACTCTCCTAGCTCGCTTCCATGGTTGAGGCCAGGCTCGCGCCATTGCAGCACCACCGCGAGTAGCAGTGCGCTCTGAGCGACCATCGGTGGGAATTCACAGCCACAATGAATTACCTCGTGCCTGCTTCAACTAACATCTCCTCCTCCTCGTCGACGGCCCGAGCTCCGCCGTCTGCTCGGGACCCTCTCTGATTAGACTCTCTGGCTCTCAGCTTCCGGCTCTCCCAGGATTCATACGAGTCTGGCCCTATCAATATCTTAGCACAGCTAAAACAGCCCACAGAGTGCTTCACCGTCCAATGTCGAAATGACCCGTCGAGAGTCTCTCGTATCGACAATGCGGGCATTCGCTGTCCCAAGCACCAGATGCAGACTTACTGCGGATATGCATCTTCCATCTCCATGACGGCCGACTTGTATGCATAGCTCCCGCCACACCGTCTGCCAGAGCTACGCCCGAATGGTCATGCGCGAAATGGCCTCATTAAAAGGCCACTCGTCGAGTCCTCAGCCGCACTTGCATTGCATGGGAATCCGGCGAGTCTCTCTCGTCACAGTCACACCAAAGGCGCCCTCCCCGGTCCGTCAGTCATCAGTCACTGTCCGATCACTTCTCCTTACCAACGACAAGAAAACCTTACCGCCTCTGGATGGACGCCACTTTCCGCTTCCTCGCTAGCCAGGCCTTGAAACACGAACCCACGCCGATCTTCTCCTCGGGGCCCTCCCAAATAGCGTCATCCACCCGGCGACCCCAGCCCGAAATGAATTCAAGCACTGGAAAAGCCGTTGCTTGTTGGGCTTCCAGCTGCGGCCACCCGCGGCCGGTACGTACCTACATACAGTGGTGAATTCCGCGGTCGCCTTCCCGTGGCCGCAGCCGTTTTATTGCTGGTGGGCGATAGCCGAGGTGTTGTGTCGCGGCCGCGATCGCCGGACCCCATCTTGCATGATTTAATTGCCTTGTGCAGGTGTTGTTGTGCAGCTGCGGAATGTTCCGTGTGCGAAGAAGGAAGTCATCACAGCATGGACGCCTCATTCTTGTCCGTGTTGCGGAACTCAACTGGGGCGTCGTCCTCAGCAAGCAGAACCGCAAATATCCTCTGTGCGCCTACTTCTACGTAAGTATGTAGCATCCCGTCGGCCTCGTTGCTTGTCAAACCATCCACAACAGCCCAGGTTCCCTCCCCCTCCCGTCGTCCGCGGTTCATCTCCCGCTGCCCAGCGCTCGCTGTTTCAACTTGATGAGGTCTTGTTGGGCGAACCATTTCCATTCTGCCCATTTAAACAAAATCATCCAACTACCAACGCCGGCGTTTCGGCTCTCGCTGGTCAAGGCTTTCCTGGGGAGCTTGTCAAAGAAAATCAAATAAAAAAATTTGTTGCTTTTGCAGGGATGGAGGGGATAATTAATGATTGACGCTGCAGCAAAATGAGATCTCGGCATGGAAGGATGGAATCGAAACAATGAGCAAATCCCCGTTTTCGCGAACCATCATTTCGCATGATAAAACAGGTACCGAGTCAATGGCGCGCTTTCGCCGCGTCATTTCACACGGATGCCATGTGTCAGCTGCCTCCCGAGGCCGACGTCTTTCGACGCTCAGTTGCCGTCGTCGTCCCCGACCGAGCTCACTATAAGCATATCTAAAGTTTTCTATCCGAATGTCCGGGCCGGGTGCAAGATTAGACGGGAGGCTGGACGCCGGCTTGCGGTTCGGGGAGCTTCTGCTTCAGCCACTGGGAATAGGCTGAGACGAGACAAAGACATCCGTACCGGCTGGAGGCAGTGAGACACGCGCGGCTCATTGGACTGGCTTGTCTTGAATCTGCATCCATGTTGTTTTGATTCTCGGTGTTGGGGGTTCTTCTCAATAACTCTCCACGGTCTCATCGTGGCCATGGTCATGCCATCCATCCTCGGCCGTATCTACACCTTCTCCCCTAGAGGATACGTCCTTGCGCAGTCCTTGCTTGAGAGAAGCTGTTGTCGGTGTGCCATGTCCCTAATTGAACGCCGACCCAGAGCAACACTGGTGTATCCCAAACATGATCATGTCAAATATCTGTTCTTGATCTTGTGAATCGTCAAGGCTACATCTGTCTATCCAAACCACCAAAGCAATAATCAGTACAGGCCAGGAAAACCGCTCGCTAAATGCCGAGTTTGGTGCTCTGGGTATAGTGCATCATCGTCTCTCGTCTCGTCTTGATAACCACGCACAAATCCCCTCACATGGAATCCTCCATCTGCCGACTCCTCGTCTTGACCCAGTTGTCCTTGTCCTGCTTGCCCCCCTTGCTCTCCAAGCCCATTCCCCGTTCCACCCATTCCTTGCTCTCCATGTGCCGCAGCCGGCTCAGCGCGCGCGCAAACGCAAACGCCTCCTCGGAGCCGACGAACAGGTTCGAGTCCTTGAGCTTGTCGACGCCGTGCTCCAGATCATGCACGCCGACCTCGTGGTCCTTGACGCCTTGGGCGAGCAGGCTCTCGGCGATCTCGTCGCGCGACACGAAGAGCTCCCCGAGGGGCCGCTCCGTCGTCAGCACCAGCTTGGCGTTGCCCTCGTAGACGGCGTCGATGAAGGTGATGAGGCGCCGGGCCAGGTCGCGCTGCTGGTGGTCCATTCCCGGCACGTCGGTGACGATGAAGGACTCGTATGCGCGCACCAGCTCGATGTAGTCGGCCGCCGACTTTGGCTGCCGGATGAGCTCGTCAAAGGTGAACCAGGCCGCCCGGCCGCTGACGCGGGGCACGTGGATCTCGCGGCCCCAGACCTTGCGCACCTCGGAGCGAGCCTCGGGCTGGTCGGGGTCGCCCAGGAACCGGAACCACTTCTCGGCGTGCGCGTGCGCGTGGCTGTCGAGGGACGTGTGGTAGACGTCCGAGGGAGGTCGGGGGATCTTGCGGTAGTCGGTGGGCGAGTCGAGGTTGATGACGTGCAGTCGGTTCTTCAGCAGCTCGATGGCGGGGATGAAGGACTCGCGTTGGATGCCGTTCTTGTACAGCTCGTCGGGATGTCGGTTCGACGTCGTTACCAAAACGACGCCATGCGACATGAGCGCCTCGAGCAGTCTTCGCAGGATCATGGCATCCGCCACATCTGTGCACTGAAACTCGTCAAAGCAGAGCACGTTTGCCTGCTGCGCAATGTCGGCGGCAATGTACGGCACCGCGTCAATGTCTCGGCCGTGTTCCATCTTGAACCTGTGCGACCGCTTGTGCACCTCCTGCATGAAGTTGTGGAAGTGGATTCTCGTCTTGGACCGGACGGCCGCGGGCAGCGTGTCGTGGAGGAGGTCCATCAACATGGTCTTGCCGCTTCCCACGTCGCCGTACAGGTACAGGCCGCGGGGCAGGTTCTTGGGGATCTCGCGGATGGAGGCGCCCCTTTGCCCGCCGCCGCCAAACAGGGACGAGAGGACCGACTTCCTGGCTGGCTTGAGGTCTTCGATGCTGGGGTGGACGACGGGAGGGGCCGCATAGTAACGCAGTTCGTCGTGGAGGTTCTGAAAGTTCTGAATGATGCCTGGGATGAAGTGTCAGCACCAGTGCACTCCCCGTTCGATCGCGAGGGTTGCAGGGCTCACCTCTCTGGTGCTCGTCGTTGCGCAGTTTCCCGTCCTCGACTCGCCGGTCGTATTCCCGGATTGGGCCGCCTTCTTCGCTCAATTCCTCCTCAGCGGCGGCGACTGTGGCCATTGATCGCACTCTCTGCCGGCATATCCTCGACGGATCGGCGCTCGTCGCCGCAACACTCTGTCTTTGGGCTTGGTACCAAGGCACGGCCTTCACCGTCCTCGGCGCGGCGGCCGTCCGGATACTCCGCGCATATCGGCTACTCCCGACGAGGCGGCTCGGGGCCGTGAGAGGTCGGAGAGAGGCACTACACCTCGTTCCGGGTCGCATGGTGTTTTCCGCGTCAGTCAATTCGAATCGGGGTATCTACAAGTCTCGCGCGCGAGCGCATCACCGAGGAGGGGTCGAGATATGAGGGAGCAAAAGCCAGAGCCATGGAGAAAGCCCGCGAATTCGGTGTCTCTGAGGGAATGACGAGTGTGGGCCGGCATTAGAAGTAATTCCCGGCTCAGCCTTTTCGCCTCCGCATCCGAGGCCTGCCGAAGACGTGGGATGAATCCCGCCCGGGGTTTAAGCGTGGAAGTGAGCTACCCTAGAAGAAGGCTCTGGAATTATCTGGCGAACTGGAAGCTTCTGTCTTTATAACGCTGGCATCTCCTGTATTTCGCTATCATCGTGCTTATCAACACTATCATCTAGTCTAATCGCTATGTCATCCTCAAGCAGCAGCCTGCGCTTCATCTTCCGTCGAGTCTTTGAGTGTATCAGATGAAGTTCGAGCTCCATCTTGAGTTTGGTCTAGAGGTTGAATCTGAGTCTGATCGTGAACTTGAGGTTGAACCTGTGGTTGAACCTGAGCCTGATCGTGAAGCTGAGACGGACCCTGAGACGGACCCTGAACCGGAGATTGAATCTGAGCTTGAACCCGAGATTGAAGCAGACCTTGAACCCAACCTTGACCCCGACGGTAAGCCTGACGTTGACCCCGAAGTTGACCCTGAACCTGAGGTTGACCCTGACCCTGACCCTGAGTTTGACCTTGTGGCGTTAGATTATGAAGAGGAATGCCTGGGTCGTCCCGCATCGCGCTCCTCGCAGCCCTCCTCACAGCCCTGCTCCTTAGGAAACACCACAAACCGACACCAAGAAGAGCCAAGCTGCACACAATGGAGGTAACTAAAGCTGCCACTGCTCCATGACTCTTCAAGAAAGAGCTCCTCCGAGGTCCAGTCCAGACTACTCTCTCGCCGCCGTAACTGTCGCCAGCAGGCGTAACACCCATGCCCAGCTTTGATGCGCGGTCCTTGTAGTCGCTGAGGTTCATCGTCTGGCATGGATTCACAATGCCGACCATGCCTTTGGCGCACTCGTTACCCTGGGAGGAGTAGAACACGATGGGCCCTGTGTGGTTGATGGTGACTAGGAAAACATCGGACTGCGAATACATGAGCTGAGCGTGCTGGAGACACATGTGAGAGAAGCAGAAACGTACGTGAATGTGGGCTGCTGTGGGAAGGAAGCCGGAAAAGAAGCCGGAAAAGAAGCCCCCCGACCCCATAGGCAGGGGAGAACATGGATGGGCGTAGTCGCCAGCAACGACGCTGTGGTTCCTGGGCTCAAAGTGGAACTCGAGCACGTCGTCGATATCAGCCTCGACCGAGCTGGGGTCGAACTTGTCGTCCTTGGTGGCTTTAATCGAGATGTTTTTTGCGCTGCTTAGGCACGCCAACGCAGCGACGGCGAGTGTGCTCCAGAGGGAAGGCATATTGTTGGTTGTACAATGGATATAAACGAGTGGATGGATGCTTTATTCGGATCGACACTCCAAGAAAAAAGAGATGCTCTGGTGAACGAGACAAGTTGGATGATGAAGTCTAGAAACGACGTCGAGCAACCTTGGACGGCAACTCATCGTAGGTAAACACAAGACCTCACGCTGCAGGAAGGCGCTGTTGCCCGACAGCCTCACATCGCATTTACTAGGTATGGGAATTGCTCCTTCGGTCGTTGACCAGAAGTCCAGGACTCAAGGGCACACCTTCTTCTTACCTTGGTGCTCTTGCCACGGACGGAGAGAGACGGAGGAAAGACGTCCCTTGCGGAGGGCAACTGCATTCCAACCCGCACACTGCAACAAGAGAAAGAATCCATGAATGTCTACTGAAAAGCACAAGGAGGTGATCGAGGAAAGTTGAGATAGGATTGAGACACTCTTTCGAGCACCGGACTCGCCTTGTGGTGGAGAGCAACTGAGAAACCCGAAATCGAGGTAGACTACCGGTACGTACCCGGGAGCGCACCACCTCCGCCACATCCCGGCCGAGAGCAGCCCCCAAGCCCAACACTGCCCGGGCAAAACTTGCATGTCGGACCGACGATCCAGCCAGTTAACTCCTTGCCTCCATCTGCTTGCCGCGTGAAAACGTGATATCTCCCTTCACAAAATCTCCGGCACTGCCCGCAGCCCGGGTCCACCGTTCCGGACGCCGGAGCTCCGTATCCTCCTCTCTCTCTCTTCCTCCCACCCGCCGGCGCTTCTTAGCATGCCTTCGGCCCGTTTCCTCACATGTCCAGCTGGGTGTCACTCCTCAAAGGAAAAAAAAAGCTTGCATGGCGTTACGTGCACCCATTTCGCCTCCGTTCCATCGCGGCTGTGCCGCACCAGCAGAGCTGAGCTTTGGGAGCTAGGGTTGCGCGCGGGTGTGCGCGTGGCGATTATTTCCGCGGCGCTGTGCGACACCTCGCTGGGAAACTGGAGGGTTTGAGAAGGTAGGATTGGGTTGCCTCGAGTTGCCCCCTCGACAAAGAATCTTTCGTTCTTTGAGAGCCGTGCATCCCTCAAAGACCAAGCCACCCGGAGCTTCTTACGGGTTCTCGCTCCCACTTCCCGGACTCGCTGCCCTCCTCTCCTCGTCTCGCGGCCCTACATTCACGTACACACACTCCAATGTAAAGGACGACCCAAAACCCCTCTAGCGAGCGCTGACGCGTTTTGCACGCGAGTGACAGCGGCTATATCCGACCGAGTCAGCCTTGTCCAGGGGACTTGGGATGGGCGAGGAATATGCACTAGAATCGACAACACCACGACGCCTTGGTTAGTTTAGATTTGAGTGCCGGAGCGAGTCAGTTGGCTTACACCTGATGGGAGTCGTTTTATCACTTCACGACTTCTCGAGGGGGGGCTGATACGAGAAGAGCCGAGATGAGGGAACCCATTGCTTCTGTATGGAGGAGATTCGTCGACTGAGAGAAATGAGAGAGTCATCCTCAATTGGATAGTGGCTCGGAGCATTGACTCCCTTATTCTTGCGGACGCATCGTCTTCGCGGACGCATGATGTCGGCAGAACTCAAAGTGACCAGATCAAGACCATTGTGCAAGCTCAAAGAGCTGCATTACTCGTGCCGTGTTCTCCCAAGAAGCCTAATGGTAGACACCTCGTCTTTTAGAGGGTTGTCTCGCTCAGACAAAGCAAGCCACAAAGGATAGTCGCCGCGGGCATTCGTGTTGTTGTCATTGGAAGACATGCAACTGGTGTTCGAAGTAACAAAGACCTGAGCGAACAAGATATCAACGTTGAAAACACTTTTATCTAGGATAGATCACCAAATCTCCTAGATTTCACATGTTAGACAAACTTACCACACTATTCACCACTTGATAGCACACAGAAGCCATAGTCGTTAAAACGCTACCACCGTCACCAATATGACACTCTTACGCCGTCTGTCCCAAACGGGGAAATACCTTCGAACGAAGAGATCAGAAGGTAACCAAACACAAACAGAGACGAAAACAACACCCAACAACCATGGGACGACAGGTGGAGTCACATCGTGGGTGAAATCCAAGGTGTTACCCCTCTTCCTATCATGGTCCCATCCACATCGAAACTACAACCCAGACGAATGCTTCTTCCCCTTTCCCAAGGTTACGTTTTTGATAGACAAGCCGAGGGGCCTCGTGTGCCAGATATGCCGCGAGACGGAATGCAAACTCAAGCCCGAGAGCGAGCCACTGGATGGCTCGACCTTTAGCATCATGCCGTGCGGACACGCCGCCTGCTCGGAATGCCTCACGGAGTGGCTCCTGACCAAGCACTCGTGTCCTTTCTGTCGACTCGCGCTGCGGTACCCGAGATGTGCCCATCCGATCCCGCCGCGCCCCCTGACGACGACGAGCATTCACCAGCTGCCCGCCACGCTGCCGGACGGTGGGCACGTTCGAGAGCGCTGCGAGGCGTGCCTTCGGGCGCGGCTGCTCAATGAGGCGACGCCCAAGCTCCGCGTGGCAGCGAGCCTATTTCGAGTTGCGAGGCGGCGATACCACGACACTAGACAGCAGGTTAACGCGGAAGAGCTACTCAGGAGGCGCCTGGAGTTCGAGACACTCATCCGAGACGACGTCCATGTGAAGGAGTTCACCACGTGCTTGACAAGTTGGTGAGTGACCCAACCGGAGATTGACCCAACCGGAGATTATCGCACGGGGGATCTAGAACTGGCACGATGGACGAGGAGGGGGACGAGGAGGAGGCAAATAGAATAACACTTGGAGAGTAGTGGATGCAATACAACGCACGTAAATGAGAAGCTATCGTTCTGAGTTTGAGACTCACCTTGCAGCCTGAATCGTGCAATGCCTCGGAGCGTCTTGGAACGGCCTTTTGAGTGATGGACACAACTCTTTTTCGATACTGAAGGCATCCAAGCATTGACGATCAGCGAATCTTGGATAATGGAGGGTCAGGCGGGCTCCCTTTTGTGCCCTGTGTGGCTGCCGAGCCTCAAATCGACGCCGAGCTGTCTCCAACCGGCCGGTCGGGAACAAACGTGCTGCAATATGTTCCGCTGATCAGAGCCCATAAAAAAAAATTAATTCCCCGGCACGATATGGATGGATGTGTAGGTCCTCTGAGAAAAAGTGTTCCAATAGAGTGTCGGGAGAATGAAGCCGGGGACGGCGGGTAGATGTGAGTGGCCGCGATAGGGAAAGCGTGTGCAAATCAGAGCAAACGCTGCGGCTCTTGGCCACGAGTTTCGGCGGAGGCGATGGAGGGCTGTTTGGTTGCCTCTTGGTGTTTCACAGCCGTGCGCAGCGTGACTTCTCGTCGCCGTCGCCGTGTCCGGCAATCAATCATTGGCGATATCTCGTGGCGGCAGCCGCGCAGAGGCAAGCAAGCACTCGACTGCGGCTATCTCACCTCGACCAAAGAAAGGCTTTGCCGGCTCTTTGTTGACTCTGGGCCTGCACAAAGCGAGTTCTCGTCGATACGAGCAGCGGCAGGCAGAAAGTACGTACATGCGTGCTACCCGTCACAAGCGCCCTCTCGCATCTCGAACCCAAAGAGCGTGCGCTAAAGCAAGGCCGATGTAATGTGCTTTTGGAGGAGAGCTCTCTCTGCTCTGTAGGTAGGCAAAACAGGCTTCGTAGTGTGACCGTCATGGCGGTAGGCAAGTCGGAACGCCATTATTTCATGCGAAAGGGAGTCTTGTTCTCCGAAGGCGACACCGCCACCTGGTCCCATGACCGTTTCCCCCTCCGTCATTTCTCCACGTACATTGACAGTGCGAATACTTGGTTGCCTGAGGCAGTTTAATATCGAAACGGCCGGGAAATGCCGTTGTTCCATTCACAAAGGCAGGATCGAAGCGGTCCAGATTTCAGCCCCAAACAGCCACCTCCCAGAAAACCACCCGACGCCGTCAATACCGTCCGCCTCTGGGGCCGCAGCTGAGCGCAACCAGTCTACTGGGACCAGTTAGGACCGGGTTCGGGAACTTGGAACGACCTGAGGCTGCTAATTGGCTTTGGTGATCATCATCAGTGCGCAGTTGCCCTTTGCCAGCAAAAGGGCCGTCGGCGTCCAAGGAAGGAGGCGCCAGGACGACGTGGGGCACCTGCCAATCCCACCCCTCCAGGGCCCCCTCCCCCCCTCCCTGCCACTCCTTCCCACTAACACAACCTAGCACCTCCTCCTCCTCCAACACCGCAATTAATGCTGCTCTTCGCCATACAACTGCAAGAGTCAACATCCCAGACCGATCCGTGCGGCCATCGTCATTGGCGTCCACCACCTATTTCCCATCGGCCGAGCCCTCGTCCAGATCGACCCCAGGGAACATGATCAAACAACCGAACCACCTCGACCTTGACCCTTGATTCTCGAGACTTTCCGCCACGGTCGAGCTCCTCCTCGGCCCCTCACGAATGAGCTGGTGGCCAGAATCGTCATAGTTTGGCGGCCCCAAACTCTGCCCCATGGCTTGGGCTTACCCCAATGTGTCCGCCCAAGCCCTCTGCTCATTTGATAACCGCCACATACGACTTACACCACCCCGACCCCCTCGTCAACGGCCGACGTCAAATCGACGACTGTCGTGCATTCTCCACTAACCGCCTCCCACCTCGACTATACCGAAATCGACTTGGCCTTCCTCTCTGCTCCTTGGTGGGTGTGCAGCACAGGCCTTGCCGCGTGGTGTGCGACCGAGGAGCTCTCCTCAGTTCTCGCCATTGTTCTTTGCGAAAACTCTGCGAAACACTTGCTGAGAGCTGCCTGTAATACTTCGCCATACATCCACAACCGCATGCTGGTTGAGCTGCGCCCCTACATGTCAGCTTTGTGCGACCGCTTGCAGAAACTCTAACACACCTCCTTCGCGTCAGTCACGTCAAGTCTCAAGCCATGGCTGTGATTTGGGATCTTGGTCGACCGCTCTAGCACCCGCCTCTGGTGTCCTCAATCTCACCGCGGTCCTTGATTAGCTCGCGCTGCTTTTTTTGGGCAATGGGAGTCGAGCTGGCACGGCTAGAGAAATCACAGGCTCGTCGCCAGACCGAGACCCGACAGCGTCTCTATCTATAGACACGCCCACCCAACCCACACGCAACGTCTCAAACACACGCACGCCTTCGCCTCCTCATCGCGATTTACCCCCCGGCAAGCGGTGAAGTGCCGAGCGGCTTGCTCGACCTTTGAAGTCTTCCTCGTAACGTCTTGGGTGGCACCTTTGCCCCGTCCGTGGCTTGGGAACGATGGCCGATCGCCTCCCATCGGCTGGCTCCAGCGCCAGGGTCTTCGTACGTTGCTTTTGGGACGGACACTTGCAGGTTCGACGTGCCGAATAATAGCACCGGGCTGATTGAATGGTCAAGACTAAGAGCATCCCCGTCTGCCGTCCACCTCTGATGGTGCCGGCAGGCCCCTTCCCTTTCCTACCTACCACCTTGCCGGCCCTTCATGGAGATGGAGGGCGAATGCATCATTATGGACCTTAGTTTTTTGCCCCAAGGTATCCATTACATACAATAAGAAAGCTCCGGTTGTATCCCTTTTCGCCATCTCCCACGAGTCGACCTTTTGGCCGCGGTTGTGGCTCTCTCAAGAATAGGCTATAGCCCAGCTCCTCGTGGGTTTTGTTCTTGGTCTCTCACCAGCTGCTCCATATGCTGCTACTGGAGGTCACTGCCGGCCCGCTATATACAATAAAAGGTAAGGCGCTTCACTTCGTCCACATCTCATTCGGTATTTCCAACACAGCTCCCAGCCCCAGCTCTCACGCGCATTCATCGGCCGCTCGTGCTAGCCAGCAACAAGGGTCCTATCTGGACCATCTTGAAATCCCCAAACTCTGTCCCACCAGTTGCGACCTGGCTCGCTGGCCTAGATGCCCTCATCTGCCCCTGCACCTCTGGGATTCGCTCTGGCAAGTCAAATAACGTCTAAATGTCACAGAAAGCAAAGGATGTATGTGGCCCACCCTATCCCCCCCCCCCCCCCCCCCCCCCNNCTCCCCCCCCCCCCCCCCCCTCTGTCACCCCCTTTTTCTCTACCCCTGTTGCTAATGTCAGGATTTTCTTCAACTTCAGACAAAGAATCTTGAGCGAGTGAGGGACAACCAAAGGAGGTCTAGAGCTCGAAGGAGGGAACACCTCATTGAGCTCGAGCACAGGATTCGCGTCTACGAGCTCCAGGGCATCGAGGCCTCGGCAGAGGTCCAGCAAGCCGCCAGGAGGGTTGATGAGGAAAACAGAAGGGTCACCGAGGAGAACAGGCAGCTGCGCGGTCTGCTCAGCCGGCATGGGTTCAGCGATGAATACATTCTGAGCTGCCTTCACTCGGGGGCCACGACGCAGGCCGAGCATGGCCAGATATCGCAGTTCCTGTCAGGGACGCCCGGCGAGGCATCACAGACGCTTCAGCAGACCATGGCACCACGAAGACCCGCGTCGTTCGATCATGGAGTGCCCTATCCGATCCCGCCGCAGGAGGCTCGGCAATCGTCCATGAGCACGATACCGGTAACATCAGCCAGCTCCATGTGGCAGCCAGCACAACCAGTCCACCCGGGCCACGGCTTCTCACGCACTCTACCGTCCAATGCACATCTATCGCCCGCTACACCGCTATCCTCCAACAATGCACTTACGCCAGGCGCCCTTCCATCCAACATCCCCCCTATGGCGCGACCGACAATCCCCTCCCAGCTGCATTCTCAAGCATACCCAACTTCCGTGTTTCCCCAGCCTCAGATACCGCGACGAGACAGCTATCAACAGGCTCAGGTTCCCGGGTCTTTGATGGATGACCCGAGGAGGCACAGCTACACGATACCCTCGATACCCGAAGACAATTCATCAGCCCTGAACTACGCCATCTCCTTGCAACCATTTCAAAACACTGGCGGGCCAGATCCAGGTAGCTTGGGCCCAGGTCCTGGTTCTGGACCCCCGGCACCTTGCTGACAGGTAGAGGAGGCTGTGGAGGATTGGGACACGGTGTGCTGGGACCTGGCGATCCAACTTACACGTGTGCATGATGTCGAAAACCGGCTAAAGTGCTTCGAACAGACTATGCCACGTGTTGTAGAGATCGAATGAAGACCTGGACTGACTTCCACAGAGCCTCCCAAGCGACTCAAGTGTCGAACCTGCACCGAACAACGAGGCAAGAACAAGGAGATTTCCTTTTGAATGAAGATGAGCATCTTGACGAGAGCCTTTGGCTTTGGTTGATATGTTCTCGTTGACCAAATGGGGGATTCGCCAGAACGTTCACACGCTGCAGACGCGACAAAGAACTACAACTGCACTTGCTCAAAATACGAGGTTGATCTGGGAGCAAGAGGCGGGCCACGGGCGCCCCTTTGTGTGTTGGGATTGAAATGATAGGAGGGGCCTAAACCATTGTTTAGAGCAAATTGTGAAGAGGAATAATGCCAAGTGCTTTGTTCAATGATTCGGACCTTGATGAGAACTTATGAACACTCTCACAGACTAACGAAGCGGTGCAGCCAAGAGCTGTGTGGCTGGTATATAAATATTATACGATGAACCAATGTGCAAGAGAATATGTGACGGTTGAACATTACGCGATACAGGTATCCAAGCAAGCCTACTCTTCGACGTAGCCATGGCGCGATACGGGCTTCGATCTAGGGGGGATGTGGTGCACGTGGACCTGGACTCTGTTAACGCCGATAAACCACGACGAAGACGAGGACGACGAGCACAAGAACCAGTACCGGCACCGGCACAAGAGTCGGCACAAGAGTCGGCACAAGAGTCGGCACAAGAGTCGGCACAAGAACCAGCACAAGAACCAGCACAAGAACCAGCACAAGAACCAGCACAAGAACCAGCACAAGAACCAGCACAAGAACCAGCAGAGGAACCGGCACAAGAGCAGGAACAAGCGCAAGCACAACCACAAGAACAGGAAGAAGAGCGACGGAAGAAGCATAGACTGAGTGACTCACCCAAGTCCAACCGAAGAAAGCAGAAACGAGTGAAGAGGAGTCCTCCTCGGCCCAAGCGCAAACGCGGGGACATTGGCAGCGACGAGGACGAGGACGGTTCCAAAAACAAAAGAGTGCGTACGCGTTCGCCTACTCGGTCCGAGCATGGAAACGCTTCACCCGAGAGACATGGGAGTCCACCGAAGGAAGAGCCCTTGAACGAAGAGCCCGTGGAGGAAGAGCCCGTGGAGGGAGAGCCCGTTAACCAAGAGCCCATAGGCGAAGAGCCGGTGAACGAAGAAGCTGTAGGCGAACAGCCGGTGGACGAAGCGTCCACGGAAGAAATCTCCTTTGACGAAGAGCGCGAAAACCAAATATACCTCGACGAACTTTACTCAGGAGAATTCCCAAACGGCGATTGTATCCAAGAAGCCTCAACCGAGGAATCCTCCCCCGAGCAGCGAGGTCGTACACGTCGACGCCGCGGGGACGGAGTTTTGGTACCATGCCGACCCCCCCATTACCACACCGTCACGCTGGAGTCGGCCTCGTCGAGGACGCCATCGCCCGCGACGAGGGCAGAATCGAACCTGATCATCCCTAGACCGGCCAACACGCGCAGTCTCATCCCGGTTTGGAGTCCTCGGGAACCTCTCAGGTCGAACGCGGGTATGTCGGAGCGCTTGACGTCGCCGTCCCCTTCTTTTTACCGACGGGAGCCCAGTCTTAGCGACAGCGACGGCGACGGCGAGGGTGAGGGTGAGGGTGAGGGTGAGGGTGAGGGTGAGGCCGACGATGTGTATGACTTTGACGTCTGTGAGGCTGAGGACGAGGACAGTGACGATGACAGTGACGATGTGCCGGAGACGACCCAGTTCCCGGTCGAAAACCCCGAGCTCGACGCCGCGGTTGAAAACGCACCCCAGCCCGGCAATGCCAGCTTCATGGCCGGCGAGGACACGCCCGTCGACAGCTTGCCTGGGTCCGGCTTCGCGCATCCGACAAGTGCTGCTCCCGGAGACGAAGACCCCAGCAGCAGCTCGGACGATCATGGCCCTGACGAAATGGGCTCGAATCACTCGGATGATGGAGATGCTGAAGCTGACAGGCCTGACGTGGACGAGTTCGATGAGATGGAACAAGACGAGCATGACGAGTTTGAAGGCGAGAATGAAGAAGAAGAAGACGAGGAAGAGCGTTCCCAAGACGTCGAAGGGGATGACGAAGTTGAGGCTTCTGGCGACAATGTCATGATGGACGAAGCTGGGGCTTCTGGCGACAATGCCATAGTCATCGACGAAGCCGAGCCTTCTGGTGACAACGTCGTAGTCCTCGACGAAGCCGAGCCTTCTGGTGACAACGTCATAGTCCTCGACGAAACCGAACCCTGCGACCAGACGGCCGAAACCGACGGCTCGACTCTATGGATGCGGGTCCCGTCCACGCCCTCGGGCGACGAGAACGAGGATGATGATGATGATGAGGACGATGACGACGACGACGACGAGACACCTGCCGCAGCCCCCCCAGCTGTCCCCCGCCCACCGTCCCCCTCCCCCGCCGACCGCGCCTCGGAGCTGGTCGACTTCCTCCGCCTCGCCTCGACCTTTGTCGACGAGAACCAGAACCCCGACGCCGAGGCCGCGGGCGTCATGCTCGAGCTCCTCCGCGTCGCCGTGGCAAAGTACTACGAGTGGAAGCACGACGCCGCCTTCGCCGCCGCCGTCGAGGCCGCGCGGGGGGAGGCGGCGGCGGACGAGGAGCCCGTCGACGGCTTTTGGTTCGACATGGGCGCCATGCAGCGCCTGTGGAAGCGGCTGACGGCCATTGTCCTGTGGGAGCCGGCGACGAGGCTGGCGCCGTGGTTGCTGGACAAGGAGGATCCCGAGGACGAGGACGTGTACGGCGTCTAGTCATTGTCAACAAGTTTGTGGTTTCTTTTGTTCTCGGGTCACGACCGGCACGGTAGAGAGGGGACGAGGAGCAAAATGGTTGAATGATTTGGGTATAAAAGCGCAGCATGTAATCGACACTGAAAGTTCCAAGAACCGAGACGCATAGATAGTAGTAGCACTTGTGTCGTATAGAACTCCATGTTTATCCCGTAACCCAAGCCGTAAGTGCAAAAAGAAAGCAAGCAAGCATTTCATGATACAAAACCCGTCCCCCCCTTTCACAAAAAGTAGTCGGCCACGGGCTTCTTCGCCGGCATGCCGCGCGAGTCCTGCGGCGCGGCCTGGAAGACGCGGTACCGACGTGCAGGGCCGCTCCTGGGCGCGCCTTCGCCCTCCATCATGACGCCGCCGGTGCTGCGGTTGACGTCGCCGTTGCTGCGCGCAAACATGCCCGTGCCCGACTCGTCCTCGGACAGCTCCAGCACGGCGGCCACGTTGCCGCAGCGGTAGCAGTAGTTGGGCGCCGACCACACCGTCACAATGGACGTGTCGAACATCTCCTTGAAGCCCTCCATGACCAGCTGGTGCGCGCGGGCGATGAGGCTCAGGTCGTTGCGGTGGTTGAAGACCTTGACAATATCAGCGCCGAACAGGAAGCCCGCCCCGCGCGGCGAGAGGCCCCAGCCGTCAATCTCGTCCGGGTCCGACCAGAGGAGATCGCACATGGCCCCTTCGTGGGGCACCTCTTGCTTCCGATCTATCAGTCTAATCTTATCAACTGTGTCGACGAGGGGGCTGAGGCCGCCGTGGACGCACAGCACTGCGCCCGCCGGGTTCCCGACCGAACCGCCGCTCGAGCCCGACGCGCCCGATCCCGGCGGTCCCGTCTTCTCGCCGCCCGCCACGGGGCTCGACACCGAGTCCTGGACGCTGTTGGGGTGCTGTCGGCGTCGGGGGAACCGGCTCATGATCGATCCGTTCTGGTCGCACACCTCAATCTCCGTCTCCTCGTCCACCGGCTCGGCGCCCTTGGATAACGTGTTGGAGGCCCCCAGCACGATGGCGCCGAGGGCGAGGTAGTCGAAAACGTCGCAGCAATACCGCCACACGTTTGCGCTGCCGTATTTTCGCAAACACTCGTCGTAGAAGCCGTAGACTGTCGTGATCTGGCGCGATTCGTGGTTGCCTCGGATGAGCGTCATACGATCGGGGTATCGAACTTTGAGGCAGAGGAGGAGGAGGAAGGACTCTAGCGAGTAGAATCCGCGGTCGACAAAATCGCCTGTGGGCAAAACGTGTGTGAGCGGAGGCAGGATACGAGCGTAGAGTCTGCGACATACCCATGAAGAGATAGTTTGTGTCTGGGACATCGCCGCCCACCCTGAAAAGCTCCATCAAGTCGTGGAACTGGCCGTGGATATCACCACATATCGTAACAGGCGCCGAAACCGTGACGACGTTGCCCTCCTCGATCAACAGCTCTCGCGCCCGGTGGCAGAGCTCGCGTACCTGGGCCTCGGGGATCGGACGGCATGCGCGCAGCTGCGCAATCGCTCTGGGGGTCGGGCGTTAGCTGGGAATCGAGGCCGAGACGGGCCGGCCGGGCTCACTGGTCGAGGTCGCTCATGGCGGGAGAGCAAGGGAGCGACTGCACGTCAAGTGCTAAATGATTTTCGATGGCGAAATGATGGACTATAACATGTCGTGGTATGCGATCTCGTCTATGGCGAAAAGGGGGTCGAAAAGGTGTTGAACAAACTGACCAAGACGCCCGAGTTGAAAAATCAGAAGCTGCATCGCGACGTCGCGACCTCGCACCAGCCTAGAATACCTCCAACGCGGTACGTACCGTGGGGAAAGCTGGACCCCACTCATCACTCCAACGGTCAGTGGTAAATGCAAGGGTTTGCGGAAATACATTGCGCCGTGGCCGTGGCATCCTTGTCGGCAGCCATTAGCCAATCGGAGACGAGGAAAACAATCATGCACCTCCAAGAGTCCAGAGTTGTGAGCTGCTTTCGCGAATTCAAGCCCCGGGCCCACGGAACACCAGCAAATCCCTCGACGACGTCAACCCGGCCCGTACGCCTTGGGAGGACGATGCCACGCTTATAATGTGAGCTCAATGGCATTCAGAATCCATTGAATTGGTCACTGACGCCCAATTGAGACTACTAGAGCCCACCAAACACCCACCCCCCCCCCTACGTGTGGGATCATGCCACCACTCCTACATCCCAAGTCGCGGATGACTTCGTCGCTCTTCGCTACGACGGTCGCCGCCTGCTTCTTCGTCGTCACGCTCCCTCACCTCCTCCCATGCCCCGTACCGCGGGCCCGATTCGCCGACGGCGAGGTCATGGTGGACGAGAACGGCCGACGAATGCGATGGAAGAGGAAGGACACCAGCCCCGAAGTGAAGGACGGCATTGTGCAATTCAACGACACCACGCCCGAGGAGATGGAGCAGGCGAAGGTCAGGGTCGCAAAGCGAGAGTGCCCGGTGCCCAAGCCTGGGGGCATGCTGGGAGAGTGGTTGGGTTTCCACAAGAGCGAGAGCGGACACGGCCGGTAGATGGCACCAACGATACCCCGATGCCAATTGCGAATCCGAGTATACGACATCAATACAACCTTCGAATTATCACTTCGAGATTGGTTTTGGCAAGAACATGAGCCCCGTTGCTCGGTCGGTAGCCGTCGAATGGACGTGTCGGACAATCTGGCCCGACATCCGATTGGGACTGGATGTTATCACAGCGATGCATTGGTTGCCTGAGATGATGTCAACTCAAGAAACGATACGGTGGAAAAAAGAAGTTGGGTGTTATCAGATGGCTGTCCCGGCCAGAGCACCTGCAACAAGAGCCTCGAGGTCGACACCCTATCAGAAACAATGTGTTTTGATACTGTAACTTGTACACATTGCCCAAATAAAAAGCAACGTGGAAAATAATAGCCATTGTGCCGTCTCGAATCTGGATCTCGTTGTGCTGCAATTCCTAGCATCCACGAGGAGCAGCACCTCCCAGCAGCAAACAGCTGGGTCGGCATTTTATCGTCATGGCTTAGAGCGAGTTCCGAAGATTTGAAGAAGGGATGATTCATGTTCCATTGCCAAGTTCCACTGTTTAAGTTGGATGCTTCAAGGTTGTTTCAAGGAAATGCGATGACATCGGCGAGGGACATTCGACGAGTCTTGGCTTTAAATTTTTCAACCCCTTGTAAGGACCACGCTCCCTTGGCGATTGACAAGGGGGTTGCGACATACTTGGAGTGGCTATTAGAGGTGAGACATGATTTCTGTTCTTGATTGCATTCCAATCGATGGATGCACGAACAGTTGCGACGTCCCGGAGTAGTTCCATTGTGGGATTTCAGATAAACAAGCTAATAACTGCAAGTTGAGAACGAGAGCGAGGCGTAAATATAGCACGGGCACGGCGTCCGAGGTAAGAAGCAGTCATTTCTGAGGGTGGAGTCGTACGAGGCAGCTCGCGTGATGTCGATTCGTCCCGCTTGCATCAACGGGAAAGCGCTGTTCGTGGGAGCCTGCAGGTTGGCGGTTGCTGTGGAAAAGACGGGAAGCCTGCATCGTGGGCGATGACAGCTCGACTCGGAAGGTCCCATGGAGGTACCTGCTGAGGAATGAATGCCCTTTTGATGTCCTCGAGGCATCTCTCGACATGATGCCATTTCGTCCGTCTTATCGGCGTCAAAGCACCTCACTTTAAGCTTACTCGACCGAGGCCGTCTGACACAAAGTGACTTCTACGTCCACTCCCTGCCCGAGGTACCATGCCTGTTATCGGGCGCTTTGGAGGCCGTTGACGCGGGCGGTTGACGGGGAACGCACGGGCCACACCACCAGTAAAGCCACCCCCGAAGTTGGCGCCCCAGAAACCATTGTTCAGTGGCTCCTGTCCAACGGACATTGACTTTGTTCGAGAGCCCATCTCAACAAGTTGCACTTATTAGCCGCCGCGCTGCTTCGTTGCTTGCTCGCCCGTGCTTTCTCCCCTCCTTCACTGCCGAGATCTCGTCTTTTTTTCTTCTTCCAGTCTGAGTGATTCGCATGCCCGCGTGCGCCTGTCGTGGTGCTCGCCGTGCCGACTTTGTCCCTTGCAATGCGAGCGTGTCCTGACTACTATGCTTCAACATCTCACTCGCCGGCTCCGACAGATTGAATCAGCCTCGCCTCCCCCGACTCCCGATAGAGCCGCGGCCTCCCAAGGCCATGACGTCCCCCTCTCCCCCGAGAAACAGAGACTCGCCCGCCACGAATGCTACACAATACTCCGCGAGGACAGGAAGTTCCTCTGTCAACAGCAGGGCTGCCCGCTTGCGACCCCCGAGATCTCTTCCGCGTAGGCGCCCTTCTCTCCTCTTGCGCCCGAGCTGCCTCCGTCTGACTGACCCTGCCCACAGCCTGGATCGATTCCTATGACGAGAAATACGGCTCCGTTAGCGACGACCAACTCCGTCTTCTAAGTCCTCCCAACCGAACCGTTCAACCTCAGCACAACTCGTCCCCGAGCGACCCGCAACGCCGCGTCTCCGTCGATGGCTTCGTAGAGCTGGACGACCCCCTGCAGGGTCAGGCCAAGAGGACGAGAGGACGGATTCCTCATGTTCTTCGATATGGGCGCGCGTCGATGCGCGGTAGGAAATGGGACCATCTCCGGTCGGCAGAACCCGTCATCATTTCGGGTTTCAGCCCCTTGGTCAAGTCGACGGAGCCTACCGTGGCCTGGCACGACTTCGTCCAGTCGTCGTCCTACGGCCACATGCCGCAAGAAAACTCGACTGTGGTGGACTACGAGGCAATGATGCAGCTTCAGCCGAATTTCGCCAACCCGGCTATGCAGCCGTACAGTGTCCTGGATTCGAAGACGCCGCGGAAGAAGCGTGCCCTCGCGGTCGCGCCTTATAAACGACTATGGTACATGATGATTCGACATTATCTCGCGCCGCTGCTGTTTCGACTGAGCGTCATGGTTACGTCGATTCTGGCCCTCGGAATCGCTGCACGGATCCACCAGATCGAGGATGTGGACACGGAGGATACCGCGGAGGAGACGCAATCGATTGTGGCCGTGGCGGTGGACTGCGTGGCGATTCCGTGGCTCGGGTACATGATTTGGGACGAATACACGGGCAAACCGCTGGGCCTGCGGTCGGTGGTTTCCAAGATCTCGCTGATCTTGCTGGACCTCTTCTTCATCATCTTCAAGTCGGCGAGCACGGCACTCGTGTTCGAGAGCTTGGTCTATCATAACTTGGCCCACGCCGCGGTACGGGAGCTCTCAAAGGCGCTGGCCGCGTTCATGTTGTTGGGCTTGATCCTGTGGACCATGAACTTCGCCGTCAACATCTTTAGAACGGTAGAGCGGCTAGGAGGCGGCGAGGACGATCTGGTGCATGGATAGGAAAAGGTGCGATCGCAGTGGGCCAAGGCCAAGGAGAAGGAGACGGAACTGGAACGTTTGGCATAATACCCCTCCCGACTCCGCAGGGAGCGTGTTTTTTTTTGTTTTGGTCTGTTTTTGTAGGATTGGGGGTCTTTGTGTTGGCCGACATGAACCCTTGACACGACATGCATCGAGCGTGTACCTCGTTCTTTGTAACCACTTTTACTATCAGTCTCATAAGGTAATGAATAGAGGAATGGGCCACGAAACGTGGAATTATTATGCAAGAAGCAGAAGCCGCTCCTGTTGCGAATATGACGTAGAACCTATGGATGGAGAGCCAGATCTGGGTTCCGTTATCAATCGATGGCGGGAAACAAACGTGGGGCTAATTAATGACGGGCCCGGCGGCACCTGGCGTGATGCGGTTGATCACGACGATGGCTTCACAAAGCATTTCAGTAAAGGTCAGGCGATGATGTATCGTATGGGACGCCTGGGTTATTCCTCGCACAAGGTAAAGCAAGGGCAATGCCGTTTTCCAAGACAACTCTTTTGTACCCAGCAGGTTGGGAGCGTGGCGCTGATGGTGGGGGGACGCATTCGCTCAAGGCCACCTCAACCCAACACCAAGGCCACTTCTGCTGGACGGCAGCCTGCCTGCCCCCAGCAGATGGTGCCTAGGACCAATGGCTCGGTCCAGCTCACAAGCGCATCTGGGTATTCGTGCAACTTCCATGGGCGCCAGGCGCTCAGCTTACTGAGGGCGCGGGCGGTGGCAGGCGGCAGAATCCGGAACTAGGCAGCTTTCGACCAGAGGCCGCTTGGGCCAGCATCAGGTAATAACGAGAGGTCCCCTCCGCGTCGATGGGATCAGCTTCGATTCGACCTCGACTGCCTGATTCAACTTCCAACCCGCCCTTCACGTACGGTTCTAGTTTCCCCCTTCCCCCCTCCCCCTCGTCCTTTTTTCCTTTTTGTTCGAGGACTCAGCCGGCCTGGTGTACGAGTGGTCAAATCATTATCTGTCCGTTTGTTCTCCCGTTCGTGCCTCCCTTGCCTTCTTAAAACGCCCGGCCACCCCAGCCCTACCGCCAAACCTCGTTCTGAGCAATTCATTCCAGCCTCCCCCAAGTCACACACGACCACCGTCTCGACGCAACCTCCATCGAGCCTCCCTCACCTGCCTGCCCGTCCGAGTCCCTCTTTGGACTACAGCTGCGCCTGCATTTTTCCCACACGCCCGACAAAAACAAACGTACGAGCCACCACTTACCTTGACCATCCTGGACGACATTTACTACCGCGACACCACCCCTCGATCGCAACCCCACCTCGCATCGCTCCCCGTCGAGCCGTCTGTTCCCATCTCTGTCCCGCCGACGGAGAAGCACCATGGCAGCCAGGATGGCTCCTCCGAACCAGATGCTCGCGATGCCAAATCGGGAGGACATTGGAGCAACGTGCGTCGTCCCGCAGCCGCGCGCCCGTGTGTGCTTCGTCGCCTTGCTGACTGTTTTGCAGATGGGCCTTTATCCAAACCGGCATCTCGCGCATCATGAATGACCTCGACCAGGGCATTGGCATGAACATGTACATGGGCGTCTATACGTAGGTCCTCGCATCCGTCTGGTGATGCGTGCTAATCCGATGCAGCGCGGTTCACAATTTCTGTACGTCACAAAAGGCCGTTGGTATGGGTAGCGGCCCTGCGATGCATTCTAACCATAGAGGAGGTCAGTTTGTCCACCCCAGCCTTGTCCGATTCCATGCTGACACATGCCAGCCCATCTTCTCGGCGAGGAACTCTACAACAAGTTGATCGATTACCTCAAGCAGCATCTTGAGGATCTCGTGACGCAGTCCAAGGCCCACGCCGACGAGGCTCTTCTCTCATTCTACATCAAGGAATGGGGCCGATATACCCTCGCAGCCAAGTACATTCATCACCTTTTCCGATATCTCAACCGTCACTGGGTCAAGAGGGAGATCGACGAGGGCAAGAAGAACATCTACGATGTCTATACCCTGCACCTGGTGCAATGGCGACGTGTTCTCTTTGAGCAGGTATCTTCCAAGGTCATGGATGCTGTGTTGAAGCTGGTCGAGAAGCAACGAAACGGCGAGACGATCGAGCACAGCCAGATCAAGCAAGTCGTCGATTCATTCGTCTCCCTTGGCTTGGACGAAGCCGACCCTTCCAAATCGACGCTCGACGTGTATCGATTCCACTTCGAGCGACCCTTCCTCGCCGCGACCAAGGACTTCTATCTCGCTGAATCTAAGCAATTTGTGGCAGAGAACAGCGTCGTCGAGTACATGAAGAAGGCCGAGACCCGCCTGGCCGAGGAAGAGGAGCGCGTGAACATGTACCTCCATCAGGACATTGCCATACCGCTCAAGAAGACCTGTAACCAAGCCCTGATTGCCGACCACTCGAGTCTGCTGCGCGAGGAGTTCCAGGTGCTGCTTGACAATGACCGAGAGGAAGACATGGCCAGGATGTATAACCTCCTTTCCCGAATCCCCGACGGCCTGGAACCTCTGAGGTCACGTTTCGAGACCCACGTCAGGAAGGCCGGCCTCGCCGCCGTGCAGAAGGTCAACTCGTCCGAGGGCGACAAGCTGGAGCCAAAGGTTTACGTGGATGCCCTGCTTGAGATTCACACTCAGTACCAGGGCCTGGTGAAGCGGGCGTTCAACGACGAGCCCGAGTTCACGCGTTCATTGGACAACGCGTGTAGAGAGTTTGTGAACAGAAACGAGGTATGCAAGGCCGGGTCCAACAAGTCGCCGGAGCTCGTGGCCAAGTACGTCGACGTGCTGCTCCGAAAGAGCAGTACGAGCATCGAGGAGGCCGAGCTGGAGCGCACACTTACCCAGATCATGACCGTCTTCAAGTATATCGAGGACAAGGATGTCTTCCAGAAGTTTTACTCACGAATGCTGGCACGACGTCTGGTCCAAGCCCACTCTTCTTCCGACGATGCCGAGACGAGCATGATCAGCAAGCTCAAGGAGGCGTGTGGTTTTGAGTACACCAACAAGCTCCAGCGCATGTTCCAGGACATGCAGATTTCCAAGGATCTCAACAAGGAGTTCCGCGATCACCTGGAAGGCGTCGAGTACACCAAGCAAGTCGACTCACACTTCTCCATTCTCGGTACGGGTTTCTGGCCCCTGCAAGCGCCCGTGACCGATTTCAACCCTCCAGCGGAGATTGCCTCTGAGATTGAGCGCTTCACTCGCTTCTACAAGCACAAGCATGACGGCCGCAAGCTGACATGGATGTGGCACCTTTGCAAGGGCGAGATCAAGGCAGGCTACTGCAAAAACAGCAAAACCCCGTACACGTTCCAGGTTTCCATTTATCAGATGGCCATTCTTCTTCTTTTTAACGAGAAGGACAGTTACACGTACGAGGATATGCTCAGCGCGACTCAATTGAGTCCCGAAGTTCTAGACCAGGCCCTGGCGGTGCCGCTCAAGGCCAAGATTATCACCCTGAAGGACGGTGGAAAGCCCGGCCCAGGCAAGACATTTACCCTCAACTACGACTTCCGAAGCAAGAAGATCCGCGTCAACCTCAACCTTGGCGGAGTTAAGGAAGCGAAGCAAGAAGAGGCGGAAACGAACAAGACCATCGAGGAGGACCGAAAGCTGGTCCTTCAGGTACGTACACAGGTCACTAAACCAACGCATCCATTGCTTACTAACTGTTTTCTAGTCTGCCATCGTGCGAATCATGAAGGCTCGCAAGAAGATGAAGCACACGCAGCTAGTCAGCGAGACGATCAACCAGATCCGCTCCCGGTTCGTGCCGAAGGTCAGCGACATCAAGAAGTGCATCGAGATTCTTCTCGACAAGGAATACCTAGAGCGTCTCGAAGACGACGAGCTGGGATACCTCGCCTAGAGGCCTTTCGATGACAGTTTCTCGAGTTGGCCGCTATGGTAATAGGTAGGGGAGCGGTTCCATTTGCATTCACTTTGCGGGCGAAGAGCTGCGGCGGCAGCGGAGAAAGGATAGGCTTTACTAGATGGTCGGCATGGTTCTGCGCAACATTGATGAGATTCTCTCTCCTCGCTCGTCACCCCTCTCCCTCACACGACCCCTCCTCTCCTCCCCTTTCTAATTGATGATTGTTTTTTCCCGTCTCTTCACGAGGACGGTTCTTGACCGGGGGTGGGTAAACTGGGCAACGGACGCACCGGGTTTGCGGGAGCACAGCGGGGGAAGACAGCGCACGTAAAAGCTTGGGAGAAACAGGGCATCGGGAAGATATTATACACTTTGCAACGACATACGGGAACAGACCTGTTTTTAGTCGGACGCGTGCCAAAGGAATGGAATTTGTGTGACATGTCAATCATTGGATGGAAGGCGTAGAATAATTGTGTGTCAATATGCGTAAACTAATCCATGTACGAGCGAGCCATGTCGCTGTTTCCCCCCAGTCTATCTAACCCTAACCCTCAATTCGAAGCATATGGTAGGTACCTTATTACAAATGCTATTCCTTTTCTTGTTTTTCCAAGACTTGGTTCAGATTCTTTCGTCTTCGTCTCGTTCTCGTCCTCATGTCAAGCTGAAACAGTAAGTAATGGTGGCATGGTATCATCATCAATCCCTTTCATTCCATCGTTCCCTTTTTCCTCCCCCACCTTCTCAAGTCCTTTTATTCAGCAGGCCCATTCCGCGTCCCCACGACGTCTTCGGTGCGGAACCCGTCGTCCTTGGCGCCGATGACGCCGCTCTTGTGCGCCGCCGCCGCGTCGTCGTCCTTCTCGTCCCCAACCTTGACGCGCGTGCCCGTGGCCGGCCTGCCAGGCGACTCGCTCACGCCAGACAGGATGCTCTCGCTGAAGCTGACGCCCGTGTTGGGCCTGCTGGCGGTGGCGTTGTCCGACGACGTAGAGCGCGACTCGGGCGGGCTGATGATTTGGTAGTCGTTGTCAATGGGGCTCGCGGAGCGAGGCGTCTCGTTGGACTTCTCCGACTTGGGAGTCGACTTGCGGCCCCAACCGCCGCCCCAGCCGCCGGTGCGACGCTTCTCGCCCGCCCACGCGGCCCAGCTAGACATGTAGGCGCCAGCCCTGGCGCCAGCCGTCTGCACCGACTGCTGCGCCTTGCCCATGTCGACGCCGTAGCCGGGACCGCCGGGGTGGTGCTGCTGCTGCTGCTTCTCGCCGGGAGCGTTGGCCTGGGCGATGCGGGCCTCCTCGGCGCGACGGCGCTGGGCCTCGCGGAGGGCCTCCATGTCGGCGTAGAGCTTGTTGAGGACCGACGAGGCCTTGTCCCGACCGGCGGCAAGGTTGCGGCCGAGCACCTCGCGCCCCTGGGCGAAGCGCTCGTCGAGGTGCAGCTCCTTGACCTGCTCGGCGATGCGGCGCTGAACGTCATCCACTGTCAAGCCCCCCGCGCAGGGATGTCGGGGGTCGACAATGTCGAACAGATGCGAGTCGGTGTTTGCGTTCCACATGCGGTAGTTCTCGGTGCGTTTCCACGCCTCCACCCAGTCGTGCCCGAAGTCGACGATGGGGTCGCCGTCGATGTCCGGGAGCATGGGCTTAGTGGGATTGGAGACGAGGTAGTTGTGATATTTAACCGACGAGATGAGGGCGAGTATGTATTCTTCGAACTGAAGCCTGATAAACTCCTCGCTTCCGACATACTTTAGCGTCTTGGGTCGGCTGGGGTTGGCCTCGTCCCAAGTCTCGTTGATCTCGTGTGTCAGGTAGTCAATCCACCTTCGGTCGGCGACGGTCAGAGTCAGGGCAGACCGCAAGGAAGGAGATGTGATGTTGATCGTGTCCTCGTCGAGGTTGATGAGGATATCGCTGTAACGGTCCTTCTGTTGAAGGAGGAGAGAGTTTGTACTTCCAACTATGTACGATTTGGTCCCGAAGTCGGCCAGTATGTCAAGTTGTTGAAGAGGCGTGTAGGGGCCGTACAAGCTTCCCTGCAAATTGTCAGACATTCCTGAACCATGGGCCATTTCAGATGGCGGATAAGTACCTTGCCAAAGATCTGGAGCGGCATGCCCATGTAGGATAGGAGCGAGTTGCGATCACTAGTGCGCAAGCTCGTCGATTTTGAGAGCGTCTTCTCGTAGTTGTTCAACTCGGGGTCGGCGCAGTCTTGCAGGTTGCGGATGAGGCCGGGTATCAAAGACAAAAGGGAAAATTGCATCATGCACAACCGATCACACCTGGAGCCGAAGAAGAGCATCTATGGCGATCAGCACACAGAGCAGGAAGACTCGGCGTTGGGCGGGCTCACCTTGGGCTGGAGAAGGCAACACTTCAACAAGACCAGCGTTTGCCACTTGAACTCGTGAATAAGCTCCCGCAAGCTCATGCCGAGATACTGGTCCTGCTCCCCCTGGTCGTTGAGCAGGCCTCGCTTCTTCTCATCGGCCAAGCTCTCCTGGAACCTGCGCAAGATGTCGACGTCGGTGAATTCTCGCTGGGCGAACCAGGCCTGGGTGACGACGCTGAGGCGCTGGCGCAGCATGCCAAAGGATTGGGGACTGTCGGCGATGACGACGACGGCTTTCTGAACGGTCGAGCGGGTGACGTCGGCGGGACGGTTTATTAGGCGGGAGGAATCCAATTGTCGGGTGCACGAGATTCCGAAGAGCGACGTGGCGGCGCTGGTCTCTGTTTCGGGTCGGAGCAGGGTAAAGTAGGAAAAGTCTTCTTCGGAGCTTGGGTTCTGTGGTGAGCACGCGCACACGGCGAAGACGATGTCTCAGACTCGAGGACTCACGCATGCGCTCCATCGCTCAGGGCCATAAAGGGGAGCAGCGACCAGCCGTAGTCGTTGGCGGGATCGGATCCCTCGTCGGCGCCGAACCACGTCTCGACCTCGGGACCTCTCGCATGGTGGAAGCCGACGACGGTGACGAGGGGGACAAAGTCGTGCTTGGGCAGCGACGCCGGCGACGCCGGCTCTATGGGCGACAGGACCGGCTTCAGATGGTCGTTGGACTCGGGCACGTCGACGGCCAGGCTGGATTCGACGGAGCTCATTGCGACGGGAGATGGTGGCTGCACGCCTCCCATGCACCTCTATTCCTCGGAGGGTCGTCTTCGAGCGCGGCGACGTCTTTGGCCGTTCGGGGAATGGGGGGGAGGGCCGCGGCCCAGGAGCAAAGTCGACGATGCTTGAGCAGACCTGTCGAGACGACGTTGACGTGTGGCGGAGGCGGAGGCGGTCAAAGGGCGGCGCTTATGAGGCTCCCGTTCGCGGGAAATGAGGAACCGGGTCGCTGGAACGTGGTTTTTTTTCTTCTTCTTCTTCTGGTGGTGGTACGACAGAAAGTCGCAAGAAGCAAATAGCAGGGGCAAAGGAGGGAAAAGAAGACGAGGGAGCGGAACTCGTGGGGTGTGGAAATGAAAGGAAGCGATGATGATGATGATGGGAAAGGAGAGGGGGGGGGATATTCGCAGCTTCCAAGGATTTTTCCAGTGCCCAGGTGGTGTTAAAATTAATTACAGTACCAGCACGCCAATGGCTTCATCTCTAATCATTTTCAATCTCCGAAGTGCAAAGACTGTTTTAGTTTATTACCCCGCCATCCCGGTCCTTATTTTGCCTTTGACTTCTTGTTCCTCTCATTTAAATGCCATCCGCCCTGGGAGAACTAGCGTCGGCAGTCGCGATGGTCGAACGAGACGGCATCATTTAATTGTTTTAATGGATTATTCCTCTTCTTTTCTCTTCCTTCTTCCTTCATCCTCCTCCTCTTCCCCTTCCTCTCCCTCTCCCCCCCCCCCCCCCCCCCCCCCCCCCCCCCCCCACCGTTCCCGTCGTCACCGACATGTTCCCACGAGGGTGCCATCACATCAAATCCATCCACGTCACCAAAAAGCTAGCTAGCAAACCCCGGCCACTTCTTGAGCCTCCTCTTCGACCGTCAGTACCATCGCCCCGTGGGCTTCACCCATTCGACCTTGCCCTTCCTCCATTGGACGCGAGGGTTACATGCAGCACGCACCAACGCATCCGCAGCAACCACGCACGCAACCAAGAAAAGGCCGCCTCTTGCCCGCCCGCCGACGTGTCTTGCATCCTTGGTATCGCCCCTCGTTGGCTCGTTGTCGTCTCTGTACGCTCTTGGCCCTGCACCTAATAAACTGGCGCAGAGTCCAAGCCCCGGCGTGTCTTCTGAGCCCTAATAGTCACTCGCTGAGCTGAGGTGGATTGCATGCCGTCTTCAGACAGTTCCTTCCAGTATTGATTTCGCTCCAACATTCCATGATACCCTGTTGGTCGATTCGAAAGGTATTATAGGGTGGCAATGTAGCATTCGCCGCATTCCCAGCCCAAGCAAGAGACAACGCGGAGCCCACACTATCTTCTTCCACACCCTCCCTTACTAACAACAGCTCTCCGCCTTGTCACGAGAAAGAGATAAGGCCTGGGGACTACGCAGCCCCTCGTCAGTCAAACAACGCTCACCTATATTCAAACATGTACCCATAAGCAATGCCCGTCCAAGACATTAACCCTCGTGATATGGCTATATTCGCCTCGTCAATGCCGTCTGAGGCGTGCGTTGATCCTCAAAGATCGCACAGGCAAGGGTGGGGGTAGTGCGAGACAACGGCCGTAGTATTCCCCGTGACCGCGCCTATATAACACCAGTCACCTACCTCCCTTACCTCATCGTTGAGGGTAAACCTATCCATCTCCCGCAAAGACTCGACTCCAGCACTATGATATTAAAAGACACTCTCAAGACATCGAGCACACGCACCGACATAACCCGAGACTCAGATGCCACCTCGTGGTCCCGGCCCGCCGCCACACTCACCAAAGCGGATCGAGACCAGCTCAAACAAGCCCTTCCACGTTTCGACCCGTCGACCATCTAGCCCAATGATTTTTTCATTGTCGTGAAGGCTAGCAAAAGCCAAGGTTGCGAGATCCTCTACCGAAACCGCCGGGGACGACCGAGATGCGCAGTCTCCACGCTGGCTAGGGCCTCAGTCCTACCTACTCAAGTCGCTGACGGACCTCGGGAGGCTGGACAATCAGACCATACCCCTCTCCAGCCTCAGCTATCCGTAGTTTTAACTTCGATACATCGGCTGAGCCTAGACCTTTGCGGCTTTCCCTTTGTAGTGATACGAGAAGCCACGGCGAATCATGTTCCTCACCGAACAACAAGAACGGAACATTTCGAGACGAAACATCCGAGTGGGATGTCGCAGCTCCCAGTCCAAGTCCAAAAGTCTCCGAAAAGTAAGCTTGGGGCGTTGCACGCCTCTCAAAGTCGGAATTGGCCATCATGCTGACGATCACTTATAACCGAGGAATGTATCAATGGTAATCAAGCGCCTAGCCACGAAACACGCCGCTTTCGGGAACGACAGGACGGGCTCAAGGGTAGCGACGATTTTGCGCTGCTTCTCAAGCTAGGGAGAGTTTTTCTCATCATCTAGCTGAAAAGCTTGTCTTTCCAGTTGCCGCATCTGTAAGGCCGGGCTGAGCATCGTCGTTAGTAAGCTTGTATCAGCAGCTGGCCAAAGCAGGTGGCGCGCCACACAGGTTCAAACCCAACAACCAATGTTGATGAGTTCCCAGAATCGGTCTGGTGGCTGAGACAAACATGCGCCCAGAATCAGTGACAGATCGGGTACTTGCATCGGAAGGATTCACTCTAACGTCGTTCAGCACCCAGATCGGAGAAGGTGTCGCCATGGTGTCGACCAACGGATGGCAAGGGCGCAAAGCTCGACTCGGAGGTAATACCTAGGTACACTTGCGTGCTCCAGCCACCAAGGATGAGCGATATACCGAAGTGGCTGACACGCGATGCAGCTAGGCAGAAGTTCTCGTCGACGAAGCAGAGGTTCCCGTCGGTGATAGGCGCAAGCTTGGTTCCTCGGGGGCTTGGCAGGAGTACATTGCACAAACTTCCAAGCCACGAGCTTGATATGTCGATGGCTGACTCGGTGAGAGCGTTGGTGATGCCACTGCCATGTGATGCCCCAACGGTTCCATTGCCCCGAGTTCGTGCAATACGCAAGCGAGAAGATCGAGGCAGCTCCCGTTACTCGTCATCGTTGGACTCGGCCGTCGCACTGGCGGATTCGAAGACAGGTCATGGACCGGAGGGGTGAGACGTGAGACATGGGACATGGGACAGGAGAGACATGACAACCGGGCACACGGCGAGAGCGAGTCGAGAAGACACTGGCAGTAACCGCGAGAACCCGGGTTGATGCTGATGAGAGCTCTCTCGCTGCATCCGAGTACAGTGCGCTCTCGACGGTGGAGTCTCAAGTGTTGGAGGATGCTGGGTGCATTGACAGTGGCGCTGAAGGAGTGAAGCTCCCGCGGTGGTGGTGGAGTCGCCGGGCGATGAGTGCCATGGCCCCCGGGCGTCGTTTGGGCTTAGCGCTGTCATGCAGCTAGAACGAGAACCGGCTCGCGTCGTTAGCTGCCTTCTGGAACACTTCCTTTCCTGTTGTCGGGCGCGGCGCCCGGACCTCTCCAGGCGCATTGACGAGGGAGGCGGGGGGGAAGAGAGAGCTGGAGGCGAAGATGCTTTGGGAGCTACCCATCCATGTGAATGCAATGGATGGGAAAGGGAATTCGCGGAAACGCGAAAGGGCAGAAGGTGGGAAAGTGAAAGTGGAGGAGCCAGTTAATTATCCGTACCTACCCATTTCGACTGATTTGCAGGCGGGGTAAGATGCTTCCGAATCGGGAAGCCGGGGATGACAGGCGAAGCTTCCAGCGAGGAAGGAGACCAGGCACAACACACGTCGCAATCCATCGCTACCGACTCGGGAGAAGCATAGGAGCCCCTGGGCGGGCAGCTGGGACGTCGTGATCTGGATACCTTATCCAAACGCGCCTCGAATCTGCAGGTACGAATACATTACATTCAAAGCAGCGAGGGGCCGGATGTACTTCGTAGCTTGCTCGATTCCAAGACCCTGTCTTGAAGTAGGGACGGTCCTTCCCCCGGAGCAGTGGAGGTGTTCGTCGAGGGCGCTGTCACTGACGAATACAATGGATGTTGTACCAGCTAATTTCCCTTGATCCTTCATCAGATCATCCAGCTTCACCGTCGACGAGATCGTCTGCAGTATTGTTTTGATAGCCGCCGAGCTTCAGGGGTCTCATCAGGGACCAAACCCCTCAGATGTCCGCACATGCAGCGGGCAGGTTAATTCATTACTCGTGCTGTGTCTGAACTCGTGCTACTGCGCTGCGTTCCTGGTGCGAATCGCACGCTGTTATTGTTTTGCTTTTTCTCATCAAGCCCAGAGCCGGCGCCCACGTGTCCTCCTAGTCGTCTTGTCCCGCATCGCTCACTGGGGCGGCCCTTGATGGCGATTCGGGATCGAAGCTGGCAAGTCGGCGCGCGTGTGAGCCGTGAAGTTGTACATGGCCAGGTACGTATGCCGTTCTTTGCCGTCAGGCTCGATCGAGACGAACTTTAGGAATCCTGGAACCCCTTGCTCGCATTAGAAATTAGGGGAGAAATAAAACGCAAGATTTCATCGAGCACAAGGACTTTGACGGCGACCAACTAGAGGCAGGCTCGAGGCGAGATGAACGGTTGGACCAAACCTCGCAGCGTCACCGAGTGCCTGGATGGAATAGACAAAAGGGGGCTGGCGCCAATTGGACTTGTGGCTTGCACGAAGACGGCTGGATCGCGGATGCCTCTCTGAACGGGCGGCGTGTGGTGTCGTGTCGCCCACGTTTCTCATGATCCGATTAGGCGAGGCGAGGTGAGGTGAGATGAGATGAGGTGAGCCTAGGCGGCGTTGGGCGTCTTGGGCGCGGATGGCCTCAAACCTCGAAGCCATTGTCGAGAGATGGACGGCCTCAACTCCGGATCCCGTCCTGGAGTTCTGGCCCTCTGCGGGCGAAACCAAACGAAGCCTAGCAACTGCAGCCAGGGCATGGCCATGGTTTCACCCCCGAACCGGGCATTTGAGCCTTGACTTCCAGGAGTCGTCTCCAAGTCTCACAACACCCCGGTCCCTGCGAAGGTTTACAGGCCCGGCTCGCCGCTCAGTCGTGGCGGCCTTGATCAACAACAGAAATGTCGTCGGGCTCTGCATCTGTCGCAGTGCGGCGTACTGCATATACGCAGCAGCTTGCATCTCGTGCTCGTTCTTTGTTGTCTTGTTGTTCCTCCTGCACGCCGTCCCCCCCCCCTCCAGGACCCCCAAGTCTCGAGGGTTGACGAATATGGAGAGAGTCGGGCTGATCCCCCATGCTCCACTAGCTTTGGCCTGATGGAGGTGCTCACCGCGGGCAGCGCCCTGAGTCTTTGGCACCGAGAGACGGAGTCTCGTTGTTTTCTGAGCGAGCTCCAATGGATCCAGAGCAGCATGTCGCTGGATGGAATCACGGGCCTTGGGCGCCAGTGGAGCGGATGCGCAACAGCCTCGTATCAATGTCTTCTCCTCAAGGGGGGCTGGCCTCGCAACTCTATTCACTGTCACAAGTCGCTGTGCCGTTATGCTGCTCGATTGATGATTCGCTTGCTGCTTTGGGCCAAGATTCTGACAACGGGGGCAGGGCTGTTGCGACAGCCCAGCGCAATTTGCAGCCCCTTCGCCAAGCCACTTGGTGAGACAGACATATCGGGCGATGGGAGACTGTCTTCCTTGGGCTCGCTCCAAGGCGGCTCTGCTCATGGCGAACCATGCTGCTCCCAATCCCAGTCGCTGCTAATAATAATGAGCGACGTGACATGGCGCACGCCTGGAAATGAGTGCGCACTCATTTGCTCTCTGGTTTCTCTCCCTGTGCCGGGATGCCGGCTTGGGGCAACGAGGCCACGATGCGTCGGTGGGATGCAGACGAGGCCGCGAAGGGAGGTACAGCAGCCAAGAACGCCCCGGCCCAGACTCGGTTGAGGTAAACAAAGCAAAAATACGAAAAAGAAAAGAAGAAGAAAACAAGACGCAACACAACCCTGACACGGTCCCCTTGTTGAACAAGCCATTGATTGGATCAAGACGACGACTTTGAAATGCGCCGCGAGTCAACGGTATTCAGACGTGCATACGGAGTCGAAGAAGGTCGAGTTACCAAGTCTCAGCAATGCATTAGTTAGGCCGGATAATCCAGTCGATTCGTGGCATCCATGCGCAGCCCCAATCCCACGCAGCATGTACTCCGTATGCACATGCATGTGGCTATTCGTACATACGTCGGCAGCCTGACGCAGAAGTGCTGCGAGGGCATCGTAATCAGAGGAAGCCAGCTGAACCTCCTCCGGTCGCAGGTACGAACATGCCGCCGTCTCGTCCCGCATTCCGACGGCCGGGGGCGGCTGATCCGGTGGGCTTCCCATCACCAGCTTCATCAGAGGGGTCGAGGTTGTGAGACGTCTTATCATTTGCTAGGTGGCGAGTTCGCGACCGGGCCGGGAATCGAATTGAATCAAGACGAGCTGAGCTGCATTTGTTCAAGGCGCAAAGTCACGCTGACGCTGACGCTCACGGCGTGACGGAGCCTCCCTCCACGGAGACGGTGGGTTGCGTGAATACTTGGGACGATTCCATTGCTTGTGTCCGAGCCTTGCACTTTGCCCGGCGCCCCTTTCGTCGCTCGTCGCTGAAAGCCATCACAACTCGTGAGACATTCGAGATCTGATTTGACCGCGACAGCCTTCCCGCAATCTCCACCTCGATTTCCACTGAATTATCGAGAGAAGGAGAAAAAGCAAGCAGAAAAAGCAACGTGTTTCCCCTTGATCAACAGGGAAAAAGCAACCCGAGAAAAAGCTCCTCGTCTCAACAGGAAAAGAAAAGAAAGGGATGCTTCTCTGTCCTCCCAGTCCTCCCAGTCCTCTCACACCCGCCCGCGCCTCCACCCCCATTTTATCCGCCCATTTCTTCCTTCCCTCATCCTGGCCTCCTTCCCAGTTCCCACGCCTGCTGTCGTTGGGGGAGGAACTGCCTACAGTGTACGCACTTGCACACCTAGCCATTGTGCACTGTGACGACTCGGCTCGTTCTTGTCAAGGCCACTCGTTTTACACCCCCTGCTCTTCTGAGTCGTCCTCGCCCACCTTGACTCTCAGTCCGTCTTCGACCTGTCGTTCCCCACAGCATTGTCCGCCAGCGCCAATTGGTGCCACTCTCTAAGTTGTTCTCGTCATTCTCGAGCTCCTTGGTGCGCCTGGGGACCGACGCCTGAACTGAAGCCTGCGCACCTGGCAGCGCCCTGTCCCTTTTGGTGCGCCCGGCACGACTGCACAAGCTCCCCCATCACAGTAGCGGGTAAGGCCGACCATACCACGGTACCGTGGACCATTGCATTTGCAGCGACGAGGCCCATAATCCATACCATCTTCTCTTGTCGCCCACCGCCAGACCTTGTTCCTGGCCTTGACATCCTTCAACTTTTTCCACGCCAACCAAATTTCTGAGAGCTCTCCAGGGGCTTCGCCCTCACCCTCGCCCTCTTTTCACGCTGTTCTCGACCTTCCGACTCGTTGCCCTTTTTTTTCCATCCTCACGAAGGCCGCTATTAGCTCGACACCACCCGGATTCTCAAGCCGTCCCTTCCGTATCCGCCTCTCCCTCCACTTCTCCGCCTTCACCAGCCTTCTACCGAACCCAACCGCCGGTCCAGCTTGCGCTTCTCAAAACCCGCAACCGCGCTCGTCCCGCACGCAAGTCGACTTCTGCTGCCTCATTGACGCCGTTCTTCGTCTGTCCGCGTTACTCCAAGATCGAAAACCCTCCCCGACAGCCATGCGCCGCTGATTGATCTTATCGCGACCACCCGAACCGCATCGACGCCGACGAGAATCGAGCCACCCTAGCCGCATTTCGAGGCACGACGTCGGGCATCCCCGCAGACTCGCCACAATGGGTGCCTGTATGAGTTCGAGCAACGAGGAGGCAGAGCAGAAGAAGAAGAGCCAGGCCATCGACAAGATCCTCGAGGAGGATTCGAAGCGACTACGGAAGGAATGCAAGATCTTGCTCCTAGGTACGGCGAGACCCGGCGCCGGCTTACGCGGCTTTCGTGATGAGTTCACCATGGCTGATTTCGCTTGCAGGTTCCGGCGAAAGTGGCAAGTCGACAATTGTGAAGCAGATGAAGATCATTCACCTCAAGGGATACTCAGAAGATGAGCTGTTCAACTATCGGCCCACCGTCTTCAAAAACCTTGTTGAGTGCGCCAAGGCCGTCATCACGGCGATGCAGCAATTCAACATTGAACCTCAAAATGAAGAGAACAAGGCCCACGCCGAGTTTCTGATGGAGTACCAGGCCGAGTCTGGTCCCCAAGCCGACATTGATCCTCAAGTCGGCGTTGCAGTACAATCGCTATGGAACGATCCCGCCAAAGAACTGCTCATGGAGCACCAGACGGAATTCTACTTGATGGACTCCGCAGAATAGTGAGTTTTGCGCAACCCGTGCGTGTGTCATCTTGGCTGACGGACATACGCCAGCTTCTTCCAAGAGGTGATGCGAATAGTTGGCGCCGACTATCTCCCCAATGAGATGGACGTTCTCCGAGCTCGAACAAAGACCACGGGTATCTACGAGACGAGGTTTCAAATGGGACAGCTGAGCATTCAGTAAGCTTCTCCGCGAACGAAACCCAACATGACGTCCAATCACTGACACCTAGGAAAGCATGTTTGACGTCGGTGGCCAGCGAAGTGAACGAAAGAAGTGGATTCACTGCTTCGAAAACGTAACATCCATCATATTCTGCGTGGCTCTCAGCGAGTACGACCAGGTGCTGTTGGAGGAGAGCAGCCAGGTAAGGCATTCTCTACAAGGTGAAGGCCTCGAGATGGCGCCCCGCGTGCTAACCAAGACCAGAACCGGATGATGGAGAGCTTATTGCTATTCGACTCGGTCGTGAACTCCCGATGGTTCATGCGTACCAGCATCATTCTATTCCTCAACAAGGTGGACATCTTCAAGCAGAAGCTGGGACGGTCACCTCTGGGCAACTATTTCCCGGATTATTCGGGAGGCAACGACGTCAACAAGGCAGCCAAGTACCTCCTCTGGCGCTTCAACCAAGTAAACAGGGCGCATCTTAATCTATACCCTCAGTACGTGACAGCTCAAGAACTCTAGAACTACGAAAGGTCAGGCTAACAAAGATGTGCAGCTTGACACAAGCCACCGATACGTCGAATATCCGTCTCGTCTTCGCAGCCGTCAAGGAAACCATTTTGAATAATGCGCTGAAGGACTCTGGCATTCTATGATGGAAAGACGCTACATCGAACTCGACCATTGACGTGAATTATACGGGACTGTTTGGTTTGGCGCCGAGAGCATTCACTGGAGTTTTGGGGGACTGGAGGGAGGACGACTCTTTTTTACGCAGCCCTTGTTTTGTTTCGACGCGGCGTTCTTGATCTTGCACTCTTTACACGCTCTCGCCCTCCAACCTACAGGCGAGCTTCCACGTTCCGAACGAGACAGCGATTCGGCGATTTCTGGGGCTTGCAGCAAACCCACGACTTGAGTATCCCTCGAACGACTCAGACCGAACGAGAGCGACATTCAATACCACGACCTTATGTTTATATACTTCTTGTTTTGATTGATGGCTTCCGGGTGGCTAATAGATGTGGCGGACCACAAGACCTTGCATGTTTGGATTTTGCTTGCTCCGGGGCGGCGCCGTTGGCTGAGATGATGCGCACCTCGTACCGCATGGTGGTTCTCGAGCACAGGCGGCAGACGACACGTTCGCGGACGTTGGCACTGAGACTACACGGAGAAAAGGGCGAAACGGAGCGAAAACATCGACCGAGTTCACATTCCTGTAATGACGGCGGAGATGGTCGTCTGGGGTGAAGACGAGGCACAGTGTCGAGGCTTGTTTGTTGTGGCTGAGGTTGTACCCAGGGCGAATGGACAACGAGGGACGTCTCTTGGGAGACGGGACTGTTGGCATGCATGTGACATAGGAATACTGTTCTCAATTAGTAGCCCGGCTCACACGAGGAGGACTGAATCTATCAACCAAGAACTAGCATCACGGGCGGACCGAGTTTCAGTTCCATGTCTCATACGAATATTCGTCTTGACTTGTGAATGTTGACCGCCTTGGACCTTTCTGGCCACCATGTAATTACTTGGATGTCACTTGTGGGAGACAATGGGAAACGACTCGGGCGATGACGTCTTCTCGAGAGGTGTTGTTTTTGCCATTCGTACGGGCTCGAGGCGACTAGGAGCAAGCCACGTCCTCGCCAAAAACAGCAGCAGAATGGTTATGATTGAGGTGTGCGCGAGGCCTTTGTTGTCAATTCGCCCACGACAATCGTCGTTTTGAGCCACGGCCGCCGGCGCAAGGAACGAGGGGTTTAGCTCCTTGCCTGGGAGGGAGCTTGGGCCTCCCACGGGGGACCCAGTCGGTGAGGAGGGAGCTTGGGTTTATTGGAGAAGGGAAGCGGACAAGCAAGCTTGTTTTCGCGAGTTGAGGAGGGGGGTTTGTTGGTTGGCTGCTGGGAGGGTGTCGATCCCATGCAGAGCAGAGGAGCAGTGTCTCCAACAGCAAGCTCGCATTCACAGATAATACGGAGAATTTACGACGCACAGTTCCCATCAGACCATCATTGTCCATCAATGTCCCCTAGCTCCCACGCCTGCGGCCGGACATGACGGCCCCGCAATCCGCGTCGCTCCAAACGAGCGTGTGGGCATTGGTCTAGTTGGGTCTGGGCATTTTGGAATGGATCCAGCTGTTGGAGGGGCTCGGAAGTCAGTCTTGGAGCAACGGCAAGCGAAGGAGGAACAAACAACAAAAATATGATGCATTGGCGGCGAGGAGGAATGAGCGGATATTGGACGCCGGGGTTGCTTCTCGATGAGAACGGTAAGAAGAATGCTGCAGTCGAGGCGTGCTCGGGCAGCTGAGGTGCTGAGAGCTCCCCGTTGGGTGATTGCATGTGTTGCGACAATGTCGTCATGGCACAGCTGAGGGGGGACATGGGACTATGCAGACCAGACGCAAAGGCCGAGAGCCTGCTGGAAGAGGAGCGTCTGGGGCAGAAAGAGGAATAGTCGCGTAACACTACGTCTTGGACCTCGAAAGAGGGGGAACCAACCATTGTCATGATGGCCGAGGACTCTGATGTCCGGGTGACGGACGGTTGCATGCCTTTCTCAGTATGGAGAGGGAGTAGGTGGTTGGTGTTAGCTGAGGTGGTAGTTGGTAAGGTAGGAAAGGTAGTAATAGGCAGGTGCGAAGCATCTATCATGAGTGGTGCCTTCCAACTGCATCGAAAAGGGCATTCACGCATTCACGCATTCACGCATTCACGTAAAGATGCATGAGAGCTTCCCCTCCGCTTCCCAAGCTCCTTCTTAAAGCCGTCTCTTTTCCCACCGCCGCCACCACTTCGTCATGTTCAATTTCTCCCCTTCTCAGCATCTATAGATACACCTCATCATATCATTTCTCCTCCCCCGTTTCACCTGCTTTCAGCCCTTCCCACATCCCACATGCTGGATCCGCCAAGCTAGCTATCCCGGCATTCAACTTGTCTCACCCACCTAACAACCAAGCTAGCTTCTCCAACTGCTTCCGGCATCAGATCAGGTTGGCGTTGCTCTCTTGGTCGACGACAAAACCTCCTTCTCCTCCCCCGACCGTCACTTGCTCGCCACTCCTCTCCTACTTGTCCTCCTCTTCCTCCTCCTCCCTCTCCATCTCCCTCGCCTTCGTGTCCTACGAGCCAATCCGTCTTATCCTCGAAAACCTATCGAGCAGGCCCTCCATAACGCAAACGAAGCTACTGCAGCTCTCACCTTTGCAACCCTGCGAATCCTCCTCGACGTCGGAACCCCGCTCTAACCCCCCACCTGAACTACGTCTCCTTCTTGCTTGGTCCTCGTCCTGTCCGCCCGAATCTCCTTATCTGACGTACTCGGTCGCTGCTTGCACAAACTTTCTGGTCAGTAACCTGATCTGATCTGATGTCGCCTTCACTGAGTGATGGGTACTTAAGTCCCGAGCCGCAAACTCTGCGGGCGTACTGTTCTCACTCTTCAATCTCCTTCACTTTACCCATTCGTCTTCCGCCTTTTCTCGTAAACTGACAAGGGATCCAATTAGACCAGCGAAAATGGCGTCCGAACACCCGCAGCGATTGCCCAGCCGTGAGAGGCGTCCTTCGATGGGTGCCCCGATTGTCGACATTCAGGGCGCTGTTGGTCCCGCCGGCATCTCGCGTCCTAAACACACCAGAACTGCCACCGGTTTTGGCCCTGGGGAGATCAAGCATGTCGAAGGTAATTTTATTCTTTTCTTGTTCACTAAGAATTCATTGCCGCCCGCCAATGCCTCGTCTTGACGCGTTTCCCCATTGTCAAGAGGCTTTGTGTAAGTGGCGCTCTGGCTTTATTATACTGACCACCTCTACCAGCATCCATTCCCGAACCTCAGCGCGAAGCCTGGAAGAGAGCCCAGACCACTGGCTTCACGGGCGAGGATGGCTTCGAGAAGGAAGTTGTGCGCCATGTCGAGACTACGCTTGCCCGAAGCATGTTCAATTGCGATGAGCACGCCGCCTACTCGGCCACCAGCTTGGCTTTCCGTGATCGCCTCATTCTCGATTGGAACAAGACCCAGCAACAGCAGACGTATCGCGATTCCAAGCGCGTTTACTACCTCAGTCTCGAGTTCCTGATGGGACGAGCCCTCGACAATGCCATGCTCAATATTGGGCAGAAGGACACTGCCAAGGGTAAGCTTCACCATTAAACGTCACTCTTCTGACATGGTAGAATGCTAACGCAAAACCTGCAGCTGGACTTGGCCAACTCGGCTTCCGCATTGAGGATATCATCGAGCAGGAACATGACGCCGCCCTGGGCAATGGTGGCCTAGGACGTCTCGCTGCCTGTTTCCTTGACAGTCTGGCTTCACTCGACTTCCCCGCCTGGGGTTACGGTCTCCGATACCGGTACGGCATTTTCAAGCAGGAAATCATCCACGGATACCAAGTCGAAGTTCCCGACTACTGGCTTGATTTCAACCCGTGGGAGTTTCCTCGACACGACGTCGCAGTCGACGTAAGGAGATTTTGTCCACGAGTGCTACGACGGGCGGCTAACCATGTGGTCTAGATTCAATTCTTTGGGCAAGTGAACAAGACCACCGACGCCAACGGCAAGACAGTCGCCATTTGGGAGGGAGGTGAGATTGTTCAGGCAGTGGCCTACGATGTGCCTATTCCCGGATATGCCACTCCCACCACCAACAACCTTCGTCTCTGGTCCAGCAAGGCCTCTGGTGGCGAGTTTGACTTTCAAAAGTTCAACAATGGAGATTACGAAAGCTCAGTCGCCGATCAGCAACGAGCTGAGACTATCAGCGCCGTTTTGTATCCCAACGACAACCTTGAGCGCGGCAAAGAACTCCGCCTGAAGCAGCAATACTTCTGGGTCGCTGCGTCCCTCTACGATATCGTTCGACGCTTCAAGAAGTCTCGCCGTCCTTGGGTCGAATTCCCCGACCAGGTTGCCATTCAGCTCAACGATACTCATCCCACACTTGCCATTGTCGAGCTGCAGCGTATCCTGATCGACATTGAGCATCTGGAGTGGGATTTGGCCTGGGACATCGTCACCAGCACCGTAAGTCACTATGCCTCCCTGACCTTGACGGTTTTCTGACTCTTTTAGTTTGGCTACACCAACCACACCGTTCTTCCCGAGGCTCTAGAGAAGTGGCCCGTCGGCCTCATGCAGCATCTCCTCCCGAGACACCTGCAGATTATTTATGACATCAACCTGTACTTCCTACAGATGGTGGAGAAGGCTTTCCCCAATGATCGGGATATTCTAGGACGTGTCTCCATCATCGAGGAGTCCCAGCCCAAGATGGTGAGGATGGCATTCTTGGCCATTGTTGGATCCCACAAGGTCAATGGCGTTGCCGAGTTGCACTCGGATCTCATCAAGACCACCATTTTCAAGGACTTTGTTGAGATTTACGGTCCCGACAAGTTTGCCAACGTGACCAACGGCATCACTCCCCGTCGCTGGCTTCACCAGGCCAACCCTCGTCTGTCGGAACTCATCGCTTCCAAGTGCGGCGGCAACGGATTCCTGAAGGACTTGACTCTTCTGAACCGCATCGAGAAGTACGCTGAGGACAAAGAGTTCCGCAAGGAGTGGTACGAGATCAAATACGCCAACAAGGTCCGCCTGGCGAAGCTCATCAAGGCGTCCACCGGTGTGACGGTGAACCCTGCTAGCCTCTTTGACGTACAGGTCAAGCGTATCCACGAGTACAAGCGCCAGCAGCTCAACATCTTTGGTGTCATTCATCGCTACTTGACTCTCAAGGCCATGAAGCCAGAGGAGAGGAAGAAGCAGCAACCTCGCGTCTCCATCTTTGGAGGCAAGGCCGCCCCAGGATACTGGATGGCGAAGCAGATCATTCATCTCATCAACAGTGTGGGTTCCGTTGTGAACAACGATGAGGATATTGGTGATTTGCTCAAGGTCATTTTCATTGCCGACTACAACGTGAGCAAAGCTGAGATCATTTGCCCCGCGTCGGATCTCAGCGAGCACATTTCCACTGCTGGCACCGAGTAAGTTCACTCGCGTTTGGTACAAGGGCGGTCAGCTAACACGCGTCTCAGAGCTTCGGGCACGAGCAACATGAAGTTTGTCCTCAACGGAGGACTCATTATCGGCACATGCGATGGCGCCAACGTGAGTCCCCTCTTCGGTCGTGGAAGCTAAGCTTTGCTAACTGGGGCCAGATTGAAATCACTCGGGAAATCGGCGAAAACAACATCTTCCTTTTCGGTAACCTCGCCGAAGACGTCGACGACCTGCGCCACACCCACAACTACGGTGAACACACCATTGACCCCAATCTAGAAAAGGTGTTCGCCGAGATCGAGAAGGGCGCGTTCGGAACACCCAACGACTTCAGCGCCATGATTGCGGCTGTTCGCAACCACGGTGACTACTACTTGGTTTCAGATGACTTCCACAGTTATATCGAGACGCACCGCCTGGTCGATGAGGCGTACCGCAACCAAGAAGAGTGGCTCAAGAAATCCATCATCTCAGTGGCTCGCATGGGCTTCTTCAGCAGCGATCGTTGCATCAATGAGTATGCTGACATGATTTGGAACGTTGAGCCGCTTGCCGTTGAGTAGATCTACTTGGACGAGAACTAGACTTGTAGATGGATAGGACAATTGAGAGTAGAGGGAGGCTGGGTAGATTGATCAACACTTGGGGGTGGTGCTGGTTGGGATTTCCTTTGTAACCAAGCAAACACGATAAATTAACATACCTAAGTATCTACCTTCCCGCCGACATTACATTTATCTCTGTGTCGAGCATTGAAAATGCGAATCTCCTGTGACTCGGTTGGTAAAAGATGTAATAGTAGTATATCCTACAGTTGCCAGATGCCCATTCAACATTGCACACACATGATCAGACTTGGTTGATTATTATTAACTGTCGGACTCCGATGTTGAATCGCCAATAAATACCGTATCCCGCCCGGTACCTTGACAACTCAGTTCAAAAGTCCATATCCGTAGACGGACGGGGTATAAAACTCTGCCTCATTACCCTAAACCTCTTAGGAACTGCGAATAGCAACAATGGACACGATGAAACACCAAAGAGCAAAAAGCGAGGGCGAGGACATCGGAAGAAGAGCAGGAAGCGCGGGAAAAGGCAAGGCGAATCAATCAACTTTCATAATCCTCGGCGTCGTGTATTTTTTGGGTGCCCCGTTGCAAGCATGATAGAATCGAGAAAAACAGGAAAATGCAGACGGGACTTGAAGAAAACCAAGCTGGGAAACATGAGACAAGCCCCCACCAATCCACCCTCTTGTCACCTCAACGCCATTTGTGCGTTTCTGTGTGTTCGTGCCTATGTGTTTTGTGTTGTTGAGTCCGTGTCGCTCCGGAGAGTCCGCTTGTGCTTGTGTCTTACAAGCGCACATGTGGAAGTTGTCGAGGAGCGTGTGTGTAGTGTGTTGTGAGATTCATGGTATCATTTACGTCCTCTTGAGCGTTCCAACCCCACCCCCCCCCCATCCATATTCCATCTAATTTCCGTTGAGTTGCGGCTGGCCCTCGAGGGGAACTCCCGTCTCGACGTTGTGGTAGTCGAGGATCTCCGAGTACCTGATAGGTGGTTAGCCACTGGACCCTGTTTCGCAACGGGCTTTCAGAGAGCTTACATCATGATCTTCCAGGTGTCGACGGGGAGTTCGGCATCGTTGAAGCTCCAGTCGAACTTCTCGTCGGCAACCGGCTCGTCGGTGGGATCGTGGTAGGGAGAAAGGTACTCATGGGCCAAGGCCTCAGTAGCAGTTATTCGCTTCTTGGGGTCAAAGACGAGCATGCGCTCCAGGAGATCAATGGCTGGCGGAGTGAGTTAGCCAACGACCGGGAACCGTTGAGTCTAAAAACCTACCCGCATCATCGGCGCTCTTGAACTTATTCCTGAGAGGTTGGCGCTCACGCTTGGGAAGCGACTTGACAAAACGCAGAGTCTAATAACGTTAATCACCTTTTGATTCCACCACAAAGGATCATTCGGAAGACTCACGTTCTCGCTGGCAATGGTGTTGATGACGTCGTCTGGAGGAGTACCCAGAAGCTCTGTGATGATGGAGAACTGGTTCACGTGGTCCTTGCCGGGGAAGAGGGGCTTGCCCTCGAGCATCTCGGCGAAGATGCAGCCCGCGCTCCAGATATCCACCTCGACGTCGTATTTTTGCCAGGTGAGCATGATCTCGGGGGCTCGGTAGTATCGGGTGGAAACGTAGCCGGTCATCTGGGGGTCCTGGATTCGAGCGAGACCGAAGTCACAAATCTTGAGATCGCAGTTCTCGTTGACGAGGATGTTGCTGGGCTTGAGGTCACGGTGAACGACGCCGGCCGAATGCACGTACTTGAGACCCCGCTACGGACGAGTCAGTCGGGGCGTGAACCGAGGGGGGGCGAATGCGCAATGGTTGTACATACCATGATCTGATAGAGGAAGTATTGGATAAACTGCTTCTCGAGAGGTCGAGAAGTCAGTAATCGGTGAAGATCGGTGCCGAGGAGCTCTGTCACGAAGTAGCTGCAAGGCGGTTAGCTCGGTGCGCGGGGAAACAGTTTGTGGCTGAGTCTGGGCCGGATGCGTACATGTCTTCGAGAGGGGAGATGAAAATGTCGCTGAGGGAGATGACCTGAAAGCGCGGCAAAAGTCAGCACAATGAAATCAAGATTCCAATCGAGTGGGGGCGTTGGAAGATGCTCACGTTTTCGTGCTTGAGGTGCTTGAGCAGCTTGAGCTCGCGGTACGTCCGCTTGGCAAGCACGGGGGTGCTGAAGGGCTTCATGATCTTCTTGACAGCCACATTCTGGTTGGTAAGTTGGTCTCTGGCAGAGCTGCAAAGGAACGGTTAGCATGAGGCCAGATGGGAGGACGGCTGATAGGATGGTGGCGGTTTCGTGGGCGTGGAGCGGAGGGGAGGGACCTACCAGACGAGACCAAATGCTCCCATGCCCACGGGCTGGAGATCGGAGTACCTGCTGGCAAAGTTAGCGGCACGGACGAGGCGACGATGGCGCATGGACGGGCGCGTCTTCTACACGCGGCAATGGGACTGATGAGCAGGGGTTCGGTTCAGCCTCTTACCTCGAGGTGATCTCGAATGTGGTGCCAAAGATCTGGGCGCGGACGAACTCGGCCATGGTGAAGGGCGGGGTTGAAGAGAGGGCGAAGCGGGATGCGGGCTCACGAGGGAGAGGGCGAGAGAGCGAGGGGGGGGGGAGGATGTCGAGCGGAGAGAGAGATGGGCTCGAGGGATATGGTCGATGGACGGAATTCGACGTCGTTGAAGGGGATGAGAAGCCGAGGTTGGTTGCGAGGAGGAGGTTGCGAGGATGGGTGGGTGAAAATCGAATCGACGATTTGGGAGGGGAGTGTGGATATGGGTGCAGGAAGGTTACAGAAGGCGATTCCTTGTAAATTCCGGGCGTCGTAGCGTCGAGTCGCCTGGAGCGGGGTTTTTTTTTTTTTTGGCGTCAAGTGTCTCGAGAAGCCAGCGGCCGGTAATTTCTCGTCCAGCTTTCCTTTTCTTTGGTTTTCTTTTTGCTTCAGAGCGGGGTGATGCTCACGGGGAAGTCCAGGTCGCTGAGATCGAGAAGACGCGGGTGACTTTTCAGGTGAGACACTGAGTCTTGCGGATGGCCTTTTGTGACCTTGTTCGGACAGGGTTTGCCACGGCGTATACGGCCCTCGTTTCTTCCCAGCTCAGTTCTCTTGAAGCTCTCCCGTTCGCGTTCGGTTCGTTTCCTTCGTTTTCTGCTGTCCTCGCGTCGGGCGATGCTTGATTGGCGCCAGGGAGAGAGAGAGGCGCGGGGAGGGAAGCGCTTGCGGTGGGCGTTCGTGCGGGCGGGCGTGCTAGCAGCTGGAGGAGAAGCAGATGGTCGGTCCTAGATTTCTCTTGTCCTTCGGTTAGCCAGACGGCCTCTCCGGGCGACTGATTGAAACGGGTGCGACAGAAACGCTCGAAATCAGATGCACGCGACCACTCCTTCCGGCGTACTGTTCACCCAAAAGATCGGTAGCTTCGGCGGGCGTCGCCGGTTGGACCTCCCGGGGGGCGCCCCTCGCTCGCCGTAGGTTTCGCTCCGGCACAGTGGCAGCCCGAACCAGTGTCCCTTGTTTTGGCGCGTGGCGACGTGCGGGAAGCCATCGTCACGTTTGCATAAAATGTCACTTACCGGGTTCGAAATTTGTATCAGGGAGCAGGCCAGGAGTCGGCGAAGTTCAAGAGGGAAAGGGAAGGCTTTGTCTTTTTGGAAGAAAGATAGTTGGGACGGGGAGGAAAGACGGGGGGGTTCGAAACGAAATCAGGGTCCTGGGCATCGTGTCCAACTTATGCGTGTCCATGCGAAGGCCGTGGACGGCATGCGGCACGGCCTGCCCCCCAACCACGCCCGCGTGTGGGTATTAGTCGGTGAGAGCTACTCGTAAAGCCTCTTCATCGATTGGGTTTTTTTTCTTGGAAGTCTGGCGACTGTGTTGGTGTTCACTGAAGCTGAGGACCTATGAATTGGGGGGAGTTGTCCGCATCTCCTCCAATGCCATCTCGACAAAACTAATTGCGCCGCGAGAGATGATCGCAAACAACAAGCATCTTCTTCCCAAACATCAATCCCCTCCAAAGGCCAATTCTCCTTGTCTGCATCACCGTCTTCATACCCACACCTGAGACCTTTTTTTCCCTTTTCCCATCTTCTCCAAGCCCATGAAGATGCCCCTCCCCTCCATTTCATGACGTCACCGGCGCCATGCCGCGCCCGCGTTCTCTCCCCCTGGAGCTACGAGGCCCTGTCAAGGCCAACTATCAGACAGGAAGGTCGAAAAAAAACCAAGCAGAAGAAAGAAATCCTCAAGGAAAATTGCACGCGTCCGGGAAACTTGCCCAACGCAAAAACCCCTGGTGACGGCGCCCTGGAAATGCCAAGACTTGTCCCGAGCATCGAGCGGCGAGTGAGAAATCGGCCAATTTGGACTTGCTAGGGCGGTTTTCCGGTTTCCACAGGGCGTTGGCAGGGGGGGAGAGGAGGAGAGAGAAATCCCACCCCGAACTTCTTTGTTCCATGCCAGGTTTGAACCGTCTTGCTGCGAGATGCGGGCTCGCATTTTGGAAGTGCCAACGCATTTCTACGTCGGATGCTACTGTCGCAGGGCAAGTCTGATCGCATCATGGCGCCTGCCGTCATCATTTTGGCATCAGTCTTCCGTCCGCGTCCACACACCCCCCGGGCCCCCGCCGACGTCATCTTGCATAAGTAAGTACAAGACCCCTTGTCCCGTTTGTCGCTCGCGCCTGCCCGCCTCATGCATCGACGTCATTGCGAAATTACCACCAGAGTCGTCGAGAAGCTCGAGAGCCTTCACCTCCACAAGTTAGGGTGCTCTCTTCTGCAAGAAGGACCAACGTGAGCTTCGTTTTGTAGATTGTGAATCGTCGTCAACCATTAGGTACTTAAATAAAATGATGTGTCCAGACGTACTCCGTAGCTGAGTTGAGGATTATAGACATTGGCAGACAACTCACACGACATCCGTCTACTTGACATGCTAAACTCCCCCGTTTCGCAACTCCCCAACATGAACCAACACGGAACAGCTCTATACAGTAACCCCCAGACCAGATCATACTCATGCAGCTCGAACCTTCTCCCGCCGGATGCAAGGTTCGGCACGCCCTGTCGATCAACGCGTCCAACACCCTCCCCTCCCCATCACGAACCTGCAACCAGCCTCTTCTTTGTTCCCATAAATACATGTTACCCGTCCCCTACGGGTCGACACCGACGGGAGAGCCTCACCTCCCGCGTGGCAAAACCCGTTCCCAAGTCCCCTTTCTCGTCCCGGCCTCTTGGGTCGAAAGAGCCCCTGTCCAACCGGGGCGTAGGGTTCGCAGTAGGAGACGGTTAAATGGCAGCAGAGCGTCCTGTTGGGTGCGTCTAGTGTGATGGCTGGAGTTCAAGTCTCTGCCTCTCTGGGGGGTTCTTCTACTCATGCAGGCCATGTCGCCAAGATGATTAGGGGCCATGGTCAGGCAGGGAGGGAGAGAACTCCACCTATCACGGGGGTTCGTACAGTAACGGTACGACCTTCTGGCCTTTCCCTCTGAGCCTTCAGGCCAGGGGCAGCCCATCTGGATGGAAGTGAACAGGGGCGGCCGGATAAAACAGGGTCGACGTGGTGGCTGCACGCTTTCAGGGGTTGGCTGACTGTCAGGCATCAAGCGACCAAAGCAATCATTCCCTTGTATAAACTTCTTCTATGCCAGCATTCCCCAAAGCAAAGTAGCTCCGACTCTTTCCCCCTTTTATGTTCCCGGTCGTAAATCGTCATCCTCTACTCGTCTATTGCTCGCAACATGGCCTCCAACTCTTCCAGCTCCCCGCTGTGATAGACCATGTCATAAAACTGCCCGCGGGCACGAAACAGCTCCCCCGGCGAACCGCACTCGATGACGCGCCCGGCGCCCATGACCACGACGGTGTCGTAGTCGATGATGGTCCGCAGCCGGTGCGCAATCGTCACGAGCGTCCGATCGCCCCCGGCCTCCTCCAGCTCGCGGTGGAGCACCCGCTGGATCCCCCGGTCCGTCTCGTAGTCCATGCTGGCCGTTGCCTCGTCGAGTAGCATTAGCTTGCTCTGGCGGATGAGGGCCCGGCAGAGGGACAGCACTTGCCGTTGGCCGTGGGAGAAGTTCTCGCCCCGCGCGTCGACGCACGTGTCGAGCGAGATGGCGTTGCGAGCCGCGTCCGGGGGGCCGTCGTTGAGGAAAACGCTGTCTTCGTCGTCCGAGTTGTGAGCGGAGAATGAGGCAATGCCCTCGCAATTTACGAGAGCTCTCTCGAGCACGTGCTTGGAAACCTGGCCGCTCGGGTCGAGGTTCGACTCGACAGTGCCGTTGAAGAGGACCGCTTCCTGCGGGATCATGGTCAGGCCTTCACGGAGACGATGCCGGGGTACCTTGGTGATGTCCACGCCGTCGTACAGAATCTGGCCCGAAATAACGTGTGTGAAACGCAGCAGCGACAGAACCAACTAAAGAGGACCAACAATTAGTGAAGTGACGCGGCGTAAAGGGACAGGTACTGCCTGATACTCACGGTGCTCTTGCCCGAGCCTGTGCGGCCTACAACAGCCACCCTCGCGCCGGCTTTGAGCTTCAGGTTGATGTTTGTGAGGATATCTGGCCCGTTTGGATCATATCGGACGGTCACGTTGCGGAACTCAATCTCTCCGCATCGAGGCCAGGCTCTGGGGACAACATGGGACGGGTCATCAGTGTACTCTCCCTCGTCAGGATACGTCTCGTCGCCCGCCTCTTCGGGCTCGAGCTTGACGTATTCCTTGACTCGGTGAACCTGGGACCACGTCAGCTCCAGCACTCACCACCAGAAACCGGGACGACTCACCGCTTGCATTTCCACCTCGAGGTCGTTCATGGCCCTGACCAACATCAAGATGGTCTGGCTCAGCCCCGTGGCGTTGCTGAGCGAGAAACCCACCAATCCCGCAGCAACCACGCCGGCCTGAGAAACGGCAATGATGCCGGCCGACAGGGCAACGAGAGCCGTGACAAAGTCGACGCGAACCGCCACCCAGCGATTGGCGTTGTACTGCGTCTCGGCCGCCGCCGTCCATTCCCGCAACTTGGACGCCAGCTCCTCCTTGAAGGCCTCGGGCATGCCGGCTCGGGCTCGAATGACGGGCAGACCGGCCAGCGTGTCGGCGAACTGGGAGAAGACGGGCGACTGAGACGACGAGGCGAGCCTCTTCACCACGACGGCTGTGCGCGTGTACATTTCGCCAATGAGGATGCCGAAGAAGCAGGTAAAGGCGGCCGGAACCATGAAGATGGGCATGATGCTGCTGACGGCGCCCAGCCTGAATAGCATCATGAATATGGCATCCAGAGTAGCTCTCAGCATGCTGCCGACGGTGCCGTCAATGGACGCCATGTCGCTCGAGAAGCGGTTCGTGATGCGTCCGATGGGAACGTGCTTGAACCACGACAGCGACACGCGCATGATGGCCCGGATAAAGTCGTTGTGCAACCGTCTTGCCGCGCACCATGCGCCCCATTCAAACATGATGATGACGATGGAGTAGCATCCAATGTCGAGGAGGACAAAGGCGGCGTAGATTCCCATGTAGTAGGCAACGTCGACGTGGGCCTTGTTGTCGTATGCGTTTACCCATACCGAGAGCCAGAGAGATCCGAGTATGTTCATGGTGTGCGTGACGAGTAGGATGCCAAAGCAAGCAACTACAAATGAGGCGTGTCCAAAGTACTTCATATATGTCAGGACTATAGTCGTCAGTGAGGCCTTTAGTTGGGGCTGGGGGATGCATACAAGTAAGACGGCCAGCCTTGCCCGAGTCCTTCATTTCTTGGTTCACAATGTCCTTGAGCATCTTCTCTTCCGCAGTCTTCCTGGGCTCACCCAACGCAGTGCCGTTGGACTGCGTTCCATCAGGGGTTTCGGGGGATTCTGCATCCTCAGCATCGCCGCCCAGGATCTGGGCGAGGACAATTGGCTTCCGGACCACTCCAACAAGTGTCTCTTTGTGTGTGACTTGCCCCCTCTCCAACGAGACGGAAAAGTCAGCCTGCTCGGCAATCCACGGCATGTTGGTCACCAAAACCGTGGTCCTCCCACTCAGGAGGTCGCTGCAGAAGCAATGCTTCCAGACCCCAGCAGAAGTCTTCGCGTCCAGTGCTGCGAATATGTCATCCAGAAGCAGCAGGGACGCCTTCGAATAGAGAGCTCTTGCCAGCGCCACGCGGGCCTTTTGGCCTCCGGAGAGCGAAGTTCCATTCTCGCCGACCATGGTCATGTCCCCTTCCAACAACTCGTCAAAATCTTCCCACAGGCAGCACGCTTCGACGACACGATCGTACCTGGCCTTCTCCATGACGCTGCTGAAGAGGATATTGGCTCGAATAGTCTCGTTCTGAAGCCACGCCGTCTGGGAAGCAAAAGCCACATCGTCAGGTCTCGTCACACATCCACTCTCCAAGTACGTTTCCCCGAGGATGGCCAGCAGCAATGTAGACTTTCCACTGCCACTGGGACCACCGATGACGTTCAAGCCTCCTAGAGCAAAGTCAAGAGATATGCCATTGAGGGCAAACGCCGCCTTCTTGTTACGCCGAAACGAGGCATCCTGGATCCGAAGGGGACCTACCGGATATCGAGTAATGGGTACCGTGCTCTCAAAGTATTTGTCCAGTCGGGCTACGGATACCAGGGCGCCGGCAAAGTTTCGAGCAAAGGAGCTGACCTGCATGATGTTCCTCCGGATGTTCTTGACCAAGAAGATGGCGGTAAAGGCCGTCGATGCCTCGAGGCGGCGCTTTTCGAGGCCCACGTGAAGCGCAAACATCACCAGGAGAGAGAGGAAGGGGAACAGCTGGGTAACTTGGTTCAAGATGGTCTGCAGGACTGCGACGTGCCACAGCTCCTTTTGCTCGGCTGTGCGAGCTTCGATGATTTTTTCTGTGACTGGCGTCTCCCAAGAAAAGTATTTTATGACTCGAAGCGACGCAAGATACTCTGTCACTAACGACATGCGTGAGTCTTGGGCCTTCCGGACTCTTCTCTGCGAAACCAACATTCGTCTCCCAAGCCAAACAGAAACGGGCGTCGCAAGGACGAGAATGACGGTGCCAACCAAGGAAGCCCACCCGAGCATCCGGTACATGCCAATCAACGAGATGGTGGTGCCGATAGGGACGCCAATCGTGGCTATCACGAAATCTCGCGCCCTGAATATGGCATCCACATCCGACGCCATCAGGTTTGAGAGGCGGCCGGCCGACGTGCTCTTGGCGGCTTGCTCTTTGGGGGCCTTGGAGCTCAGGTGTAGCTCGAAAGGGTCGTCTTCCAATTCCATGGAACCGAGGGCGGTGCAGTACAACTCCTGGGTGAAGGCGGACTTTATTCGCACGACAAGCCTAGTAGAAGTAAACACATACTGCTGAAAGGAGATGGAGCGGGACAGAGGGCCAATGAACATGAGAAGCAGCCACAGCCAGGGTCTATATGTCGCACCGCTTGGATTAGCAAGATAATCAAGCAGCTTGAACATGCCGTATGCGGATACATTCTCGAGAGCGTAGCTGGCTGCGGCCCAAAAGCTCATGAGCAACAACTCGCCTCTCTGGAACCGAACCGCGGTTTGGAGAGTCCTCTTTGATATGGAGCGCGCCGCCTGGACCTTTTGGAGGAGGTACATGGGCTCGTCGTACCATGCAATTTTGGGGATATCGGCCATGTCGAGTTTACCCTTGGTGCCCTTCCAGATGATGGGTGTCAGCCAGCCGTAAGTGAGGTAGTACTTCAGCCAGCTGCTCGATTCTTCGGGTGCGGGTTTATCGTCAGGATTACGACCTGGGATGGTGATGTCAATGGGAGGCATCAATTCTCTCGGAGTTGCAATGGCCAAGACAAACGCCAGCGCAAGAGATAGGATGGTTCCTCTGACGCTGACGTCCCTCATGCACTGATATTGCACCTGGATGCATGGGAGACAGTGTGCAGTGCCCAGCAAGATCAACATGATTGTGAAGACGAAGTTGACCTGGTGAAGGGCAACGTGGCGCCAGTCGAGATCGTTGAAGAGTCGCAACAGGCCAAGGAGAAAGGCATAGGCCAGGAGAACCAAATTGAGCACATGGACGCGGCCTTCATAGTGGGCAACGGCCAAGAAGGAAACCGAGGCGATCCTGGCTGCCTGCGACGGCAGTTCGTACGGCCACGATATCTTGGATGCTTTAGATCGGTGAAAGAATACTCGGCGGCGCAATTGAACGAGACGGACGGCAACGAAAACCAGGGAGAAGACGAGAACGCCGGCTTGGGGGGTGCCGGATTGAGCGACATCGGAGAGAGTGTTGATCCATTGAATCTCTGGTATTTCCAATGGGCTCTGATGGACGCTGGAGGGGTCAGCTCGCACGACAATGGGAATAGGAGGTACGGACCTCGCTCTGAGAAGTTGACTGGATTGATTTCTGGTGTAAGGAGAGAATTCGTAATCGCCAAGGCGATGGATTAGAAGATCCATATTGGCAACATGTGACGGCAGTTACCTCGAGATATCCAAGGAAGGAGGACTGGGACGAGGCAGGGAGGGAAGGAGGGAAGGAGAAGTCAACGAGGAAGGAGCGGAAATAAAACAGAAAACCTCCACTGATATTACGTAGAGAGCCTACGATGCAGGCCGTTTAATATGAAAACAAGGGCAAAGAGCAAACTGCCTAATCAAGCGAGCGGTGCCGGGGTGACTCCATTGTCAGGGATTCTGACGCTTGAAATGGTGGTTGGACGCGCGTGTGTTTTGTCCCACTCGGAGCTCCCAACGTCGCCGAGATGGAGACGGCGAGACGAGGCGAGAGCTGTTTGGACCCGGCGTCGTCGATGCATTGTTAGCCGTCTCCAGGCTCTCCTCCTTGCTCGAGCTCTCGTCCCTTCCGGTTGCAGCCCGCAAGCTGCGAGGCCAAGCTCCGAGTGGCCAATGGGTGCGGGACGGGAATTCAGCCCCAGGCATCGACGAAGCCGGCCCGTTTCCGTACGCCACGCGCCCACCGAGCTAAGCCTGACCGACGGGGAGACAAAGAGTCGCCGGGACTGACCGCCTCGCTTGACTGCACGGGTGCATCTCGGTGAGGTCTTAGCTCGGAGCCAAGGTGCGAGGACGGTGGTGTTGTCTCTTTTCTCATCCCCGCGGTGAAGCCCGACGGGTAGAAAATCGGACGCACGCCCGTCCGAGAGATGGGCTTTGGAGCTGTGTCACCGACAAACACCTGTCGTATTCGTACTCCATGGGGACGCACACTCGGGGAGGGCATTATGTCACTCAGCGGTGCTCGGCATGACAGAAGAATCCGACAGTTGGTCGCCTGACAGATGGGCATTACATTCCTTCAATTAATTGCCTAGAAGCAAGGAGACCTGGATGAAAGAGGGGATAAAAGGAAATAAATCTTTCCCTGCTGTTCACCAACCTGACATAATGTGGTGTCCTGGCGCATCCACCACTCCCCGTCGCCCCGTGGCATATAAACCACACACGCATAGCCAAACGCTGTTGGCTCACCACAAGAGATGAGGCGTATTGGCGCATCCACGGCTATGGCTATATAATCCAACACTAAACCTCGCCGTCTATGACAACCGATGTGGTGTTGGCGCATTCAGGTTGGAAACGCCCACTCGCGAGACGGCATATATACCGAAACTCAAACACCAGACCACAACAACAGCAATCCACAAAGACGAATAATCTGTACCGGCCCATTCAAGTTGGGTCCTGTGTCAGGTATACCAACCAAGACTGACACCCAAATGTGGTGTATTAGCACATACAAATTGAGGCAAACCAACCCACTTTGAGCAGCCCACTTGCACAATAAACATATATCCAAACTAAACCACCTCACAACAAACAGCTCAGAACAACCAATGAGATGTGCTGGCGCATTCAAGTCAGGTCCTGTATTAGGTGGCTGCCGAATCCAAACCAAAAGTAATGTGGTGTCCTGCGCATAGGTCAACGCAACCCAGCCCACTTCGCGCAGCCCACATGCAACATCATATATACGCAAACTAAGCCACCTCACTCCAACAAAATCAGCTAAAAGCAGCCAATGAGGTGTGCTGGCGCAATGGTAGCGCGTAGTCCTCCTAAGACTAAGGCTCAGGGTTCGAGTCCCTGGTATACCGGAGTATCTGGCGATTCTTTTTGCATTTTGGGACGATTTTGACGATGGCTTCTTTTTGGGGGGGTGTGGTTGGCGTTCGTGGGTGTGGTTGAGGTTCATGAGGCAGGCGCGTGGCGCGCAGTCCTCGGGCTCGGGCTGGGGTTCGACTCCGGGTGTGCTGGCTTATTTTGCGTTTCTTTTTGCGGTTTTTTTTTTTACTACGTTTTGATGTGATTTTGATGATTGATGCGGATTTTTTGGTTGTGGCGTGGGTGGTTGAGGTTTGCAAGAGTTGAGGTTGAGGAGCTCCAAGATGTGGTCGCGCGTGCTCCTCGGTTCGAGTGCCTGGTGTGTCGGCATCAATTGGCATTTCCTTTTGCGTGTTATTGCGATTTTTATCATGGCCATTTGCACGCAGACTTTTTGGTTGCAGCGTGTGGTCGACGTTCACAAGGCAAGAGCTTGAAGCTGGCTTGAAGCTGGCTTGCATTTGCTGCAGGAGCGTTGTCGGGGATATGCACATGGTCATCCGAATCAACCATGAAACGGAAACAGTCAATACCATATTTCCTTTTCTTTGTCTCCAGCTCTTTTCTCGGAGCGACGCACTGGATGAGGCTTGGACTTAATCATCTGCTCATCTTCCCTTCCGTAATTAACCGTACAGGACTCAGGACAACTTTCACGGCGACTCAACCTGGTAATCCAGAATCCCGGCCACGGCTCCGAACACAAGACATCAAGCCAACCCTCCCATACGCATCTTACTCACTCGGTCCCATCCTCAGTCAATATCTCCCCGTCCACCAACGCCCGGGTCATATCCCAAGCACACGGCCGTCGCGTAATCTCCGTCGTGGCTTATCGACACCATGGCGCTGTCGTCCGTCTCGGCATCTCGCTGCGCATTCTTGATCCTGGCGACGGGCGGCCCGCTGCCCAATCGTTCGCCCTCGAACGCTCGCCGCTCAATGACCACGTCGTGGAGCGACAGCCTCCGAAACGAATGCGCCTTGATGGCGGCCTCCTTGGCTGCGAATCTACAAGTTGACACCGAAACCCCGTCAGCCCTTGCAACCTTGGCTCTCACCCAGCACCGAGCCCTCCTACCTTCCGGCGACGAATGCCGCGCATTTCCACAACTCGGGATCCCGCGTGGCCAGCCTCTCCTGGCCGTCCACCGGAGCCGCATCGCTACCGTGACCTCGCGCGCCGGCCGCGCGTGTCAAGACCTGCAGCCTCGCATGGTGGTGAGCCAACTCCTCGGGGGCGAGGATGCGGTTCACGAAGCGGGTGGCGCGCGGGCCGGCGAGGATGCGGTAGACGCGCGAGATTTGACAGATGTCGGTTCCGACATTGAGCGGGAATGGAAAGGGACACAGCGGCTTCATTCCCGTTGACGAGCGTGATGGAGTCGAACGTTTCGACTGGGAGCGCGTCCCGTGGTTTGGGTTTGGTGCGGTGGACAGCGGCAACTTATCGATACAGGCCCGCCAACAAAGCGGGACCCAAACAGCTACGACGTCATGGATGACGACAGTTCATGTCTCGACCTCTTGGCTGGACTGAGCATTGCAGTGGATAGCTTCAATTTGCAAAACTATGAGTTACTAATGACCGGAAACAGGGAAATAACTTGATAGAATTCCATGACGCCACGCCAGACTGGCGGCATTCCACATCCATGTGCATATTAACATCCTGGACCATGACCAAACTCCCCGTCTGACCAGGCCGACACTATACCCCGAGCACTGACTAGGAATGGAGAAAGATGGGGTGCAAATTTGAATCATTACGGGACAGACCATGGGGTTGACGGTTGGGACGCTTTACTCGGCCAGAAGAGGGGCACGTTCCTGGTCGGCCGGCTCGCCTCGCCTCCACGAAAACTCCCGTCCAGACCAGGCCGGAACGGCAACAATCAGGGTGAAGATGAAGAGAATGGCCATGATGATGAAGGCAAAGATCCATTGGAACGCAATGACCTGGTGGGTGAACTGCGCGACGCCGAGCGACGCCGAGAGCACGCTGAGGGAGAAGCCAATGGTGTAATCCTGACTCGGTTAGCACCACAGAATCGAGCCCGTTCTGGAGACGTACCTTGTAGATGAAGATGAAGAAGAGTCCGTAGACGAGAATGGCCCAGACAAAGATGTTTCCGAAGATGCGGGGCACCAGGTGATCGGGGTGGGGGATCATGAGAGCGCCATTCCAGTAGATGGCGACAAAGGTCCAGGCCAGAGGGCCCGAGGCCACGGGCGTGTGGATGAAACGGGGATACGTGTTGTGGCGGAAGTAGAGCGACGAGAGGTTGAAGAAGTTGAGGATGAGAATGACCTCGGCCCAGTGGAAGTGAGAGCGGACAAAGAGCATGACAAAGGCGAAGTGGAAGAGGTTGTTCACGATGAAGTGGCTTCCGACGCTGGCGGCGGCATGGACGATGTCGGTGTTTCGCGAGAAGAGGTGGCCGACGTAGCCGGCCTGGAGGATGAAGAGGACGACCCTATACAAGTTAGGCGGGGACGCTCGAAGAACCGGGCCGGGCTCACCAGTAGATGGAGGCAATGGTGGGATTCAGGGTAAAGGCCGTGGGATACAAGGCATTCAGGTCCCAGATGCGCTGGCGGATCTTGTGGCCATCGTGAGGCTCGTTCACGGTGTAGTAGACGGAGACGACGACGGAGAGGAGCCAGGTAAGGAGCGACAGGATCTTGTAGGTGAGGACGGCACCCGAAGTATGCGACTCCCTCTTGCTGAAGGGGTTGACTGGGGACGGGGTCAGTTGGGCGTGGATTGCATGAGCGCGAGGGGAAACGTACGTTGGTTAAAGTCGACCATGGTGAATGCTCAGGCGAGGGAACCGGAAGCTTTGCCAGGAGGGAAGCTTTGCCAGGAGAGAGAGTGTTGGATATCAAGACACGGAGATTGACTCAAGATGCCCAAGCGCCGGAGATGAATCGCGTTTACACAACACAAGAAGGGGAGATGCAAGGTCGAAGCACGATGAAGGCGTGCGGCAGCGGGCGGGCAAAGTATTTAAAGGTCAGTCACGGCCGAGCGATATGCGGGGCAATGGATTGGAAAACAGGATGTCAAAAGAGGGGGAGGAGGACGAAGACGACGGCAAGGAGAAGAGGAGGACGTGAAGAGGGTGGGGTGGATTCAGTAGGTACTCGGTACGGCATTTCATTAACTTGGATCGCGACGTCACACCACGAGTGGGAAAACAACAAGTACATACGAAGACGATACAGACCGCGAGCCTCCGAGTCGACGAGGCCCGAGTGGAATGGACGCATGACGCCCTCGATGCACTAGCTCGGAAGCTGCTTTGCTTGGTGGTAAGCCCAGTCCCTGTCGTCCCTGTCCCTTTCGTGCTTTGCAGAGCCAAGATTCCTACGGGCGTTGCGCCGTGGTTGGTTGCGGTTGTGCATGTATGTAAGAGGTGCGGCACGCCCAACCAGATGACCTCGTTGATGGTGTGTGCCAGGCTGCTTGCCGGCAACGCGCTTGGGGACGGGATTCTCGCTCGTTGATGCGGGGAGGAGGAGGAGGAGGGGGGGGGCGTGGGTTGGGCTTGGCCGGGGAATTTAGAAGGAGAAGGCGTTCCGAGGATTGGTCTTGAGCTTGAAGATGGTGTTTTGAGGGGGTCATCAAATAATATGTGAGGGTGGGTGTACAGTACACACTAGGTACCTAGCCATCTTGTGCGATGCAGTTCCTTGGTCACGACGCAGGGTAAAAAACAGCAAAGTACATTGGCCGGTGCAAATTGCAGTTTCTTTCCCGCCCTGTGTACGGAGTAGCTGTTTGGGTTATGTACTGTCCTGACAAGCTGGGATCATACCAGGGATGCAAAGCCGAAACATATACTCCCTCCGTACGGGTCGGGGCAATGCAAGCTGGCCCAGGTGGTGCCCAAGTGTCTACAGCCAGCAAACATCAGAACTCCTCCTCAATCAATGCTCAACTCACCAAACAATCACGGCACTGTATTCGCACACAAGAAACACAACCAAGTCTTACCAGGAGGAGAACGCGTGGTGCATGCGCAAGCCGCATTTGGACCGCTGCAGGGAAGAGGCGTCACAGGAACATGACGATTGGCTGTGCTTGGCCGAGAATGACGACGTCGACTTTCTTCGCACGACCATGGCCTCAGGCACTTCTCAGTCCTCAGGCAACCCAGCTGCCCGAGGGTGTCCGGTAAGTTAGCAGGCACCGGGGTTACTCACACCTTCCGTTGACCAGCCCATTCGCGTAAAGTGGTTTGTCGCGATTCTCGGCAAGCGTCGGGTCGCTCCTTCTCTGTCCGAGCCCATCACCCAGCCAAAAGCCAGCTATTCAATTTTCCATGGCGAGATTCCCTTCACTCGCACATCTCAACATCCATCTGACACAAATCTGCTCTATCCGGTCTGCACGACATCTGCCCATTCTCTCCGTCTCATGTACCGGTACCCTCACTTTGCAAGCCCAAGCGCATACCACTTCAGCTGAGAGCCATGTTTCACTTCCCCCATCTCCCACACCCTCATCCACTCCCAATCCAACCATGATCGCCTGCCCACCGACCGCCTCCCCACTCCTCCCGCTGCTACCGCTGCTCCAGCAGTCTAACTAGTGGGCTCACGCGCCTGCGCTGGACAAGACATGCTAACCACAGTTGCTTCCTCATCACCCCCTTCGACTTGCATCTCCGCCTCCACAATACTGCATACCACCATGCCAGACATGCCAGGCCATCGAAAGGCACACTCGATTGCCCAACCGATTTCCTCTGTGTGGACCGCGAGTCAGGCCGCTCTCGAGATTGGGCAAGACACGCAGCCTGAGCCCAAAGACGCCCACGAGGCTCTCCATGACCGCTGCCCGTCATTATCGACGACACGGCAACGAAGACACGGCACGAAGCTCTCGCAGATCAACTATATTATTCATACAATGTCATATCTAATTTTCGCCTTACACACACACATTGAGCCCTGCTCATTTAACCTTTGACCTGGAAAATGTCTTGATCAAGACTTCCTCGACGCAGCCGCCCAATTCGATGCTCGGATGTTACTCAATGTCTCATAATGCATGCAATCATACTGCAACGCCTGTTTTCGAGTACCGGCGTAATTAGGTACTTATGTGCCCCTGACAGGTTCCTGACCCTTGACGGCTCTTGGACGGTCGGCCGAAGAGTCTGTCTCCTGCAACCTTCCAGTTCTCAAAGCTGGACTGTTTGTCGTTCTTTATGTCTTGGCTGGACCGATACGTCTTGTCGGTATCCCTCGGGCGCGACTTGTTGGTTTGGTTGCCGGCAGTCTTGGGCGCGCCCAATCGGGTCTTCACTTGTGTCGTCTTGACCCATCGGGTATTCGTTCTCTGGTCAAGTGACCACGGGAGCTTCCTGAGCTGGAACCTCTCATTTTCTTGTCGAGATTCGGTCTTGTCCCTGCACGCAGTGAATGCCCCAGTCTCGAGGCGGGGACTCGCGCTTCGAGCACGGCACGGTTCATGCTCGTCGACGGGCTCGTATACATCGGGTATTAGACGCTGGTCTCTGGCCCTATAATATGTGTAGCTTCGAGTGAGTTCGTTGAGGTCGGATTCGGTCAGGACGGTGTAAGTGCCCATGTTGATTCGCGCTGACGAGGCTTTGAGGGATTCGAGTTGTGGATGGCAGTTGGCAAGGCGTCGGCGGGTTGAGACGTCTCGCGGATGATGAAGCGACAAGTGTATTCCGGGCGACACGATACGATAGATATACACGGCATTGCGGTAAATAACGGATCGGGTTGGGCGACAACAAATTGCAACCCAATTCAACCTGACGCCATTTTGGCAGACCACGTTTGGAAATTCTCAGCAACGCGAGACTAACAAATACGCACAAGAGGCCAATTCACAAAGGTCAGGGATACCGGGGTCTTGTCTGTTCGTGACCTGGCCGGGGGATATGCGGCTTGCAGCCTGATGGAAATCCCATTGGCAGCTGGAAATGCGCCAATGGGATTGTCGGACGGGCCGCCGATAGAAGGACATTTACAATTGCCCCTTTTGTATTAAAGCTGCACTTTGTCGGGCTGCCTCGCGAGGCGTCCATTCACATCATGGCTTTCTGCTTACAACATGGCAGACTTTTCCCACTCCCGCCCAGCTGAGCCAGAGGCTCAAAAGGACGAGGCGCCGCCGTCTCTGCTGCGCCGGTGCCGTCCTTCTCTCGTCTTTGTTGTTCATCGCTTTCTACACCCATCGGCATGGACGACGCAGCATCGACAGCCAGCAAGGGACTGCGCTCTCGCCGCATCGCCGACCAGGCTTGGGAAATGCACAAGGTCGAGCTGGCCGAGCTCTGGCGGGAACACACGCTTCTCGAAATCCAGGCCCATATGAAGGAAAAGCACAACTTCGCCCCCACGTAGGTTGACACGCCTCTTACGCGAGACGTCCACTCATGTCTACCGTGTAGAAAACGACAATACGGATATCGCTTGAACGAGAAATGGGGGTGGAAGAAGTACGGCGAGAAGCGAGACCCGATGTCGCTGCCGTCCCAGAACGAGGCTTCGACGCCGACTTTCCACGGCGGATATCTACCGGCATCCCCGAGCCATCTGCACACGGCCGGTTACCATCCGAGCACACACCTCAGCGTCCCTGGCACTGGAGTGTCTGTCTGCACCCCGAGCAATGCCTCCGAAACATCGACAGGCTCGGCAAACGCCAGCTATGACGACACTGACGCCGAAGACATGGCCTCGCTATCAGGCACGCTGCGCCCGACCATCTACTACGCATGGGGGTCTCAGGACGAAGCGAAGAAGCTCGTGGCCGACTTTTGTTCTGCCATGTCCGATGGCGAGAACGCATCCGCGCTCTACTTTGACCTCTACCGTGATCTTCCCAACGGCGCCGACATGGCTGCCAGGAACACGCTTGTCACGTACATTTGCCGCGCCGTCGATCAGCCCGCGAATGCAAAGCAGGCCCGTGAGATTCTCTCGCGGCATCGAGATTCCATCTGCAGAACCACTGACGATCGACCTTTTGTGTTTTCCATGCTGGATGCCATCTTGGAGGGCCAAGAGGATCCCGAGGGCAGAGCTACGGCCGACGGTCGAATCCGCGACCTCCTTAACGATGTCCTTTGTGGCGGTGGCACTCTCTGGGAAGCACGGAATTTCTGCTCACTTGTCGATCTGTTGGGCTGTAGCCTCCTCTGCTACAGCCTGGAGTTTCTCGACGCGAATGAACCCTTACGGGCGGACGTGGTCCAGCAATACGTTTCCACGCAGCCAATCGCCAACATGGCTAAGAAAGGGAGAGGCTCAGTCCTGCACGACTGTTTTACCTGGTGTGCGAGGCAGTTGACTCTCAAGCTAAAGATTCCCGACCAAGTCGCCTCGATATGCTCCCAGAGACGAGCCTCGTGGCATGACAACATCAAGCTCTACTGTACTCTGTGGCACAAGATGCTGGAGCTTGTACAAAACGACACCAGGCCCCCTTGGTACGACCCTTGCGAGTTGGAAATCGGCATCTCCCCTTCGGAGCTGCTGGTCAACGTCTGCTGGATGATTGGCGACGGGGTCGGAGACGCGGAATCACCCAACGACATTCTTCAGCGGGCGTGTGCCGTGGCCGATGGCATGACGAGGTTGTCGACTGAGGACCTATGGGCCAAGCTGTACGACAAGTTCAACTGGATGAACCAGATGGTGCACCTGGGTGGGCGCGATGAGGCCTTTGACTTTACGGCTTGTCAGCACACTCGCCGCTACATTGCTGCTACCTTGAGCGTGCTCTTGCCTTATCCGGCCGAGGGTTCCCCCTTGGAACCGTCGCTCTCGGCCGCGTCTGCGGATATCAACGGGGATGCCAGTGTTTACGGCTACCAAGATGCTGGGCTTCCTATAATGGAAGGATTTGACTAATCGTACAATGAATGGCGGGGGGGGGGGGGGGGTTAGGATTGAATCTGGAATATGGAAAAGGGATTTGGAATGAATTATGGACATGAGTTCATGGGCTATGGAATATGGGTTGTGGCATATCGGCCACGGGACTTGGGCAAGGACTTGGGCGAGGACTTGGACGAAAGGCTTGGGTTCCGGGATAGGAAATCTGGGATATGGGACTGGTGTGTGAGCACTCTGCCTGGTATGTAGGCATCTGTCGAGCCGGGCATTGCTTTTGGATATCAGCCAGTCTCTACAGTTTCATGTTGTGTCTTTTCTTCTTTCTACATGCATCTTTTCTATGAGCAAAGCGCATTTGTAAGGCAGAATTCTCACGACTCGTTGAGAAATCAAAACTTGGAGGGGTCAAAAACTTGTGTTTCAAGGATTAAATTAAAAAAAGGATTACACAAATAAGAAGAAAAGTCGGTCAGACAGTCTCAGACAATAGGGGGGTATCAACCAGTGTCGTCATCCAGCACGACGCGCTTCCATCGTCTACCATAGGTCTTGTGATGCGCCGTGGCAGGAAAAGGATACCAATCTAACTAAAGCAAAGAAAAAGGAAAAGCAGAAAATAAGAGAATCAAGCTCGCTCCGGTACAAGAATGAAGAAGAAAAAAGAAGGAGTCGTCTCTGTCTAAACGTCTGTAACCAGCTGCTCCCCCTCGTCCAGCAGATCCGTCACCTTGCGCAAGTTTGCAATGAGCGAGCGGCCCAGCCCCCCGAGGAGCAGCTTCTCGGCGTTTGCGGGCAGGCCGAGGTAGGCGGGCGGCTCGCGCTCGGGCAGGCGGTGAATCCAGGCCATGAAGTCGTGCAGGCTGGTGCCCGAGGGGACGACGAGGCCGCCGCCGTCGTCGGGCCCGGCGACGAGCTTGTGGTCGACGTCGTAGGCGGCCGGGGTCAGGAAGGACGAGACGAGCTGCGAGAGGAGGGCAAAGTCGCCTTCGTCGTCGATCTTGCCGCCGTACATCTCCGTCACCAGGTAGCGGATCATGTCCCAGGGGATGTTCTGGGGCGCAATGTTGGTGCGGTTGCCGGCGACGGCGTCGATCCACGTGTCGACAATGTAGGCCGAGCACTCGTAGTCGCTGTCGTTGAACTCCCAAAAGCCCTTCCAGCCCAGGTTGGGGGCGTAGCGCAGGCGCTCCTGCACCACGGCGTGCAAAAAGGACAGCAGCAGGTACAGCCTCGTCCGCTCGACGGGGCCCCTGGCGCACCTCGTCGACAGGGACGACAGGGAGTCCTTCATGTTGGCGCGCACGCCGGCGGGCTGCTCGTACATGAGCACGCGCGAGGCGCGCAGCAGGTTGACGGGGATCTTGGGGCTGGCCTCCATGGACAGGAAGAGGCGGAAGTCGGCGTGGGGGTTGAGCGAGTCCATGCGCTTCTCCAGGCTCTGCAGCCACGTGGGGGCGAGGTGGACGTTCTTGACCAGGACCCAGGAGCCCGTCTGGGCGGCGCTGCTGATGGCCTTGTCGGCGCTGGCGAGCCCCTCGTTGGAGCCCATGGCGATGTTTGTGCACTTGACGCGGGTGCGCTCGACGAGGGCGTCGACCTTGTAGCTGGCGTCGAAGCCGGGGCTGGACACCATGGCCATGGGCAGCGTGGCCGACACCTGCGTCACCGTCTCGTCGAGGTCCTCGACGATGTCGAAGACGTCGGCGCCAAAGACGTGCGCCACGAAGCGCTCGGCGGCCGGCACGAAGCGGTCCATGCGGAAGAGCTTGACGAGCAGCAGCGAGTAGAGGGCGCGGTCGCAGGGCTGCGTCGACTCGTCGTCCCAGACGGCCGCCGGCACCGCCTTCTCGGCCAGCTCCTCGCTGAAGAAGCGGTCCCAGTCCTCCGTCGACACGGCCGCGAGCCTCTCCCGCACCGCCGCCACCTTGTTCGCCTGGGCAAAGGCCTCGTCGCGCAGGTCGGGGCTCGACGACAGGTCCTTGCCCTCGACGCGGCCGTCGAGGATGACGTCGATGAGCGACTTGTCCATGGCGTAGGGCGAGGCCTGGGCGAGCAGCATGCCCAGGGTGATGCGGTCCTTTTGCAGCAGGCACAGGGCGGTCCGCTTAAAGGTGCCGACGAAGAGGTCCTTGACGATGACGTCGCGGCGCGCGTTGTGGTCCGTCTCGGCCGCCAGCCGCTGGTTGCCGTGCAGCACGGCGTGGAAGATGTCGAGGAAGTACTGCAACGAGAACTGGTAGAAGTGGTTGAGGTAGTGCAGCTGCTCCAGCACGGCGAAGACGGCGCTGCACGAGCGGGCGATGACGGCGTACTGCTGCGTAATCTCCTCCACCTCGGCCATGACGCCCTCGGTGTTGCTCATCTTGGCGGAGATGTCGGCCGCCTCCGTCTTGAGCGTCTCGAGCGTCTCGATGACGTTGTCGTCGTCGAGGATGTTGCCGCGGGACTCGTTGAGGGCCTGCAGCAGCCGCTTCTCGAGCTGGCGCAGGTGGATCTTGAACTCGCCCTGCAGCTTGATGAGGTTGGAGCGGCGCTCGTCGACGTCGGGGCGCTCCGACTTGAGCACGTCGTTGAGCGACTGCGTCTGGAGGCTGCTCTGCGTCACGGTGAAGTTGACAAAGGTGGTGCGGCTGCAGATGTCGGGGGCAAACGTGGCCGACGGGTCTCGCGTCGACAGGTACAGCCTAAAGGCGGGCGAGAAGTCAATCTCCTGCTTGCCGAGCTGGATGAGGGTGCGGCCGCCCGTCTTCTGGTACTCCTTGTTGAGCACGTGGTTGAGGATGGGGTCCAGGTGCTCGGCGTCCTGGATGAGGATGGGGTTCCCGAAGCGCAGCGAGCTCTCCAGCTGCTTGGTGAAGGTGTCGTCGAGGAAGCTGGTGACGGTGAGCCGGCGGTTCTGCTGCTTGCACTCGCGCTGCAGGAACTCCGTCATGCGGCCCGAGGGGTCGATGATGAGCGGGTAGCGCGTGAAGCGCTTGAGGATGATGGCGTTCTCGGTGCACAGGTGGTCGACGGGCAGCGTGTTCTCCTGCCAGCTCAGCCGCTCGTCGGCCGTCGAGAGGTACTCGGTCACGGGGTTGGGCGACTTGTACTGCACGCCCGAGAGGTGCAGCTGGTGGAACCAGTCGTCCACCATGCTCTTGCGGAACGTCTGGTCGTAGAGGCCGCTGTAGGCGAGGAAGGCGGCCGCCACCAGCGTGTCGCCCACGAGAGTGCTGATCTGCGTCTCAAACGACCTGCTGCCGCCCTCCCAGCGCACCCGCTCCGACGACAGGCTGTCCAGCAGCCGCACGCTGCGGTCCACCTTGAACTGCACCTTGGCCATCTCCGACTTGATGGCCTGCGTCTCGCTGATCAGCGCCGCGTACTCGGTCTTGTACGTGTTGATGCTGGCCTCGAGCTGCGCAATGTTGTTCTCAATGGCCCGCGCCTTGGCCTTTGTCTCCAGCGCCTCCTCCTCCAGCTCGTTGACCTCCATCTTGAGCGGCCCGACGCGGTCCAGGATGGCCGAGTAGTTGACCTGCGCCGACACCCACTGCACCAGCGGGCCGCACGCCTTGGACGCGCGGTTGACCTTTTCAAAGGTGAACTCGGGGTTGTTGAGGAACTCGTTCTGCATCTTGGTCCTCAAGGCCTTGGTCATCTTGGCCGCGTTGTCAAACGTAATGATGCGCGCAATAAAGTCGTCCTTGCGCACCACCGCCTGCACCGCCTTCCAGTCGGGGATCTTGTTGCCCAGCAGCGTGCACACCGCGTCCAGAGCCAGCCGCACGCCCTGCGGAGGATTGCCCATGGACCGCACCTCCGTCAGGTGCTGCCGCTTGATGTTGCTCACGCTCGCCTTGGCCTCCTCGACGGCCGGCTCGGCCCGCGCCAGATCCTCCAGCACCACCTTGCGCCGCGACGCCACCTCGGCCTCCTGCTTCTCCAGCGACGCCTGGATCTCCAGCGACGTGTTCTTGCGCTGCTCCGCCTCGCGCTGGTCCGCCACCATGCGCTGCAGCTTCTCGTTGGCCTCGGCGTCCTTCTGCTCCAGCTGCGCCTTCTTCTCCGCCAGGCTCTTGCGGAGGTCCGACACCTTGTCCACCGTGTCGCGGAGCTTCTCCAGGCCCACGTTGAGGTGCCGCTGCTGCTCCTCGAGGTCCTCGCGCTTCTCGTTGTACAGCGTCACGAACTGCGCCACAAAGTCGAGGAAGTGCCGCGGCGTGAGGAACGTCACCTTGCCCTGCTGCCGGAACAGCTTCTCGTTGTACCGGTGCAGGGAGTAGTGCATGTACACCATCGAGTTGACAATGGTTTCCCGGTGCGACGGCGGCAGCTGGAGCCCGCGGTACGCCACCGGAATCGTGTCGGGGCAGTTGAAGCTGGGTCGGTCCAGGTCGATCTTCTGCGTGAGCTCGTGGCCGACCTGGAAGAGGGCCTGGTCGGACCAGTCGCCGAACCAGTTGAGCACGCAGCGGTTGAACAGGGCCGGGCTGGTGGCCGCCTTGGAAGAGAGCCCGTCCTCGGGCGGGTTCATGGTGAAGACGACGTGGAGGTTCTTGACAATCTGCTGCGTGAACCACTTGTACAGCTCCTCGGGCGAGTCGAGGTGCAGGTTCTGCCGCTGCGCCCCTTCCTTGCACGCCGTCATGAGCGCCGCGTACTCGTCTCCCTCGAAGAGGCCGGGCACTTCGGCGTTGGCGAGCAGCGTGTTCATCCTCTCCAGGAAGCCCGAGTCGAGCACGTTGGACTCGTCCATGATGAAGCAGATCTTCTCTCCCTTGCATCCGCACCGCCGCAGCACGTCTCGCAGGTCGTCGTCAAAGTCCTCGGCAGAGTACTTGCCGTGCACCTTGATCTGGAACACCTTGAGGCCGTTCATCCACGCCACGAATCGCGACAGCGTGGTCTTGCCGCTGCCGCTGACGCCAATGAGGATCAAGTGGCCCTGGGGCTGTCGGAACACGCGGTCGATGCGCAGCACGTGCTCGAGGACGTCGTTGAACAGGATCAGGGGCACGTCGACCTCCTCCTCGCAGAACGTCTTGAGTCGCGCCTTGACAAAGTCTCTCAGCTGTTCGCGGTGCACCGGCACGTAGTTCTTGGACAGCCAGTTGGAGAAGAGGATGGGGCCGCCGAGGGCCTTGTCCTCCTCCATGGTCGGGAAGTGCTCCACGGCGATTCGCCGCACGCTCTCCTCGGTCCACTTGCGCTCGTCTTCGGCAACCAGACGATCCTGGAACAGGCGGAGAGCCTCGTGCGCCCAGATGCGGACGAGGCCCTCGAGGGACAGCGTCTCCAGCGGGCGGATGGCCTCGTACACGCCACGCACCCACCGCGTCAGCTCACGGGGGCTGTAGACGTAGTGCGGCTGGATCTTGGGCGTGAAGCGCTGCTGGGACTCGAGGTAGAAGCGCACCATGGCGTGGGTGAGGGGCTCGGCATAGCCGCGCAGCGAGGGGATGATCTTGAGCACCGCCGAGTTGAAGGTGCCGTAGATCTGGTTGAGGGACAGCTCGCCCGGGTAGTCGACCATGATGAGAGGAGCGTGGCGGAGGAAGCGCGCGCCCATGGGAGTGCGGCCGGCGTCCGTCGGAGGATTGCACGCGCCGACGAACTGGATCCGATCCAGCGTGACCCAAGACTTGTCCGAGGTCCTCCAGAACCCATTGTGCTCGACCAGCTGGCGCAGGAACGAAATGGCTCGCTGGGTTCCGTACTTGTCGGGCGCGGGCAGGTTGATCTCGTCGCAGAAGATGACGAGCCAGCGGCCAATCTGCGTCGGGGACAGCATGACGCCGTTGAGCGTCTTCTTGTACTCGCAGTACTGCTCAAACGTCTTGATGAGCAGGTCGGGCGTGGTGGCGCTGGAGAAGTTGAGGCCAACCACCTCCATGTTGGGCAGCTTCCGCAGCGCGCTGAAGAGCGTCATCGTCTTGCCCGAGCCGGGGGGGCCGCACAGCAGCAGCGGCTTGTGCTCGGCGAGCCACGAGTAGAGCACATCCTCGTGGCGGATCGTGTCCAGCGTGGGGATGACCACGTCCGTCTGCGTGATGGAGTGCGTGTTGACCTCGATGCTCGGCACCTGGTTCTGCCACGGCGACCACTCGGCCTTGGGAAGCGTCACGTCAAAGTCGATCAGCGAGCTGGTGCCGTCCAGCGGCGGCGCGCCGAAGTTGGCAAAGGCACAGATGTCGTCGCCGAATGCCTTGCGGTCGCTGAGCGGACAGTCGCCAGTGAGGGCCCAGACGAGGGCGAGCAGGAGCTTCTTCGAAACGTACGCCTCGATCTGCTCCGGCTCGAGCGGGAAGTCCGAGTGCTGCGCGTTGTACTCAATGACGTTCCTGGCCGCCTTGTTGAGCAGGGAGAAGAGCGTGTTCAGCACGCGAGCCGTGGTAAACTCCATAATGTGCCTGTACCCCCTCGCCTTCTCGAGAGCCTCGAGCATGAAGTCCTCCTCAGTCAGGTACACCATCAGCAAATCGGCAAACTGCGCCTGCACGGCCAGCGACTTGGCAGGGTTGTGGCCGGCCGCGACGCTGTCCTCGTCCAGGTCCTCAAAGGGGACGTTGCGGAGAGCCTTCAGGTAGTTCTCGACCAGCATCACGGGCGAGACGGTGTCCTCGCTGAACCAGACCATGCCGCAGCGAGAGACGGTGGCCAGCGTGGCGTACTTGAGCGTCTCGACTTCGAACATGATGCGCACGTTCTGCGGCAGGTTCAGACGCTCTCCGTTGGGAAGCGTGAGCAGCTTGTTGTCGTCGAGCACGCTGTTCAAGTTCTCAACCCACTCGGGATCGACGTCGCCGTCAAAGACGATCCAGTGTCGCTTGGAGTCCTCGCCGCGGAGGTTGTCGACAATCTTTCGGAGGATGCTCGTGAACAGACCGTCGGTCCATTCACGCGTCGTCGAGTCCAGGTTTCCGTACAGGGCCTCCTTCGACATGACCTTGGAGTCGATGACGTGAGAGACGCCCTCGACGCCCTCGACCTTTTGCAGAGCATCCAGCAGCAGCCTCCAGGCAGAAGACTTTCCGGAACCAGAGTTGCCAACCATCATGACACCGTGGTGGATCTTCTGGATCTGGTACAGCTGGAGAACCTTGGTCATCCAGAGCTCGTTCACGACGAGATGCCGCTCGGCAGCGAGAGATCGAAGGGCCTCCTCCAGCGTCTCGAGGTTTGCGGGGACGTAGTCGATGCCGGGGAAGCACGCGGCCTCAATCGTCGCCATGATGTCGACATCCGACTTGATCAGCTTCGGCGCAATGGTTTCGCGAATGCTCTGCACGATAATCTCGGGCTCGACAACCTCCTCGGCGCCGAGATTGCCCTCGCTGAGACGAGTGCGCTTGAGGCCGCCAGAGCTGACCAGGACACTCTTGAGGGCACGAAGGCCGAAGTCGTAGTGGGCTTGCTTCGAGAGCTTGCCCGCGCACTGGTCGAAGAAGGGCACCGTCTGCTTCGAGAGCTGCTTGGCTTGGTTGAATCCCTGCGAGTAGAGCATGACCTCGGCAATGAGCTCCTTGTCGGGCTTGGACATGGCCACGCTGCGGAAGAGCTTCTTCAAGTTGTCGGGAAGGTTGGAGCGGCCGGCATAGCCAGGGTTCATGGTGATGAAGATGCCAGTGTTCTCGTTGACGTGCAGCTGGCGACCAACCAGCTCGATCTGCGACTGGTCATCCTCGACGCCCTCCTTCAGTCCCAGCTGAATGTTCTGGATCTGCTGCGAGACGGCAGACAGAATTCGCTCCTCGAGACGGTTGAACTCGTCGAAACAGCCCCAGGCACCGACTTGGCAAATACCCAGGAAGATGCGGCCCATGGCCTGGAAGTCAAACGTGTCGTCACAGCAAAACACGAGGGTAAAGCGGCCCAGCTGCACACCGAGAGCCTTGACCGACTCCGTCTTGCCCGTGCCAGCAGGGCCGTAGGGCGAACCGCCCAGACGTTGACACAAGGCTTGAGTGAGGGTGAGGAAACACCGGTCGGTGAGGGGAGTGCGGACAAGTCGATCGGGGACGCCCAGGTATTCAAAGCCGTAGTTGAGCTTGGCATTGGCCATCTTGATGTAGAGGCGGTTCAAGAAGTCGCCCTCGGGCTTGTAGACGTAACGCATCTGCAGCTGCCAGAGGTAGTGGTTCGGCGAGTCGGCCTTGGCCTTGAGGAGCTTCTCAATCGTGTCGCGCTGGTGGACACACTCGGTGATGAGCTGCTCGCACTTCTTCCGCTCAATCACCTGGAGGTCTCCCAAGACAGTGTCGGCGAGGACGCGGAGGACCTCGACCTCGCGGCCGTGGAGGGCCTGAAGCGTCTGCCCGCCCGCCGCCAGCGACTTTTCCACGGCCGTGGTCCAGGCAACTTGCGTCGCAAGGACGACAATCTGGCTGGGGAACGCGCCCATGAACTCGCTCAGAGCAGCCTGGTCAATCTGCTCAGACTCGAAGATGGGAGTGTAGTGGTCCACCGACTCGGCGAGGAGCTCGGCCAGCGTCGCCTTCATGCCGCCCTCCAGAAGCGCCAGCCAGTCGTTGATCCGCGGCACCTTGGCCAGAGAAATGTCCTTCTTGAGCCGCACGGCCTCGCCCTCTTTGGACGTGAAGCCGGATATAATCGTCTCGTCGTCCATGATGAGGCCCGACAGGCCGGCAAACATCTTCTTGAAGTGCTTGGCGATGCGCAGCGTGTCGTTGCTGTTGCCAATCATCTCCAACAAGTCTTCGTCACCGACAAAGTAGAATCGAGGGAACGAGACACGCTCCTTCTCGAGGTACTCTCCGAGCGCCTTCTGGATCTTGTTGAGCATTTCGGCGAGGCGTTCGAGGGACTTCTGGACGTTGGGGATGTTGAGAACGTCCAGCACGTAGGGCGTCTTGTTGGCCTTCTTCATCACGGCCAAGAACTCGCTGTTGATGTTCTGGAAACGTCCAGACTCGATGGGAAGAAGATGCTTGATATCCGCGTTACCGGTAAAGACACCCTCGAGGTACACCCATTGGCGCTGGACGTCAATCCATACATCAAACAGCACATGCACGCGGTTCAGCTTGTCCTCCCACGACACGGCTTCTTCCTCAAACTCCTTGTAATAGGGGGAATGCTTCATAGCCTGCAGCGAGTTCAGGTTTTCGCTGCACTTGGCGAAGAGGTCGTCCCAGCCGCGGATGAGGCGACACTTGTTCTGGTAGCCAACCATCTCCAGCGCGTAGTTCTGCCACGTCTCGCGGACTTGCTTGAGGAACTCCTCGAGCGCCATCTCGCCCTGGGCCTGGGCGATAATGTCCTTGACGATGATCTCGGTCCTCACCAGGTCGAGGTCCCAAACGTCACCGAGCGTCATGGAACTGGGCGAGAAGCGCTTCTGGGGCTTGATTGACTTGTAAATCTTGTGCCAGTGTCGTTCGCGAATGGCGTCCGACTTGAGGTCGGAAAGAATGGGGTTGACCTTGAGGAGGCTGCGCAAGATGCCCTGCACGTGCTCAAAGGCAGCGTATTGTCTCATCCTGCTGGGCATCTCCTTGGTGGACTTGATCAGGTCATCCACCTTGGAGCGAATCTTGCGTGGCTGGACGGCAGTCCACAGAACATCGCGCGTCTCGTTGAGGCTCGACCAGATGGTGGAAAGGTTGGACCAGACAGACTGGAAGTCACGAACCTCCTCGAGCGTGGCCTCGAGCGAGTTGTCCGAGGTGACGGGAATATCAAGAGCTTCCTTGGCCTTGGCAACCATCATGGAGTCGTCCTGCAGCTTGGAGATGCGCTCTTCAAACGACGTCAACGTCTTTGAAGCGATGTCGGGCTTGATGGTGCCGGAAACCGGCTTCTCTTCGTTCCACTGTAGGGCGACCTCGGCGATTCGTTCGTTGACGAGTTTATCCTCGGCAACAATCTTGGCGCGCAGAGCATCGGTTTGGTCCTCGACGATGCGCGACTTCTTTTCCAGGATTTCCTTGAGCGCCTCCCACTGACTGTCGATCTGTTCGATGTGCAGCCAGTCGTTGGGGAACTGGTATCGCTGTCTGACGAGGGTGGACTGCCCCTGGCGGAACATGTCGATCTCGGGAGCCCACAGCTTGACGTTGCGCTTGCAGCTCTGCACGACGGTGATGAACTGGACGGCCTGGGCCGTCGACGACGCATCCGAGCTCTGGCTCTCGAGGTGCTTTCGCGCCTTTTCGATATCGGCATTGACCTCCCGCATGCGCGTTCCGAGACGGCTCGCAAACTTCATCAGGATCTCGTGCTGCCACTGGTCGTACTTGGCGTTGACCTTGGTCTGCACCTGGTCGTAGTCAATGGTGAGATGGCCAAAGGCGCGGCTGACCTCCTGCGTGTCAAAGGTAGATCGCGTCTTGCGAATCTCCTGGAGGAGCTGCAGCCATCGCGGAAGCTGCTCGCCCAGCGCGTCGTAGACCTGCTCCGACTGGAGATCCCAGAGGGACTGGAACTGAAGCCACTTGTCGACGTAGGCACTGATCTCCTGGAGCTTGTTCTCCACGGACACGTACACGCGGCGGAGCAGATCGGCGCACTCTGAGGGCAAATCAGTGAATCGGGGCTCGTCATTGCCGGTCGAGGTGAGGCTCATCTGGTATCGAGTGGCCTTGATCTTTCGGAGGTTGCAGACGATTCCGAGCCATTCGTGGAGGTGGAGGAACCAGCTAGCCCGGGCGTACTCCAGAGGCGGATCGAGGTAAATCACTTGGTTGCGCATGGCGAGTTCCAGAATGAGACGCTTCATGGTCGGGCCTTCGGGTTTCTCCTCCTCGGGATTGACCTTCTTGCGCCGCTCGTCGTCAAACGTCTCGTCCTCAAAGGCAGAAATCCAGGACAGGACCGCGCTCTGGAGGCGACCCAGGAGAATGGACTGCACCTTGGTGTTCAAGCCTCGTACCCAGAAATCGAGGTTCACGTATTGCTCCAGGTTCAGCTGATCAACGGCCGACTGGATCGTATCCAAGCGGGACTGGAAGGCCGCCTCGTCGTAGGCGCAGGTGCTGAGCTCCTTGAGCGCCTGTTCGACGGTGGTGTGAATGAAGTTCAACGAAACAGCCTTGCTCTGAAGAACCGACACGGCGGCAGCGAAGCTGCGGATGAACATGCCGTGCTTGCTCTCGGTATTCTTGCCCAGGCTAAAGTCGCTGCCGCTGGGAAGCAGTGATCGCGTCTGCCTCGAGTCCGAGTAGAACAGCTCGTGCGAGTTGATAAAGGACTCCCATCGGAGCGGAACACCTTCGCCAATCAACTTGTACACGTCGTTTCGGTATCCGTGCAAGAGGACCGACTCCTCTCCCATGACGGAGACTTGTCGAAGGGTTTGTGACAGGGTTCTGACGCTCTCCATGAGACTGACAGCATAAGGATAGACTCGCTTCGCGTCCTTGGACACGGTCGTGACAGCGTGAGGCACCGAGTACGACTGCCAAGTCAGGTTGCGCGTCTCCTTGAACAAGGTGATGATCTGCGGATCAAAGTTGACGGCGAGTTCAAGGATACCGCCGGCAGATCGCACACGAGCAATGTCGAACAGCTGGCCCGAGATGGAAATCTTGCGCCGGCTGACGTCGGCCAGCCAGGCCTCGTAAATCCGAGCTGTGTCGAGCTTCTGCTTGAAGAGCTCGCTCTCCTCCTGGAGCTTGTGGCCCTCGGCGTGCAGAGTCCAATCGGGCCCGAGGACGGCTTCCACCTTCTTCATGTAGCCCTCGAGCTGGAACTCGATCTGGCGAGCCCAGATGATTGCGCCCGAGACGGGGGGGAGGTCGCGCAGCTGGGCCATGGCGTGGGCTTCGGAGTGGCCGTACTGCTGCTTGAATCGCTCGTGCAGTCCGTTGATGGCCTGCTTGACGTGGTCCATGAGCTGGTTCTGGTACTCCTGGATGGCGCCTCGAATCTTGGGGCGCACAAAGAGGGCGTTGAACTTGGAGAAGACTCGGAACATTTCGTTTGCAGTCTTGGCCGTGGCCAGTCGTTCTCGGAGTCTCGCGATGATGGAGTTTTCAACTCTGGTGGTGCGCTCATTGTACAAGTTCTCGGCCCGAACCCATCGCTCCTTGCCCTGATCGGTAACATCCAGCAAGTCCACGTTCAGAAGGGCCTCCCAGGCCTGCTTGACTTCCTCGACGGCATCGACGCCGCCCATTTCCTCCATCACGACGCCGTTGGTGCCGGCAGTCTCGGCAACGCCCGGAATGGACGCCTCCGGGCCGAGGACGTTGACGATGGTGCGCTGGAGCTGCTCGTGGTTGTCGCGGAAAGTGCTGACATACTTGATTCTGGACTCGAGCTCCGAGTGCTTCCTGTTGATCTTGATGGGAATAAACTTTTCGTTTCGACGGCGAGTCACCTCACGCGCAACGTTTGTGAACTCTTTGATGTTGTCCTCCCAGGTCCTGAATATGTCGTCGCAGGTGCCCATGATGGTCTGGAACTGCTGGTAATCCAGGTTCACCAGCTCAGTCCCGGGGAGCAGACGGTGAAGCACGTCGTCGAGGTCGGCAGAGATGGCCTCGACGAGAGGCAGAGCTCTTCGGATCGGGTAGGGACATATCCTCAGCTTCTTGTTCAGATGCCCGAAAATCTGTGCAATGGCCTCCTGGGCCTTGGAAAGGGACGTGGCGGACAGCAGCTCGTCCAGGGGGAAGTCGCGCATAAGTTGGTTGTACTTTTGCACCTTTTCCATGGCTTCCTTCAACCCCGTATCGGCCGTGAAGCTGACGGTCGCCTGGAAACGCTTGGCGTGCTTGAGAATTTCCAGCGTCAAGAGCACACCCTCGCTCCTGAGCTGGCCCTCAATGCCCTCGAGCGCCGACTCCATGGACAACCAGAAGTTGACCTCTTGGCTCGCGGTGCTAAACTCCTGGTTCGCACTCGAGGTCGGGTCCTTGGTCAACTTGGTGATGCCCTGGATGGACTTGATCCAAGTATTCACGTTCGCCTGCAGCCTGTTGAGAAAGGTGCTGTCTTGGATGAGGTTTTGGGGGATCGCATCGATGGTGGGTCGGGTGTGGTTGGCGTCGGCCTCGTCGAGGACATTCTGAACAATGGAGTGGAAGGTCAGGGAGATTTCGGGGATGTCGACATTCTGCTGGAGGTGAAGCAAGCTCAGCTCCAGGTCGTTCAGGCGCTTCTTGGTGACGGGAATGCCCGTCTTCGCATCGACATCGGCCCGTCCCCTGGAGCCGTTGGCCAACTGCTGACTCTTGGTGTTTGCGTCAAAATAAGGCACCAGGGCGTGGTGCACGTGGGAATGAAGGACTTCGAAGGGAGAAAGAGCCGTGCCTTGCTCGCCCACGGCGGCGAGAGAGGCAGGGCCGGGTAAATTAGTAATGAATATTTGAGCAGTAAGAGGTCGGGTCGGGTCGATGGGCTGGGGGGGCTTCAGGAGAACCAGCGAAGACACGGTGGTGGGTGACGAGGAGATCTCGGTCGAGAGTGTGTAGTTGTACGCGGTCGGGACTGTCCACGGCTCGTCAGCAAAGTCGATCACTCACGCGGGAGGGGACATGCGAGGACGCACTCGACGCATCGGCCGCCACTTCGGTCAAGTTGGCGATATCCTTCTGGATGTACAGCACGTTCTGGCTATCGCTCGCGAACCGACTGCAGCGAGATATGGTGTCGTCGTACCGGGCCTTGTGCAGCAGGCTGCCCACCTGCTCCAGGTCGCCTCGCGAGGCGCCCAGGGCGATCTCGCAGACGGCGGCCAAGTGGTCAACCACGCGTTCGGGCTCGATGGTCGGGAACGGAGCGGCGGCGGCCACGCCGTTGGCCGAAGGGCCCGGCGCTGCAGCTGATGTGACCTCCATTGCGGACGGAGGAGGCAGAGACGAAAGGATGGAGCTCAGCAGCAAGCAGTCATTTCCAGCTCGTCGTCGTCGTCGTCGTCGGTTCGGAGGGCGGGACGCAGCAGAGAAGGGGTCGTCGGGTCTGGTGCTGAGGGTCGAGGAGGTCGGATCGCAAACGGCGCAAAGCTCAAAACGGCGCAGCAAAAGGAGCGTGGTTATTCGATATGACGGATTTCGCAGTTGTTGGATGGCGTTTCGATGGCGGAAGATGCGCAGTTTGTAGGGGCAGGGGCAAGAAGAGATGAGGATATTGGCACCCAGCACAAAGGAGTGTTGACTTTTGGATATCTTCGTCGTTTGCCGGGTTTACGCGAACCAAGCCCAAGGAGACCCCTGTCGCGACTTGGACGGCATGTGTCAGGAGGCGTCTGTTGGAAGGGCTCTATACATCCAGCCTGGAGCTCTCCCCAAGGGGGGTCCCACGACAGAGGGGGCACGGGTAAGAGGACGGGTGCCGCCAGGTCCAAAAGCCACAGGCACCCAGCCCACTGTAAATCACCACCTCCAGTCCCTGTGCGGGCAAGCGTCCCGGTGCCAGCCCGCCTGGGCCCGCAGAGCGACAATCTGACGGCCATTGCACGCCGCTCCTGATTGGCCCGCCGCGTCGAGCAGGGGCCACCCCAGAGCGGGTCCTGCCCTGCTGGCGGTTTGCTCTGCAGGGATCCCAAGGCTGGGAAATTGGGACTTGGCCTCTTTTTTCTGCTGCAGAAATGACCTTGGGCAATGAATTCATCGCCGGCATGTCGCATGTTCCAATATTTCCCCGGCAGAGCAGGGTTCTACCTTCATTTAAACTCCCGATATGCGAAACAAGTTGTCATTTCGTTTCTTCCGGAGCATGTCTCATTCTCCTGCGGTTGCGTACGAATCCAGAATGCCGTGTACGTACGGATACCAGGCTCCAAGACGTTGACGACGATACACACCTCTCCAAGTGCCTTGATATCCACACCTCCCCTCTCTCTCCCGACGTTTGAGATATCCGTCATGCAGCATCTCCTGAGAATATCAAACCGGGTACCGAAACGTCTCCCCAGGACGTGCATCCATCCCCACAGGAGGGAGGTCTGTGTTTTTTCGGCTTCGGCATCTAGGTAACCATACATAATATGTTTGCTCTATATTACTCCGTCCATCTATCTACTAGGAATTCCTGCATCCCGGCCTGTGACCCTTGCCCAGGTACAAAGACATAGCGTATATCATATGGTAATACTAGTAGTATCCGGTCAGCTTGAGAATGGTGCAAGGTACGAATCTGTAAACAAGACTATCGCTGGAGTCGAGACTTACTTATCACATACAGACACAACCCATGGTCCACAGTTCCCCGAGTCTACCAGCTACATACCAGTTTCAACATGTGCGTCCTCCAAATACAAACACACCCAGTGCTAACCATCGTAAAGTCCCAATGCCATGCCAAAGTAGACGTGCCTCCCAATTGTTAACCTGCCACCCGCCCAATCGAGCTTCAAGCTTGATAACACCGGTCCATCTTTCTGCCAAAACCAAAGGCCAAATAAAATAATCAAACACAAAAGACCGCAACAGTGCCCCAAGACCAACGCCGTATCCAAGTGCCAAATCAGCATCGCCAAAACTTCGCTCATCATGCAGACCGACCGATGCGCCAAACCGAGCCTCTACTTCGTGCCGCTAGGTTTGGCTTCCCCCCGCCCCAGCGTTCGCAGCAAGTCTCTGTCGCTGGAACATGACTCTTTCGTTGCAGATGTCGATGAATTCTTCAAACTTTTTGATTGTGGTTTCCTTCTCCGCCAGTTTGGCTCGCAATTCGTCAATCTCCTTCTGTTTCTCTTCCTCGAGCTTCTTCATGTCGTCTTTTGCTTTTATCAACTCACGTCGCAAGTCGGCTCGTATGCGATCCTCGGGAGTTTGAGATGGTTTGCTGTATATCGCCGGTCTGTTTTCTGCCAGTCCGGTGGCAACCTTTTGCGGATTGCGGTTGATGGCCGCCCGGGCATTGTAAATGTCCCTCGGAAGCAGATGACAATCGGGGTTCTCAGTCTGCAGGATCTGCAGCGTCTCCGAAACACCAGCGCCTGAAGAGCTAATGTTAGCATCATTGACTGAGAGGCTATCATTGTTTTTGCGCTTACCATTCTCCTTGAGCTCCTTGACCGCGGCAACCATTTTGCTGTCGAGCTTCCTCGCCGCAGGGTGATGGGACGGGCTCTCGCTCGGACCATGATTGTGCGATAAATGAGCAGGATCTGGGCGGTACCGAATTGTCCATTGGGTTCGTTGTTCGATAGCAAAGAAACCAAACGGACAATCGCACTTTCGAGAAGAGGTTTTACGCTTGCGAGCCTCAGGGCTGACTCGGCTTGGCGGCTTCCCTGCTCGATCGCAGACAAACAAGACCTTCTTCAAGCCAGGCACGGTCTTCTTCGATCGGCCAATGACAATGGCGTATCCAACCGACGTGCAATAACGAAGCACGGCCTTCTGAACAGCCTCTAAAGTCGGGTAACTACCTCCCTCGGGCGGAGGTGACATCATCTCGCCCATGGGTTGTTGGGGAATGTAGTTCGGATCGTTGAGGAGCTTGCTGTCGAGTCCACCAGCATCGCCCTCGCCAGTGTGATGATCAATGTCCATCTCTTCCGGCTCCGGCTTTGACGCACTTGGCTGCGGTTGAGCTGGTTCTTGAGGCAATTGTGGCTGCTGCTGGGTCTGTTGCTGGGCTTGCTGTTGAGCCTGCTGTTGGGCTTGCTGTTGGGCTTGCTGCTGGGCTTGCTGTTGGGCTTGGCGCTGGGCTTCCTGCTGAGCTTGCTGCTGGGCTTGGCGCTGAGCTTCCTGCTGGGCTTGCTGAGCTTGTTGCTGAGCTTGCTGAGCCTCGCGAGCTTCCCGAGCCTGTTGCGCCTGCTGGGCTTGCTGGGCCTGCTGGGCCTGCTGGGCCTGCTGAGCTTGCTGTTTAGACTGCTTTGGGCCTCTAGACCGCTGCACTTCTTGCGGCTGTCTTGTCGATTGCTGTGGCTGATCCTGGTGTTGGAGCTGTTGTTCCTGTTGTGGTTGCGGATGCTGCTGATGGTGTTGCTGATGTTGCTGATGATGCTGCTGCATTTGCTGTTGCTGTTGCAACTGTTGCTGCTGCTGGAGTTGTTGCTGTTGCTGTTGCTGGAGGTGCTGTTGCTGCTGTAGCTGCTGCTGATGTTGCTGCTGTTGAAGCTGTTGCTGCAATTGCTGATGGTGCTGGTGAGACTGCGACGACTGCGGCTGTGGCTGCGGAGGTGACGGAGCCTGCGGTTTGGATTGAACCTGAACCTGACCCAACTTTGGCGTGGGTTGTGCCTGTTGAGATTGAGGGCGCTGCTGCGGAGACTGCTGTGCATGGTGATGTGAGTGCGACTGTCGCGATTGATTCAGAGGGTGGGAAGGATGGTTCAAGTGCTGATGCAGCTGCTGCTGTTGTTGATGGTGATGTAGCTGGTTGGGAACAACCTGCCCCAGAGTCGGGAACATCATCTGGGACCGCGGCGGAGGGACCGCGCGGTTAGACACGTCCAACGGGCTCGGCACGGCACTAGACATGTGCGAGCTGGAGGCACGCGAGGTGCCATTGGCGACGCTGCCATTGACAGTGGTCGGGTTCGCGAAGAGATGTTGGGTGTAGGCACCCGTCGGTGGTGGCTGGTAACCCGAGTTCTGGTAGGGCGACGCGGAGTGAGGCGCCGGAGACTGCTTATTCGTCTGATTGGGATGCGGCGGAGGGTAGGCATTGCGTCGGAGGTTGGCCTGGGGGAAGGTGAGGCCGGCGTGAGGGTTCGATCCCGGCCGTAGACTCGACATGGTGTCTCGTCGGCGCCGGGGCGGGAGGACCGAGTCGCGGAGGGTGAGGTGTACGGCTGGCACCTAGCGAGATGCGGAGGACGGAGAATCGACAAGTGTCGTCGGCGGCGGGATTCAAGCGAGCGAGGCCGGACGTGACGTGACGTGACGTGATTCGGGACGACGAGGGCGATGCCGGGCGGTGGTTGACTCCCCACAGCCGGTCGAGAGCCGAGGACGAGGCCCGACGGGATGTCTGACGAGGCCGCGAAGCAACGCCACGAGAGAGGCACGGCGGGCGGTTCGACGACGACGGCGAGTGTCGACAACGGCCGACGTCAAAACTGTCAACGGATCGATGCGGTGCGGTTGCTATGCGGAGCGTCACTTTGCGTGGGAGCAAGCAAGCAAGCAAACCCTGGACCCAGGATCTTTGGGGGTGTCGATAATATGGGCTGGGTTGGGCTGGGAGGAGGCGTGGAGGAGCGCGCTCAGCAGAGGCGTGAACAAAAATAGAGGGAGGGAGACGAGAGGGCGCGAGCCTGGTGTGCGAAAAAATTCTGGGGGGTAGGGGGGGGGGGGGCCTCTCTTGCCTGGAGAGGGCCGCGG
>WMHX01000074.1:725877-929606 GCA_013420875.1 Thelonectria rubi
CATTAGATATTACCGAGGGCACATGGATAGCTACTATATGTAGATGGACAAGAGTAGTACATTGTATTGTTATAATAATGAGCATGACGAGCCGAGTTTGTTTTACATGCAAGCCTTTCCTCCCAGAATAAAGCCCTCCTCTTCTTTTCGCAGACGCCCGGTTAGCTGACTGGCAAAGATGATAATAATAAATACCCCCCCCCCCCCCCCTCCCTGGGTGTGATGTACAAGAAAAAAATCTCCATCAAGTTTTACAACAAACCTCTCCCCGACGGGCCAACGAGCGAGCTGTACAATTGCCAGTCAGGGGTTCTTTATATATTCATGCTTTCGCGGCCCCCCTCCAATTGCTCATGTCTTCTAAAAACGCCGGTGGTTGTTTGCTCGTGACTGGGTTTGTTTCTTCCGCTTTGCTTCGTTTCGAGTGGGGAAGGAAAAAAAAAAAAGGCTTCGTGTTTGAGTGGGAAAAACCTCCTCATCTACAGTACCTCGCCGATAATCTTGGCAGCTTCCCGGTAGGTCTGGAGGAGACGCTCGCACTTCTCGCGCTCCTTCTTGATGCCGTCGTCCTCGTACAGGAGCTCCTCGAAGAGCGTCTCCTTGTAGAGCTCGCTCACGAGGCGGTTCTGGACCACGTCCTTGCAGTGGTTGACGAGCAGGTGCATGATGGCCTTTGGGACCTGGTCGGCGATGGACTCGCGGACGATGTTGAAGTAGGACGAGATGAGAGCCCTAATCAGCTCCGTCTCCATGGCTTCGCGCTCCGTCATTGCGGGTTCGTTGGATTCGCCCTGTCCGGTTAGCGGTTGTCTGTGAATGAGGGCACACATGGCTTCACTTACGAGGTGGGAAGCCAGGCCGTAGCTCTTCCGTGTGCTCTCATACTCTTCGTCGTGAGCCGTGGACGGTCGGAGGGGGATCTTCTCCTCGCGGCGGACGACGGGGAAGCTGGTCTCGGAGTTCTGGCTCATGTGTCGGCCGTTGAGGCCGCTCGGGCTGGGCAAGGGGCCGCCGATGGTAGTTCCGTCCTTGCCAAAGAAGTAATTCAGGAAGGAATCTCTGGCACCGCCGAGACCCTGCTGGTTGAGCTGGTTGAGCCTGGCCGGCGAAGCCGATCGGATGCCGTTCATTGCAGTCGAGGCGCTCATGGCAGCAGCCAGGCTGCCAGTACCGTTTTCCCTGACAGGAGGCGAGAGGCTGCGAGGAGGCTTTTTGGCCTTGTTTCGGACGGCGGGGACGGGCTCTGGCTTCTCGACCGGAGCCGCAACGCCGTCCTCGTCCTCGGGGCCTTCGCCGTTGGCCTCGGCCTCCTTCTTCCGTCGCTGCTCCCGACGCTCGCGCTCCTCCTGGATGAGCCTTTTCCGTTCTCGTTCCTGCTTGGCGCTGACTACGTTGCTCATGGCAGCAGCGGCGCCGAGGAAGTTGGGGTGGTTGGTGTTGATGTAGGCGCGCTGGATCGAGATGAGAGACTCAACGTAGTTGGATGCAGGTCCCAGCCTCTCGCGGAGGAGATCCGACACGGTTTCGATGAGCTTGGCTTGCAACCTCGGGTATCGCGCTAGCTCAACGGAGCCGCAAGTGTGGCAAATCTTGATCAGCTCCTCGTAAACCAGCTCTACGCACCGTTGGCTGGGAATCTCCAGCATCTTGATTTGAGGCTTGACCAAGAGGTCAAATGCCATCTCGGGGACGAAGAGGCTAGGGCGGGGACCGGTTGAGTTCCGGATGGCTGTTCGAATGTCCAGGGCGGAGAGATTAGACGTGGGGTCGATGGTATCGAGGGAGCTTCCGAAAACCGAGTTGAAGATGTAGTAGATGCGAGCACCACCGCAGAGCTCCTTGGTGGAAATCTCGGTCGAGGTACCGTCGATGGAGGAGATGAACGAGTTGGCAAAACGCGTCATCTGCTGCAGAATGAGAGATCCACGATGCTCCTTGCCACTGAAGTGTATGTCGCCGTAGCTGGCCAGCTCCTGTTGGGTTTGGCCCATGAGAGTGTTGAGTCGTGCCTTAATGTCTGGCAACCGCTCACGAATATGACCCATCAAGGTGGTGTTGAGCGTCTTGGCGAGGAACTGGGTGCCGCAGCGGTTCGAGATGTTGCGATAGGCAGGGTGGTGCTTGAAGAACTCGGCCTCGGCTTGAAGCGCCTCGTCCATGGGCTTGTTGCCCTGGATGTCCTGCTGCGAGCGGTTGACGACGCCAATGAAGCCAAGCTTCAGAGGATAGACACGGCCCGAGAGGATGTCCAGAGCATTGGTGCCGTGGTCCATGAGGTCGACCTTGGTGAGAACGCCAATGGTCCTTCGGCCGAGAGGATCGACATGACGGGCGAGCTTGAGGGCCTCGGAGTTGACGATGTCTACGTTCGCGGGAGAGACGGCAAGGACGATGCTGTTGGGCTTCGCAATGTACTCGGAGATGAGGTTTCGGGTCTGCTTCTCGATATCGGTGGGTTGGTCGCCAATGGGAACCTTTGCAGATAAAATGCTGGTCAGTGGGGCTCGTTCAAGTCATGTATGACGAGGGTCGGCGCAAAGAATAAACTACCTTTGTCAAGCCGGGCAAATCAACCAGCGTCAGGTTGAGGACGTGGGGGGAGTAGATTTTGAGGTTGATGGGTTGTCTGTTGATTCCCTTGTTGCTGCCGGCGACGCGGGCCGTCTCGTTCTCGATCTCGCGCTTGACATCGGAAAAGTTGTTGAATCGTCGATTGGGGATGTGATGGAACTCGGCCCATTCGGAGCGGCGGGCAGCGTCGGGAGAGCGATAAGGGTCCTGGAGGGGATCGGGGGCCGACTCGTCTTCTGGTACATTGATGAGCTGGAGGATCAGCGGCCGACGGGTGACGATGCCGCTTCCTCGCGGTAGGAAATCTCGGCCGACAATGTTTTCCAGCACCGACGACTTTCCGGCCGACTGAGAGCCGACGACAACCTAGAAGCGTGTGAGAAAAAAAAAAGAAAGGAAAAAAAAAAAGGCGGCAGGGTCAATTAAGAGAGGCGGAAAGCGTACAATCTGGGGCAGGTCCAGCGAGTCGCTGCCGATGGTGTTGAAGACCAGGTCCTGCAGCTTGTTGACCGTGATGAGCAGGTCCTCGCCGAGAGAAGCCATGATGGACGAGAGGGACGAGAGGGACGAGAGAGGGGGGGGGGACACGAGCGGATCGGGAGGGCGACAACGAGGCCAGAATCAGCAGACAGGACACGCGGAGGTGACTTGAAGCTCGATCGTCGGGAGTCCGCTGGCCGAGACAGGGAGGTTTGCACTGCGCGCGTCGACGTCGCTCTAATCAATTGCAGGAATTCATGCGTTGATGCAGGCTTTCCAGGGTGCCATTTCACGTGTGCTACCTTATCCGCCAGTGCTTTTTCGGCTGCGCGGTACTTGCCAGAGGTCCCGTCGGGTCCCTCGCCACAGCACTCGCCACGTTTCGATGCTTGTAGGCGGCGTGGTCTGACCGCTGTACCGGGGCGGTGTGGCTGAACCGGAAGCCATGAGACGGGTGCAAGTCGAGAAATGAGAAATGAGAAATACGAATACTGCCTGCACGCCCAATTGAAGCCATGAGTACCTTTGGAAGCCCTGGAGCATTGCCGACGACGAAGCCCTCGCCGTGAGTCCCCGCCGTCTGCTGTCTTTGCTTTGCTTCGCCCCTGCTCAACTGACCCAACGCAGCCCGCAGCGTGGCAGCTTTCCTCTCGATCATGACGGTTAGTCGCATCACCACACTGCCAGGAATTTCCCAGCTTCGCCGGCATCGACGACTAATGTGTGCCATGTTTTTCTTTTTTTCCCCTCGTGCAGGCGAATGCAAGACGGTCATGAAGAATTACCTAGCGTGCATGAAAAAGGTGCGCGGGGTGAACGAGGACGAATGCCGCGACATGGCAAAGGCATATCTGAGCTGCCGGATGGACAGGTGAGGAAGGGGGAAATGAGGCGGCACGGCGGGCATTATGCCGTGACGAGACGAAACAGCGACCGGGCTGACTGACGTGTGACTCAGAAACCTGATGGCGAGAGACGAATTTAAAAACCTCGGCTTCGCGGCGCCTCCACCGCCGCCAAAGGAAGCCGAGAAGGGCGTGAAGGGGGAGCTGCGGTGGTAGTAACGCTGCGCGTGAATGCGAGAGTGCAGAATGCACGCTGCACAGCGGCAGCAGAGCGGGAGAGGGTGACGACGGCCACGGTCAAATGAGAGGCAGACACGACGGAATTCCAGGGCGAGGAGGCCCCGCTTGAGCAGCCTCGTCATCGGGACGCAATGTACAACATGAATCATTGCTGCTAGCAGGTTAGCAGTACTTATATGAAGGGCAGCAGCCCGGCATCTCGTCTGGCCCAAGTTGTTGCTGCCGTTACCGTTTTTACATAGCAAACTCCCGCCCAAATCAAAGGTCAACCAGGACCATGACCATGACTGCCGTTGCCTGGCCAACCCCGCTCCGGGCTCGCCCTGCAAGTCGCCCAGATAAATGTGCCCGCCCTCACACCCCAGCCCCCCCGTCACCGTCCTCCATGAACTCACCGAGCCCTCTCCTACCATTCAGATCTCTGTATTGATTATTATTTTCTCCTTCCCCAGCAGGTCCTGCGGCCAAAATGCCAACCGCCGGCCGCATCAGCGACAAGTCGCGTCAGGCGTCGCCGCCCGCACCCACCTACATGTCCAACGAGCAGTTCGGTATGCATGACACGTGGTGATGTTCACGGCCGCTTTTGCTGACCCAACTCCCCCTTCGCAGCGGCCTACCTCGCAGACCTACGCTCCAACCGCGTCGCCAGGCCCGGCGGAGCGAGACCTCAGCCCGCCGCCGCCGCCCGTCCGACCCCCTCCAGCCGCACGAGCAACCGGTCCAACAACGGCCGCTTCAGCCCCGATGCCGTCTCCCAGGCCGACAGCCTCAACAGCAAGGTGCCCAGCTTGGCCGGCGCCAGCATGACGTCGCGGTACTCGACGTCCAGCCGCGCCCGCGACTACTACCCCGCCTCCGCCGGCGCCACCCCCCTGAAGCCGGGCGAGGTGGTCGGCTCCGCCACGTACATGGAGCGAGGGCAGCGGTGGATGGAGAAGGAGGAGGCGACGTCGCTGCGCGATGCCATGGACGAGCTGGACTTGCGTAAGGCTCTCAAGCCATCTCCTCCGCAGCAAGGCGACGGCGACGGCGACGGCGACGACGAGGAAGCTCGCGTGTACACGGCTGCGCTGGACGAAGCCGCCGAGCTCGTCTGGCGCCATCAGCACGGCAAGAAGTCTCCCCCTCCCGATGCTCCCTATCGCTATCGACCGCATCTCCGCAAGGACAGCTACGCGCACGCTCGCACCGCCAGCGTCTCGGCGTCTCCCACCAAAGCCGGCTCCCGCTCGTTCTCTGGCAGCTCCACGGAGAGCGAGGGACACGAAGGGGAATCGTCAAGCCGCAAGGTCAAGCCGTACGGCAGCATCGTCGGCCGCCCCGGCCCCTTCTCCGAGTCGCGCCGCCGCAGCGGCAGCCAGAAGCGAAACATCAGCGGGGAGGTTGACCATCATCCCTTTTCTGGAGATCAGATCTGGGAAGAGCCAACGTCGTCGTCGCCGACCAAGAGCACCGCCGCCAGTGCCTCTGGTCGTGTCTCGCCCGAGAAGCTGAGCAGCCGTCCCGCAAACCCCATGAGCCGCGTCCGCTTCGAGCCTGTCGAGGAGGAGGGTGCGAAGCCCAAGCCCAACCCCAGGCCCAACCCCTTCAACAGACCCAGCCCTTTCAACAGGCCCAACCCCTTCAACAGAGTCGAGATTCACCGCAACCCGCCTTCGCAGTCCCGCAATGCCCAGTACACGACCAACTCGGCAGCGGCGGCCAGCGCGGCGGCAAGCGACGCCGTCGAGAAGAAGAACGGGATGGAGGTGCGCGGCGAGGACATCCGAGCCGCCACCAGCATGCGCCTGCGAGATCGCAGCCCAAACCTCCCCGAGCCTTCGGCCGTCAGTGACAGTCCGGGACGGCCCATTGTAAGCTTTGACGCCAATTGGAGAGCCCCGGACGAGTCCACTGATATCAGCCCAGACCGGTCCAACCCGGCCACGTCCAGATCGCCCTTCCAAGCGAAGACCAAAGCCATGGAGATTCCTAGTATCGTTGTGGCGGAAGAAGGCACGCCGATGTCGTCCAAGCCGAGCATCCCCTCCATCTGCATAGCCGGAGCCGACGCCAGCCCGATACCTTCCATCAACCTGCCGAGCATCGCCGTGGACGAGGCGCCCAACAACCCCAGCGTCCCGACCATTGTGACGCCCGACGACAAGCCAACCCCCCGAGCCCGTCCCCTCCCCGCCATCGCAGCACCCGGCGACAAGCCGGCTTCTCGTGCCCGGCCGCTCCCGACGCCTGGAGCAACCGGGCCTCCCCGGTCGGCGCAGCGGCCGCGAGGCCACTGGTCTCCCTCTCCCGCCGCCTCCAGGCGCGTCACCGCCATCTGCCACGAGTGCAGCTTCCCCATCGAGGGGAGATTCGTCGCCCTGCGCGGCGGCACGGAAAAGTTCCACCCGCAGTGCTTCAGCTGCTTCGTCTGCGGCACCGCCCTCGAGGCCATGGAAATCAGCCCCGAGCCCGACCACCTGCGCATGGAGCGACTGGAGCGCATCCAGCGTCGCGCGGCAGGCGAGGTCCTGCCAGAGACGCCCGGCATCACAAAGGCCGAGGACGGCGACGAACGCATGCGCTTCTTCTGCCACCTGGACTGGCACGAGCTGTTTGCGCCCCGCTGCAAGCACTGCACGACGCCCATCCTCGGCGAGCACATTGTGGCGCTGGGAGAGCACTGGCACTACGGCCACTTCTTCTGCGCCGAGTGCGGCGACCCCTTTGAGCACGGCATGACGCACATCGAAAAGGACGGCTACGCTTGGTGCGTCAACTGCCAGACCAAGCGCACCGAGCGTCGGGCGCCCAAGTGCAAGAGCTGCAAGACGGCCGTCATCGGGCAGTACATCCAGGCCCTCGGAGGTGAGTGGCACGAACATTGCTTCCGCTGCGCCGAATGCCAGGGAGGCTTCGACGACGGCCAGGTCTTCCCCAGGGAGGAGAAGGGCATGTTTGTTATTCTCTGTACCAGCTGCCGAGCTCGAGAACTCAAGGCGTGAAGTGTCTTTTTTTTTCTTTCCCTTTTTTTTTTTTGCATTGTTTCCGCCTGGCATGTCCAGCGTTTCCAGGACATGGTGTTTATCGGGTGTTTTATGGGCGAGCATGGAAAGGGGCGCTGGCATAATGTATACTATTGCTTGTTCTTGTGTTGGTGTTTGTTGGGTGAAGGGGTCGGGTCATGGTGGCGTTGCGTGTATTGCATTTGCGAGCGTCTTTCGGGTTTGGTCTGGTTCATGTATCTTCCAGACCTCTTGACAATTAATGGCACACAAATTTCGGGGGCAACTACAGAATTACTGCAAGTGACGTAGATGTATGTGACGGAACGTCGACGGGACGTGAAAATATGGTCGTGAATTATTGGTGAACTGGTTTCCCTCCTATCATCTGATGTACACAAGCCAACCCACACTACTAGGAAGGGACGAAAATGCGTCCTGTCTTTCGGCTATCGGATCGGTCTACTCCGTACGTGTCTAGCAACCGCCAACCTGCTCCTGGTGAACTTCGAGCGTGTCGCCGTCTTGCATCTCGAGCTATATAGAGCGTGTCCAGTCAGCCACGGTGTCTTCTTGGAAGGTATCGGCACGCAAAAAGGAGCGGTGGGAAGCGCCGAGCGTGCGTGCGTGCGTGCGTGAGCGCGTGGTTATGTCCCAGCTCAGACAGAACCAAAGGGGGAGGGGGGGAAATAGACAAAGAGGCTAACAACGTACCGCATCGGGCGTGTCTGATGGCTGAACGCGAGTGCCGTCGAAGAGGAAGCGGACCGAGGTCAGGGCCTTGCCTTGGCGCTCGCAAAAGGCCGTCATCAGCTTCTCGAGCTTGGTGCTGCGCTTGATCTTGAAGAAGACCTCGTTGTTGTTGTCCGTCACCTTGATGTTGAGGTGCTCGGTGGGTTGTTCGCCGCCGCCGCCGCCGGGGGCCCCGGGGGCGCCGTTCTCGTTGTCGCCGGACATTGTTGTTTGCTGGGGCGTGTGTCTACGCGGGCGAGAGAGGGGGTTAGCGATGGGAGGTTTTGGAAGGGGGAGGGAAGAAGAAAGGGCTGTCGTCGACTCGACCGCGTGGGGGGGGGGGGGGGTTGGCGGTTTTCAACGTACCAGATGTTGGGTTGCGAAAGGCAGAGGTGGGGAGTTTGATGGAGGGGTTCGCTCCAGCTGCAATGCGGTGGTGGGGTGCAGGTGCGTTTTGCGCCGCGAGATGAGGAAGGCGAGGGAAAGGAAGCCCGAGGATAGAAGAAGGGGGAAGAAGGGAAGGGAGGGGGGGGGGAGGAGCACGGGGTAGCCGTAGGGCTGTTTGTTTTGTTTCGCGGAAGAGAGGAAGGGGAGGGCGAAGACAAGTCGGAGACGGGTGCGCGTGCGTGATGTGATGGAAAAGTGTAGGCAGTAATTAAGGCGGTGCCAGTCTTCCCGTCCAGTCGAGGCTGAGAGGCGGGGGCAACGCTACGGATGATTGGTTCCTTTGGGGGGGGTACCGGCCACAGCCACCGTAAATGGGAGAAGTTGAACGGGGAGCGTGAAGTTGAGAACGAAGGCGGGATGCTGAGGTCAGCCGTGGAAGCGGGAGGGAGCTCTTTATTTTTTTTATTTTTTCTTAGGGATACCCGCGGTTGCCGATGTTGAGTTGAGCATCAAACTCTGACCTGCGAGCAACGTTTCGTGCTACGGTGTGAGATATGCATGGATTTCTCGGCATATCCCAGCGACGCCATGGGCAGAAGTGCGTCGAGGACTCGAGGTTGAACAAGACGGCAGAGTCCGCCAAGGACGTGCGAAACAAGGGACGGGCGCGTGTGGCTCAACATGCTTTTATCTAGGCCCCCTCGGCTGTGGCTGAAATCCATGCCTGGCTGACGTCGTGCATTCCCCAGCGCATTTCGTTGCAACTTTTGCACGCCGGTTTCCTCCTCCCACGCCCTTAACGCTCCAAAGAAACATTGCGCTGTGATAATGGTACGTACACTGCCTTGTTCGGCTGTGCTTCCCGCTCACTCAATTGGCAAAGGCTCCCAAGGACGACGTCGAGGCCAAGCCTGCTTGCCATCCGCGTGCTGTAGGTTGTCAAACTCATAAACTTTGACAGCAGCGAGGCTGATTCTTTTTGTTTTGATTGATCCAGTGCGCAATTCAAGGTAGAATATCCGTCCCCTTCACCTTGGCCAATCGGCATGCTGAACCTGAACCCAACAACAACAACAGACTGCCTCACCCGCAACGGCTACAACGAGGCAAAGTGCCAGACGGCCATCCGGGCGCTCTACGAGTGCTGCGAGGTCTTTTACGAGCGCTACGGCGACCATGGCTCGACGCCGAGCTGTCCAAAGCCGAATCTGCTGCGGCTCAAGATGCAGCAGCTGCGCGAGGGGGAAGACAAGTGAGAAGAGGAGGAGGGCATGTAACGCTCGTCGTGAATATGTCCACCGGTTTGGGAAACTTGGGCAACTGTATGAAGAGCGACGGATCTTTTCTAGGCCATCATTGAGCACGCGAGAGATCCTCGAGGGACCTGAACAAGCATTGAAATGTCCTGTTCCGAGACTCTAATATGAATGCCAAATGACATATTAGAGAAGGAGAAAAGGTGAAAAATTGCAGCCGAGCGGAGTCGTAGATGAAGTATCACAGTGAATTACGTCGTCGATAGCACTGTGTGCACTGTCCTCCCTCTGGCGCGTCGCGCTTGTGGTCGCGGCTGCACATGCCGCCAGGTACGAGGTACGTACCTATCAGGTTGGAAAACCTGAAGCTCCCAGGCGCGCCAGACAAAGCAACACAACAGCCCGAAGCTCCCTGTTTTTACGACCCGTTGCAAGCTCAACACCACGATTGACCTGGCGACTCCATCTCACACAGCCTCATCGCGCGCGACCTTCACCTCGCACCCGATTCTGCGCATGAATGCGACCCTGAACGGGTAATAGCCTTGGACCCCAGCGGCCGCCCACGCCGAGCAGGGTCAACACCTCGACTTCTCCCCAGCAACAGATCTCGCATCCATCCCGTCGCATCGTCGATCCAGTTGGCAGGCAAAATGGATATTGTCCTCGATGGCCACAAGCCCGTGGTGGCGACCCCATCCCCTCCTCTCCCGGCCGGCCCCGAGGTCGAAGAGTTCGCCAACGCCCTGGACGACTGCCTGGCCTCGTCCCTCACCGACGCGGAGAAGCGAGACCGGATCCTCGACCTCCCGCGCAAATACTACGAGAACGCCCTACGACGACTGGCGCGTACCCGGCCGAGAAAAAGGCGCGAGGGGACACACGATGATGTCGACATGGACGTGGACGAGGCCGAGGCGGACAAGAATGCCGCTTCCACCAACCAGATGAAGCTCCTCGAGAGGGAAGCCCAGACGTGGGACCTGGTTCGCCGGCTTCTGCCGCTTCGATACCCGGGCTCAACGCCCGCCGCCGCTGCGCCCGATGACCTGTTCCACGAGTTCCTCGAGACCGACCCAATAGCCAAGGAACGCCAGGCTGTTATCCAGTGGCTGCAGACCAACGCCTCTTCGGGGCCGGATATCGATGAGCTCGCTCGCGAGCTCCAGCAGAAGGCGGAGCGAGGGGACATTGTCGCTCACGGATGGATTCACACCCGCACCGCCATCAAGATGAGGAAGAGCGTTCACGCATGGCCGCATCTGCTGGATCGCCTGTCTCCGTCCATCGAAAACCGCTTCACGGACAAGGAGGGCCACGTACTCATCACACAGCTGGACCCCGACGCCCCGAGCCGCCAAGGCCGCAAGCTGGAGGCTCCAGACGCCTTCTTCGAGCGCGCCGTCTGGCTCGGGTGCTTTGAGCATCTTCGTCGCGGGTCCAGTCCAGAGGTGATTCGCGAGTGGTGCCAGGAGAGAACAGAGATGTGGCGTTACGTCTCCTCGTCGGCCATGCTTCTCTCGGGCGACGGCAAAGGCACGAATGTGGACGAGCCCGCATCACTGGCGCTGTGGCGACGCATGTGCTTTAGCCTGGCACGGCAGGGAGGGTACGACGATTACGAGCGAGCCGTGTACGGCGTGCTTTCCGGCGACATTTCCAGCGTGGAAAAGGTTGCCCTGACCTGGGACGACTTCCTCTTCGCCAACTACAACGCTCTGCTACGGACACAGCTCGATGCCTTCATCCTGGGCAAATGCCCTCCTGGAGTTGCCACCAACTTGGCCCAATCCTTGCCGTCTTTCGATGCCATCCAGTTCCACGGCGAGCCGCAGACGGCCGAGATGCGGCTTATGCACAGCCTTGAATCAAACCCGCAGATCCGCAAGGAAGCCGTGGAACCAACCAAGGCGCTCCAGGCCTCTCTGATTTCGAAGGAGATTGACCGTCACCTTTTCGAACAGGGCTTGGTTCTTGCGACGGCCGGTGGCATCGACGTGGTCTCGAAGAGCGTTTACCGAACACCAGTCAACAGCGACCTCCAGATAACCAACGAGAAATACTTCCGGCCAGATCAGCATCACGGACTCCGCATTGCCGCCCACGTCTATCTTCTCATCGCATTGCTAGACAAGTACGGGGGCGCCAGGGGAGCCGACACATCCCTGGAATGGAGGGGAGGTCAGGAGAACATCATAGCGGGCTACACCAACTACTTGCGGCTTGCTCAGCTGCCAGAGCTAATACCGCTGTACTGCTCCATCATCTCGACAACGCGTTGCTACGAAGCTCTGAGCTACAACCTCATCACCGAAAACAGCCCGCAGCGGCGACTGATTCAGCTCAAGCTCATCAGGAAGGCCGGCATCGACGTGATGGAGTTCGTCAGGACACAGGCTTGGCTCATGTACCAAGATGTTGCTCGCCAGAAGAGCGGCGGGAGCAGGTTCCCGGCCAAGGATTCATTCTCCATCATTGCACCGGGACCGCCGACGTCGAGGTGCGGACGGGCGGTCAAGGCAGATTTCTTGGCAAACGACGACGACGTTATCGACATCAAGCACGAGTACCTGATCCGCTCCATGGAGTGGTTGATGTTGGTGAATGAGACTTGGCCAAACGTCTTTGCGATAGGAACCAGAGTCTACAAGTTCTTTCTCAGTAAGCTTACAAGGAGACGGTGCGGCAGCGGAGGCTAATGCGACGACAGAACATCTGCATCTTAACGCGGCGCGGCAGTTGATGAAGAGGGTGTCTTTTAATGACATTGTCGCTGGTCTCACCGGACAGGACGAGACGGAGAGTTTCTGGTTCGGCGACGTTGGGTTCTGGGCTCAGCAGCTTGAGAACAGCCAGATCACGTACGCCAAAGCAGAGAGCGTGGCCGCGGACGCGAGAAACTACCGCGAACTGGAAGGACTCGTCCAGGCACTCGACAACATGGAGACGGTTGCGTCCATGGCGCAGTTAGCGAACGAGTAGGTGCATGACAAGTCTGCGCTGACGCAGGTGCTAACACACGGCAGGGCCCCTGAACGCAAGTTCTGGACCGAGGTGGGCGTGCAGGTGAAGACGGCCAAGGAGACTATGCAGCCGCTCCTGAGCAACTGGCTCATGGCGGGCATCGAAGGTAGGTCTACTCTTGTGCGGGCGACGGTAACCGGTGCTAATCACGGAACAGAGGGCGACGAGGAGCTGCGAGAGCTGCGCCAGGCCTACCTCCCCGAGACCATCATGGCGTACGTGAGCACGCTCCATTTCGCCGGCACCGGCCTCTCTCGCGACCACCTCTTGGAGTGCATGGAGCTGGCGGCCGTCATCGCCGAGAGGAGCTCGGACCTGTCGACGGCGTTTGTGGCGGCCGGGCGGATGAAGGAGCTGGTCGAGGCCTTTGCGGCCTGCAGCAAGGCGCTGGCCATCAGCACGGGGGAGAAGCGCACCGTGGGATCCGGCAGCAAGAAGCTGCGGGAGATGGGATGGTCGCGCGATCTGTGGTCGGTGAAGCCTTGAGGGACGTGTGCTGGGCTGTTTCTTGTCGGGTTTTACCGTGCTACCTTGGGCGTTGATAGATGCTTGATAATGGGAGGAGGGGCATGGATGTAAAGTAAACATACGGACCAAAGCTTGGAGGTAGAGAGGACTGGCTGGACTGGCTGGACTCTCGAAGAAAATGGTTTTGTTTGTGAGCATATACTTGGTTGTTGTTATATTTGAAAGGCCAGCCGGGTGAAGGAATTTCTATGCATTATTCTAGGTATTTATTGTCTTCCTCGTTCCTGAAAACATGCTGCCTCGCCAATGCGATTACCCTATACCCCTCCCCGCCCCCCACATTGAGTGCCACCTACGCAATGCCTCCCTCAGTCCCTCTCAAACCCCGAACCTCCATCACGAACTCAACCCCCAACTTCCTCCACAGAACACCCAAAATCATGGCCAGCTTCACCCCCGAACTCCAGAACCCAACGCCCCCCGTCCTGCCCCCCAAGCCCGGCGGAAGCCACGACGCCAGCCGCATCGCGACGCCGCACTCGGCCGGCCTCCCTCCTCCTCCGCCGCCCCAGACCGACGGGCCCGGCCCTCATCGCTCGTCCGCCGTCGAGCCGCCCGCTCCCGTGCCTGATCCCGGCGAGCAGTGGCTGCCGAAGCTGCTCGAGGACAAGTCGTGAGCTTTCTCTCTTCCTTTCCTAACCACCAGGTGCCCGTGTTGACCATTCCACCCCCCCAGAAAACAAGACGTCCGCGACATCCTCGCGTCCCCCGCCCTCCTCAACGCCATAACCCACGCGCCCGACACCATCCACCCGTCCCTCCTCGCCTCGCACGAGTCCCTCGCGGCCGCCCTCTCGGAAAACGCCGACGTGGCCGCGCACCTGACTGACCTCGAGTCGCGCCTCTCGCGGCAGCGCGCCGCCACGCAGGCGCAGCTGCTGTCGGCGCACGCGCTCGAGCGCCAGTGGCGCCAGCGGCAGTCCGACATGGACCACGCGCTGGCGCCCTTTTCGCCCGCCGCGCTGTACCAGCGGCTCGCGCAGGGCGTGCAGGAGCAGGCGCTCGTGTGCCAGGCCCTGGAGGAGAGCTTCCTTGAGGGCGAAGGGGAGGGCGAGCCCGCCACGGAGCGCGAGGTGACGGATTGGGTGAGGAGGTACCGCGAGGCAAAAGTGCAGTCGTATCTGCGACAGGAGCGCAAGGATAGGTGGGATGAGGGACGGGTGGGAGGATGGAGGTGAGAAGGGGATGGATTGACATGATGTGTTCACACGACGACAATGATACCCGATAGAAGAAGCAATGCAAAGACTCAAAAACTTATATATCTCACACCACGTAATCTTTTCTATATTCGTGCACTTCTTTTAGGGCTCGTTTTTGCAACCACTTCTATAACGAGGCTCAATGGCTCCTCGGCTTCCCACACCAAGCTGCAACACCCACTTTCGAAACAATATATATATGAGAAAACCACGAACAGCACATATTCTCATTAGGCCGGTCTGACCACGTCACCACAGCACGGCCACGGGTTTAAAATAACCGACAAGGAAGGGGTCGTTGGCAGGACAAGGGGGTTATCTTCAAAACTCGGGCGACGTTCACAAGCCCCGAGAGGCAAGTCAAGGGCATAAGCCACCTCCTCCTCTCCACCCCCCCCCCGGGGGGGGGGGGGAGGCTCACAACGCGCTAAAGGGACTCTTCTTCATGTCCGGGCTTCGCGGGCTCAGCGGCAGGGCGAAGAGCTCGTCGTCGGTATCCTGGGAGCCCATGCGCACGGGGGCCGAGGCGGCGGCGGCAAAGTCGCCGTGCAGGGCGGCGTTGAGGGAGATGGGACCTGCGGGAGCCGTGGGGTTCATGGCCGAGAAGGACGAGAAGGCAATGTCGTTGCCCTGGGGCGACAGGGTGTTGGACTGGCTGCCCGTCGTGAAGGTGTTGGCTGCGGAAGCTCGCGTGTCAGCAGCGTGTACAGTACAGTCGCGAGTCCGGTAGAGGCATCTTACCTGACGAGCCGGGCACCAGGTCCGCGGGAGACGTGGCCAGCTTGAGGCCCCTGAGCTTGTCCCCGAGCCTACTGGAGGCGCCGGACCGGGCGGCCGAGGGGAAGTGAAGCTGGGGCGTCTTGAGGAAGTGCTGCTGGATCCAGTGCTTCTCCGCCAGGGCCATCTCCAGGCCGACGCTCTCGGCGTTGGTGCGCATCTCGTCGGCCATCTCCCGGTCCAGGGCGGCGAGGCGGCGGCGCGCCCATATCGTGTGGAGGACGCCGCGGGCGCCGGCCTCGGCGTCGAAGCCGGGAGGGAAGATGGCGGGCAGGGGCTTGAGGGCGATGCCGGGGCGCGGGTCGCCGGCCGGGGGGTGGAGGGTGACCGTGGCGGGGACGGAGGCGCCTTGGGGCAGCAGGAAGAAGACGCGGCGGCGCGAGGCGTGCCTGTCCCCGGGGGCGGCGTCGGCGTCGGATTCCGACGCGTGCAACACCGTCGTCTTGCCGGGCCAGGAGACTTCCCAGTTTGGCGCGGCGACGGGCGTCTCCTTGGAGTGGACACCAGCCGCCGGCTCGGCCGCGGGAGCGGAGTCGGGATTGGGGGCCGCGGGCGCCGAGGCGGCGGAAGCGGCGGGAGGCTCGGCATCGGCATCGGCATCGCCGGCGGCGGCGGAGGGCGTCCACTCGACCATGAGCACCTTTGTTCCGGCGTCGCTGAACTCGAACCTGGCCATGGGAGCGTCGGCGGCGATGACGGCCACATCGGCGGCAGGGTCCTCGGGGTGCTCAGGGTCCGGCGGCGGGGGTGGCTGGACGGCTGGCCGGGGAGGCCGAGGAGGCCCCGACGACGTCGGCTCCATGGGGGGGGGACTGGAGGATTAGGGCCGTTGCAGCGTCGTCGCAGAAAAGAGGCAGGGTTACCCTTTTTGCGTGTAGCGGGCGGTGGCGGAAATTCACTTGAACACTTGATCAGAGTGTGAGATTTTGGAAAGCGAGCCGAAGGAGGGGACTCCTGATCGGGCGAGTTTGGCAGGCGCGTTGAAGCGAGCGGGGGAGACGGGGGAGACGGGGGAGGGGACGGGGGAGGGGACGGGGGAAGGAGCGAGGCGGTGGCTGAGCGAATCGGGAAAGAAGAAGGGGAGATGCAACAAAACAGTAAAAAAAGTGGCAAAAAGCGGTATCACGATGGTTGATTTGCTGGCCGATGTTTGAGCCCTCGAATGGGTCGAGTTTTGGGGGGCGTTTCGGTCCGTTCGGTGATGGCTTCGTCCTGCACCGTCCCCTCCTCTCTCTCTTCTGGACTGGGAAAGTCAGGCTACTTTTCCCGGGGTCACGTCACCGATTTTGATCTTGGAGAAGGGGGAAATACGAATGGAGAGAGATTGAGGCGCAGGGGGGATTCAAGGTGAGCAGAGCAGTCACGAGGCCCGCTGGAGAACACCAAGGGTCCGAAAGCGATTTGATGTGATTGATTCATGGCGGTTTTATCAAACACCGCGGGCATCGGAGCCCGTGTTAACGCGTGTTTTTTTCTCCTTTGCTTAGAAGGCGCCTGCATGAGACATGGCCGAGTTGATGACATGCGACCGCGTAAGAAGGTGGGCGCTTTCCGTTGCCAAGCATTTTCAGCTGAGCTGTCAATTTGCCGCAGGGGGGAAAATCGAGAGTCAACCAGTTCTGCTGTGCTCCGTCAGTTCACGAAGAGGAGGGACCGTCATGTACTATAGTCGAAGTTCCGGAGCAGATGCGTACCTTGGGTACTAGATGCGGACGTCTAATTCAACAGAGGGCAGCTATAAGTTACGCGGGCAGTCCTGACAAGGTGGCGCATTTCTTAGCAGACTCCCCTCATCACACAGTGACCAAACTGCTAGTATGCGCCCAAAGCCTCATCTGAAAGTCGTGCTTTTCTTCCCGCATCACCATGACCATCCGGATCAATAGATCAACGCTGGGTTACCCCGAGCCGACCGGCAGTCGGGCCAACAAGATGCATACACATACCGGCCGGTAGGTGGTCCCACGTTTTGCCGTTAAAGAAGTGCCGAACACGAAGTCAACAGGGGAGGAAGCCATTCATTTCAGGACCATATGCGCATGTGAAATGTCAAATGTTCTGTCTCGCAGCCGGAGCCAGCGCGGCCAATGTTCGGCACCGTCGGAGCTTTTTTGCATGCAAGTCTCTGATTCCTGTATTCGAACCCTTTAGCCAGGGGGGGTGTCGCCGATCAATCGGTCCAGGCTTCTACATAGTAAGTTATCACGGAAGAGCAATTCATCAGTTGACCGGCATATTGAGTCATGGACCGACCCTTCTCTCCCTCCCGTCTTTCCCTTGACAATCAATGTTACATCTTGCGCCACGGGACGGACGGACTATTATCTCGAAAGCACATACATATCTGGGGCAATGCAGGCAAAATGCGGTGCCCCCCTCCTCCCCTTCTCCTCAGCGGGCACCTCAGCGTCACATACATAACCTTGATACAACGCATAACAGACTCATGTGTGCGTTTCGAGTGCCCCGACTTTTGCTGTCATGGGCCCGGGCCTGGTCGGGCATTCGACTGCCAACCTATGGATGCATGCGGGTTGCGTAATCACGCCGCGCCGGAGAATTTCAACAAAAGACTTGGCCTGCTGCGGTTGTGGGTGTCGTCGTCGTCGTCGTCGTCAACTGTTTGAGGCGTTGACGGAGAGGACTAGGCAGATGTATTCAGTGTCGATCCAGCCAAGGGCGAGAATCCGAGTGGTCGGAAAGAAGAGGGAGGGAGGGGTCGAGATAGGGAAAATCAAACACAGACAACTGGGTCATAATATGCCGTGCTGTCGTCTCTCCGAATCTGAAGCCAGCCCTGCATGCTTCGTAACAAGCTCGTCGGCGAAACGAAAAACCTGGTCATCCGACTCGTCCGTCCAGCAGCGCAAAATAACGTGCGACGCACTGTAGTCGAAACTGTACGGTGTATGGGCATTCGCCCGCCACCGGGGAAGGCGAATAAGCAAGCGAAGAAATGCGGAATAGAGTCAGATCCTCCTGGTCGGCCCGTTGCTCGCCGGTACTAGACTCAGAGTCAAAGACGCATCGAGAGTGATTGGTCCCCCGGGACCAGGGCTGTTGTCCAAAATCGGCCGGAGTAGGGCCGTCCCCGCTACGTTCACGGCCCCCCTTTACGGGCGAGAGGGGGGGGCGTGTGATTCCTCTCTCTCCCTCTCTCTCTTTTTCATCCCAACTCGTTCGTTCCTGCCTTTGCGTTCGCTCGCGCCTGCACCTTGCTTCAAACGCAGCTTCACATGGCGACTCCCGAGTCACCAAGCAGCACTGTACATAGGTAAAGTACTAGGTAGGCCGATCAATGCTCCTTCTCGCTCTGATGCACATTCCCACAAACCACTCCGCGCCCTTTTGACATGATGCGCTAACAAGGAAGCTGGTCGAATTTCCTCACCTCCTGTCTCTCTCTCTCTCTCTCTCTGCTTGAAAATCCCTTTCACCCACGTGCAAAGGCATCACGGCCCGTTTCCTTGCCCCAAAATGGTGGTGGATTGCGGCTGGTCCCAATGTCTTATCGGGGAAACACCATGAAGCACCTGCACCTGCACCCGCACCCGCTCCTGAAGGCAACGAAGCCGAAGGAAGATACGAATATGGGACCTCCGCATCGGCGGTGGCACCCAAGGGGGGCATAGTCGCTTCGCGATGCCATCGGAATGGGGTTCAGTCGAGATCCCAGCGCAGCCGCGCCCGCGACGACGGGGCACATTGCCCGTGGGCTCATGGCGCCATGGATGATAGGGAGCTGGCTGTGCTATGGAGCGCTTCGGCTCAGAGACGAATTTTTTTTTGCTCGGCTCGACATTGGTGGTGGACGGTGATGGAACGGCCGGAAAGGCACGCGGTTCGTACGGACGAGCTCTTCGCCACACCCGTCCTATCCACCAAGTTACCGCTCTCCAGTGGTACACAACCTCATACTCTCCCTGTCTTTTGCCCTTTTCCGCTGTTGATTCTGAGGCAGGCGTCTTCGCGGCCTTGTTCCCAGCCTGTTTGCACACCGGGTAGGAAGCCGGCCGAGGCGTCCAAGTGCCGTCCCTCGCCGTCCCTCGCCCGAGCCTCCCGCAACATGAGATGTGACCTCTCGTGACCATGGGCGTCGGCCGATAGCTGTTGATCTCTCTCTCCACCTCAGCGGGCGAGATGCTCACGATATTGGACTTCTGGGGAGCCCAGAGGCCATCGGAGATACCCTATGCGGTTGGGAGGTCCCCATTGAGAGATGAGGTGAGGCATTGGAACTCCCTCACCTCCCTTCACCTTTCCGTCGTACAGCGTCAACACCGGGGCAGGCACAGGGCCAGGGCTCCGGGGCTCCGGTACGAAGAGGTAGACTTTCGATAAGCCCGTCGTTCCCCTCGCATCATGAGCGCCTTTAGGCACGACGATTCGCTGCCATGTCCCAATTCTCCACGTTGGGTTGATGAGGATCCCCCCCCCGTCGCGGTCGCGGTCGTTCCAGTTCCAGCTCCATCTCGTCGTCATGGGGCTCAACTCGGTCAACAGCCGGTGTCCACGTCTGCAACGAGTTGGAACCACCTCCTTGTGGCCGCTCATCTTCCCTAACCCGCTTCAGAGGATCGAGGAGGCGTGCAGATCTCCAGGGAGTCAATCTGGGAGGAGAAAAGGCCCTTCTTTTTCGTTCCTTCTTGGCAGGACAGGATAGACCCGGGGTGGATTCAAGTCTCATCAACCATCAGCATTCTTCTCGGCTAAATACAAGTTGCAGAGGACTCGGACAGGAAACGGTCGAGGAGAGGCCGAGATACATACGGCCGAGGGCGTCGTCGCCCCCGGGAGCCAAGACGCTCCAGGCCCTGGGGCGATGGGCAAAGGTCCAGGGGGGGCGTCTGGCGGGTTTACCGTGCGGGAGGGGCGATGGGCCTACGGTGTAATCAATTTGGATCGGCAGTATTTGTGGCCGTTGGCTGTCGATGAGGCTGCAAGGCACCGTCAGAATTGCCTGCTGTACGAGACCTGGCTGGCGTGGGCGTCAGCAGGGACGACGCTTGGACGACGGGAAAAGCGACGGGAACAAGGAGGGGGGCAGAGCGGAAGAGACGAGAAGGGAGAGATTGGGGCCAGGCGCGTCGTCGCGGAGAAATGTGACCATGTCGAGCCCCCAAGCCGTCGTCGTTTGGGTTGGAACGGGACGAGTGAGGAGGTGCACTGTCGAGAGAGCGTTCCCGGTGGAGATTTTGTGGCAGAGCGCCACGCGCATCCGTACAGTGCGCGACTCGAGGGCAGACGGTGGGATTTCGGAGCGGCCATGGATGCTTACAAGGTTTCATGGATGCTTCAGTGGTTATGAGGGTTAAACTGTTGATGCTTGCTGGCCGAGGGAACCCAACTTGCACGGGTATTGACGAAAAGAGTTTCCACTTCATTGGTAATGCAGCGTAAGAAACCTTGACCTGGGTGGATGGAGCAAAGAGTTGTTGATTCATTACATGTCGATTCATCAGACATGGAGGCTCACTTATTCGTAGACATGTACAGATGATAGTTATCATCCACCTCATCGAAGTGACTTGCCGCGGTTCCAGAACAGGCACGGTTAAGCGAAGGGAAGAGGGAGGTTCGATCAGTCAGGAGAGCATCCAGTATCCAAGACGAAGCATCTGCAGGGGGGAGGGGGGCGTGGCTCGTCTCGTAGTGGAATCCGTTCTGGATGGCTTCCTCCTTCTGGGGTGGGCGCCAACTTGGACGGGGACCCATCGTCTCCCCCACAGTTACGCCGCCAAACCGCCGCCTGGGACGAACCAGCCGTCGACCAAGGCGTGTCAATCATCACGCCGTCGCTGAAGACTCCAGAACATCAATCTTCAACGAATGGAAGCCTTATCGAAAACCACTTTGGGTACATGGCACGAACCGTCTGCAGTCGGGACCTGATGATTGATGACGGACGTATCCGTAGGAAACCTTGTGCCTCTGAACCAAACCAAAACCTTTTGCCTTTGTTCTGTAAGCTGGTCGACCCAAGTACCTACAGTACACGACACTCAGCTTCGCAGCCCTTGTTAGCGAACCGCGACGCCGAGGGAGAGAGCTGGGAGATCCCCGTCCTCTCAGGCTCTCTCATCCTCCTCCTCCGGGCTCGCTCCCCCCCACGTTCCACTAAACTACCCGACCCTGGAGGGCGGCCTTTCCCAGCAAGTCCGGTGTGGGCGTCGTTTGACACTCTGGCGCACTCCAACGCCTGGAAAGTTCGAAGCTGCTGCTAGGGGCACTCCCCTCCCTCCCACCCATGGCTTCCCCATTCTCCAGACCCTACCTAGTAACTACCTATACTATTACTATTAGGTGCCCCCGTGCTGAAGGGCAGGCCCGGCCTGACTGTCGCTCTTGCCATTCATTGCCTCAACTGATGACTGTCTCACTCGCACTCACACTCGCACTCACACTCACACTCACACTCACACACCTGCACCTGCCTTGAGCCAGTTCTTGTACCATTGCGCTTCCATTCCTTCCCTCAAATCCTTCCGTTCCGTCTCCGTCTCCGTCGCTGTCGAACGTCGCCCGCCTTAGCCAAACCAATCTCACAAGTCGAAAAAGGACAAACACCACGGCCGTCCAGACTCGCGATACTTGAGCGTGTGCCCTCACCCTCGTTTCTTCCTTCGCCGTCGCCGCACCTCGACAGAAAACGCTCGATAAATCCTACCGCGCCGACCGCCCGCTCCCGCAACCCCCCCCCGAATTACGCAGTGCGTTCCCTTTTGCGCCCTCGTTGCCGCCCTCGTGACCGCAATGTCGAGCCGATTTCCTGCCCGGCCACTGCAATAGAGACGGACGCCTGCTGCCATCCGGACTCGTCGACCTAGGCCTCCCTCCTCCCGCCCTCGTCTTCGCAGCCCCGACGACAGTCTCGCCTTCCGCTCGTCCCTTCCTCCCCGCCCCCCACCCCACGAAGCGTCAAGATGGCAAGGACGGCTGCCGAGCGCGATGAGCGCGCCGAGCTTGATTCCCGCGACCCCGAGTTCGGTTCCGAGGGGTACTTTAGGAAGCTCAACGAACAGCACCAGGCTCAGAATCAGCCGCCATCGCAGGGCTCTGCCAATGCCACCTCATCCACATCCTCATTCTCTCTCCCCTTCCGGGATGCCACTCTTGTCGATATCAAGCCCCCAGAGAAGAAGGAAAAGGGTCGTTTCTCTGGCCTGCGGAATAAGGTCCCCCGCCTTCACTCCTTCAGGCCCGCCGTCCCTTCCTCCAAAACCTCGGTCCCTCGGCTATCATCATCATCCTCCTCCTTCAAACCTCGAACGCGACCTTCTCTCGAGTCGGTCCAAGAAAAGTGAGCCTCTAATCTTGTCTCGCCACATAGACCTTGTTTGCTGACTGAAGGATGGAGACTCCCTCCTGGCGGACTCTTCTTCTGCCTACCTAACGAGTTGCAGATGCAAATCATCTGCTCTCTCCCTTTCGCAGACATCCTCACTCTCCGACTTAGTTCGCGCTCATGGCATAATTTCATCACCCAGAACGAATATAGCATTGCTCGACACTTCCTCGACCACCACTTTCCCGCTTACGCCGTCCGTCTATACCCCGTGCCCGACGGCGAGGAACCGAATTTTCATCTTGTCTGTGGACTATGGCATCGCCTACATGTCGCCGCCAAGCTCGCGTATCTCATGTGCGAATGGATCACGAAGGACATTTTCTTGCGGCAGACTCCAGCACAAAAGGCGCAATTTGCGCCACAGAACGAGCGTATGCGTCGTCGGCTCATTCCGCTCCTGTTCACGATATTTCACTTCTTCGAGACGTACCGAAAGCTTCACCTGAAGCACCTTGCTGAGAACGGAGGACGCGGTCTTCAACGAGAGCCTTACACCCTCAACCCCATCGAGGCCCAAATCATGGCCAAGTACGACGACAAGACGTTATTACGTGTTCACGAGGTGTTTCCTCTGGTCATCTCTTCATTCTGCCGACGGTTGCGACCCCCGACATACGCTGGCCGAGTGGAAAGAACGATGCGTGGATATTCTAGGGAGAAACCATCCGACGACGTGCATGTGGCTATTCTGTGTATCGGCGGTCTACGGCAAATCGAGAGGTTATGGGAAATCAAGGGCTACGGCTCACGGCGTGTCGCGGTGGACAATTGGTACAATGGCCTCACCAAGGAACAACCTCCGGTCGACTCTACGACGAAATCGCGCCGTGGCCTCATGGGCTTCGGCCGCAAGAAGTCTACGAATGGAGATGTGCCCAAGGTCCCGGGCGACGGCTTGAGCAGAGTGCGAAGCCCATCGATGGACGAAGCCACCTCAAACGGCGGACAAGTATTCAACAACAGCATGACGTCTGGGCCTCCCATGCCTCCCTTGAACCGACAAGAGGCGCAATATATCCTCGGCGACCTGCCAGTTCTCCAGCAAATATGGGCTGCATCAGCCGAAGCCCTCCTCCACCAACGCAAGGTCGTGAAACAGCCTTCAGATATCAAGCGGAACCAGCAAGTCATGCTCGACCTGATCAGCGAAGATACCATCAACGAGGAGGACGAGTGGTGGTACGGCCGCAACATCCCCGATTCCGTGCGGCCTCCTGCCGGCGGCGTAACCGATGACGATGCGGACTGAATGGCGTTTGGTTTACCTAAACCAATTTCTTTTTACCCCTTTTGGTTAACACCCGTGGTCTTGGCCATTTTTTATCATTTTTTTTATATCATTATACTACTGCCATTCCGGGGGCTGTATCTCGAAGAGGGTCATGAGCATTTACAAGGCGTTTGGTGGTTTGGAGGGAATTGGACATTGTGTTGCCACGTGCGACACCGGATGGGAGCACCGGCCAGACTTATACCGATTTTTTTTTTTATGTTTTTTTTGTTTCGACAGCTGAGTCCTGAAGCTCCTGTTGGTTATCGCAGGTAAGGGACAGTTGTTCGGCAAGAGGTTGTAAGTTAGGGAAGGATAGGGGCATTCTGCGTGGATAGATACCAAGCGAGGCGCATCTCAAGTTTTTTCTTTGTTCACAGACAAGTTCATGTCACGTCGTCACCTATTGCTCGTTTGGTTGTCTGGGTTTGTCGAGAAGGAGAGGGGGAAGAAAAAAGCAGGGCGACGAGGAGGTCCGGGATTGGAATAATTCGATGCTATTCAAGGGGTATATTCATCCTGAACTCGTCTCCTCGTCAGTGGCCACCTAGGGCACTTTTGTCGTGACGTTTTGTTGTGTCTTCGTATTATGCATAAAAAACTTTACTCTCGGCATGGTTTTTCGATTCTCTTGCCATGCATTCCTTTCCATGGACAAATACTCCTTGCTGCCTAGAATACAATACCTGCCCCCTCCCAATGTAAGTATTGCGTTTCGTCCTCCTTTCCCACCGACCAGGATTAACGCCATGTTGACATGTAGATGAGGAGAAAAAGAAGAGAGGAAAGTAACATGAAGCAAAATAAAATAAAATAAAAAGGTCGTTATTCGAGAGAGGCAACCCCCTCAACGGCGGCCCATGGCGTGATAGAGACTCTCGCGAACGTTGGGCTCGGACAGGGCGGCTTCCAGCTGGGTCTGGCCGGCAAAGTTGGCCGACGAATAGTCCATGTCCATGTAGTTTGGGCCGGGGTAGGCTTGGTACTGGTTCATGGATTGTGTTGGTGTGGGCTGTTGGGTTTGTTGGGGTTGCGATTGTGGCTGTGTCTGAGGTTGTGGTTGCGGCGGCTGCTGCTGCTGTGACTGCGACTGCGGCTGCGACTGTGGCTGTTGTTGTTGTTGTTGTTGTTGTTGTCGCGACGGCGGCGGGCGATTAGCCAACCCCGACGGCGACGGATTCATCATGGCCTGCTGGAACTGGCCGGTGGGCGTGCTACGCCCGTAGCGCTCGCCCGCGTTTCCGGCTTGTCCGTACTGGGCGGGCATTTGTCTCTGCTGTTGTTGCTGCTGCTGCTGCTGCTGCTGCTGCTGCTGGAAGTAGGACTGGGCCGTCCTCGCGTTCTGCGGCCGTGCAAGTCGTTGTTGTTGGGGCTGGTTTCGCTGCCAGTTCGTCCCCTGGGCCGCCGTCGGCTGCGTTGGAGTTGCTAGCGTCGTCGCCTGAGGAGACACTTGGGCTTGGCTGGGGGGTTGGTGGTTCATGTTGGGCGACGATAGTTGTTGGAGCTGATTTTGTTGTGGTGGCTGTGGTTGGTGGTGCAGGTTCCGTTCGTCTTGCACCATGGCTCTCATGCCTGCCGTGAATGTGTTTCCCGGCGACGTGACTTCTGCACTGGTTGGGGCGTTTGGCGATGCGGACATTGCCGCGGGAGGAACCTGTGGAGCAACACCGTTGATGCCCGTGGTTGAGCTGGTTCGGCGTCGTTTCGTTGGCTGTGAGTGAGGAAGAGGTGCTCGGGGGATGGCATTGGCAGTGGCAGTGGGCATTTGCATGGTGCTGTTGACTTGCTGCACTGGCTGGTTCGCTCCCTCGGAGGATTGGGTATTCTTCCGCTTGCGGGAGGTGGGAGATGTCGTCGTGGTGTTCTGCTGCGTTCCCCGAGCAGCTGCAGCCCCTTGCCCCTGAAAGCCGTGCGTCATGCCATTGGTCGTTGCCGGGAACGAGGCTCCAGAAGCGTCTCCGGGAGCCTGACCCGGGGTTTGTTGCTGTGTCGGAGGGGCTACAGAGAGCAAGCCTGGGTTAGTCTCAGCTCCGCCGAAGGCAGCTGGCAGACTGGCATTCGTGGATTTGTGAGCCAAGGGGGAATCAACCGTGGAGGATTGAGATGCCGCCAACGCGCCCAAATGGGCGTCACCAGTTGAAGCTTCGTAAGTCACCTGCGGCGGCTTTGGTTTATTCTTGGACCCTTTCGGTCGACCACGGCCTCGTCGGACAGGAGTGACAACGGCTCCGTTGGTGTTTTGTTGTTCCGTCAAGGCAGCTTGAGCAATGGCACTGGCTTGGCTCTGGGGTGCTTGACTTTGCGACGGGGTTATGCCAGCACCGTTGGCGCCGGCCTTGTCCGAGTCGACTTCGGGTGCTGTTGTGCCGTCCTTGGGTTTCTTCCGCTTATAGCTTGTGCCTTTGCTCCCTTTGGGGCGTCCCCGGCTCTTTCGGAGAGAAAAGGAGAGCGACGCTGTGCTGGAAGCGCCGATGGCCGGGATTGCAACGGGCGGTTGGCCCTTGGGCCGCGCGGTGTCTACCGGTGGGAATATCTCGGCGAGCCAGCTGATCAAGAGCCCCCCAGGCCCGTTGGATGAGGCGCTTTCCGGGAAGGCCCCGTCTGCCGGCATGGGAGCTCCTGGAACGCCGCCAAAATATGCCACTGCTTTGCATACCTGATCTACCACAAGGACAGGGTGCAGACTCCTGAGGAGTGTCAGAAGTCGAGCCTGCTCCTTCTTGATCTCTGAGGGTGGGAGACCAGAGCGCACTGGTGGCTGTGGTGGTGGTGGTGGGGGAGGTGGCGGCGGTGGAAGCGGAGGAGAAGAAAACACTCGAGGAGCTATAGGGGTAAACCCAGGGGCCAAGGTTGAGAACTGCGAACTCCTTGGTTGGCTACGAGAAGCTTCTGGAGGAGGAGCAGGAGCAGAACCGCTCGACGCAGGAAGCCACTGATGACGGAAGTTTGGAGGGATAAAACGCTCCCGCACCAAGGGCCGATATCCGTCTTTGTTGGCAGCCATGGAAAGAGCCGCAGTTGATTCGCTCGATCGCTTGGCTGCTTGGCCGCGAGTCGCCATGTCTGGCCGATTAAGGCCCATGGATATCACGGCGAACTTGCCATTTCGTCCATCGACTTTGCCCGCCAGTTTGCTGGGAACCGGATTCCGTACGCTGGGTTCGGCGGCACCGGCGCATTGGAGTTGATGATTCGCCATGGGCGCGTGTGGCAGTGGTTGATTCGGACCGGCAGGGGCTATGGGCCTCAGGCCAGGCCTCGTTGAGGCGTCCCCAGCCTGGGAGTCTTCATCCTGGGTTTCGTCCTCATCTTGGGTCTCGTCGCCTTGAGTCTCTGGTGGCGGAGGAGTTTTCGCGGTCGACGTCGACGGAGTCGTGGATGGCACGGCGGGATCTTGGCCGATGGGTTGGGCTGAGGGCCGAGGACTGGACCGCGTGGCTTCGGCGACAGATGCTGTGCGGTACGGTCAGAGTCGCGGTCGTCACGAATGGCGATTGGGGTGTCTGAAATATTTACATACGCGCAGTTGAGTCGGCCATGGCATGCGCGGTCGGGAAGGATGCGGATCCCGAGACGCCGACCGACAGACATTCCCCAAAGAAACGGCAGTTGAAGGAGTGGAATCGGCGGAGGTATCGACGGGTGGAGCACGACGGCGCGATTCCAACGAGGGCCAAGATAATGGCTATTGCACGCTGGAGCGCAATCGCATAGGGGGGGGGGGTAATCGTCGTGGTGTTGTGTTTGGCCGTGATGATCGTGTTAAAGAATTAGTGGACAAGCACCCCCAGTGGCTCAGAAGTGGACTAGCAGTTGAGGCTAGACCAGATGTGGTCATCCTTTTGGAAGCGCGCTTTTCCGGATGGAGCAGCTCCCAGCCACGGAAGGATCTGACTCGGATATAGCGATATCCTCACCGGCGCCTCCGCCCCACCATCAACTGCCAAGTTGACCCCGATGCATGGAGCTCCAGCCTATTCCCACTGCTTCGTACTGCTGCTTGGAGCTGGCTCATCTGCAGGCACCACCTAGAAGCTATCCTCGAGTTGCGACGCCATCATCCGAATCCCAATCGATGAGCCCTTGATCTCTTCCACACCACACGCTACAGCTCTCCCTCGTATTCCTCCGCGCCTAGCTCCCCCTCTCTCCCTCTGAGCTTCTATCTATCCATCAAGCTTTCCGGCGACTCGGCAACATGACGACGAAATACGCCCTCCTCTCGCTGCCCCTCGGCGGCTTCGACTCCAACGACAAGCGTAGCGCTCTCGATGCCCTGAGCAGCACCATTTCCCCCGACAACGGCAACGTCGTCCCCTTCAACATCCCCGACTTCAAGATTGGAACCCTGGATGCCCTGGTCCAGCAGGCCGATGACCTGGCCAAGCTCGAGGCTTCGTGCCAGGCCGTCGTCGCCAAGGTCGCCGATTCGCTCCGGACAGTCCTCGACGGCGACGAAGATCGAATCGCACAGTACAAAATGGTCAACGACAGTGGGTAGTAGTGCTGTCCTCTCCGCGTACCCTATCGCTGATGGCTTTCTCAGAGCCCACCGACCAGTACCTAAACAGCTTCAGCTGGAACAGGATTCGATACCGAGCTGACAAGTCTCTGGGCGAGCTCATTAGCACCCTGCAAAAGGCACGATACGACTGTTGCTATGCGATTGGGGCCCTTGCTAATTGTCGTCATCTAGGAGCTTGTTACCGTGGACAGTGACGTCAAAACCAAGTTCAACCAGTACAACACCATCAAGACGAATCTTGCCAACCTTCAGCGTCGCCAGACGTAAGCAACATGGGCTCTCGGGAATGCACACTCAATACTGACCTTTTATGCGTTCCAGGGGTAACCTCTCGACCAAGTCCTTGGCGCCCATTGTCGACCCCTCTCTCCTCATCCGAGACTCAGAGTATATCGAGACGCACCTCATTGTCGTTCCCAAAAACGCGAAGAAGGATTTCCTGAAAAGCTACGAGACGCTGGCTCCCATGGTTGTCCCCCGATCTGCTATCCAGGTGGCCCAAGATGACGAGTTTGCTCTCTTCGCCGTCTCCACGTTTAAGAAGCACAGCAGTGAGTTCCTGCACAAGGTCAGGGAGCAAAAGTGGACGCCACGCCAGTACAAGTACGTCGATGGTGGCCGAGAGGAGGAGCAGCGCGAGCTCGACAGAGTGACCAACGAGGAGCGCAAGGTCTGCGGAGAGGCTCTGCGCACGGCTCGGACGGGATGGAGCGAGAGCGTCATGATCTGGATCCACATCCTGACCCTGCGGGTGTTTGTCGAGGCGGTTCTTCGCTACGGTCTACCCCTAGATTACGTGACCGCCCTGGTCAAGGTAAGTTCCCCTGACGCGTGGACGTGGTCCTCCCCCGGTTGCTGACGACGTCATTAGACGACATCCAAGCTGGCTCCTAAGGTGAAGACGGCACTGGACTCGAATTACTCGTACCTGGGAGGCAATGCCTTTGGAAGGGACAAGCGGGGCAAGATCACCAAGGACGATGCGGCATTGAGCTCAGAAATGGCGGCGGCCGGTCTGCCCACCGGGGAGGGAAACGAATACACGGCTTATGTTTACTACGAAGTCGAGTTTCCTTGATCGAGGCGACGACGACGACGATGACGACGGGGGACTAGCAAGGAGCAGGACGAGCAAGGGACAAGAACAGAAGATTTCGCATGCATGGACGCCTGTATTCAACTCTATCATGCCCAGGAGTGATGACTGGGAGCGCAATGGCAGTAATATCCAATCCTCTTTTTAACACCAGATTCTGCCCGTCCTTGTTTACAATGGATGCCTTTATGTATAAAACACGATGCGCCTTCTATGAACACGCGCTCTCTCTATATAGCCTCCTAGGCTGACTTGGTGATGTAGTTGTTCTCCTCGAGCCACTTGGCGATCTGAGCAACGCACTCCTCGACCGAGTTCTCGTGGGTCTTGATGACGATCTCGGGGTTCTCGGGAGCCTCGTAGGGGGCAGAAATGCCGGTGAACTCCTTGATCTCGCCGGCGCGGGCCTTCTTGTAGAGGCCCTTGGGGTCGCGCTGCTCGGCGACCTCGAGGGGCACGTCGACGTAGACCTCGACGAAGGGAATGGCCTCGTCGTCGCCGTGGGCGCTCTGGGCGTGCAGCTCGCGGGCGACCTGGCGGTCGGCGCGGTAGGGGGAGATGAAGGAGGTGATGGCAATGGTGGTGGAGTCGGCGAAGAGCTTAGCCACCTCGGAGATGCGGCGGATGTTCTCGTTGCGGTCCTGTTCGGAGAAGCCGAGGTCCTTGTTGAGGCCGAAGCGGACGTTGTCGCCGTCGAGGCGGTAGGCGGCGACGCCCAGGTGGAGGAGGTGCTGCTCGAGGGCCGTGGCCACGGTCGACTTGCCCGAGGCCGAGAGGCCGGTGAACCAGAGCGTGAGGCCGCGCTGGCCGCGGAGCTGGTTGCGCTCGGAGCGGGAGAGGGAGGGGTGCCAGGTGATGTTGCTGGGGGGGGAGGGGGGGAGGTTAGCAGATTGAAGCAAGTTGTTTGTCTATCTTGAGGGCGGATGGAAAGGGCTACTGGGGGATGAAAATGGACGGGGAGTCCAGCAATGGCGGGGTAAAATTTTGGACGAGGGAGGGGGGAAATGGGAGAACTGGCGGGGGGGAGGCAGACTCACGTAGCCATTGTGAATGAGCGGGAGGGTATCACGAGAAGATGTTGAAAAAAAAAGAGGTATGCAACGTAATGAACAATAGGGGAAAACGGATATGGAGAGGAGAGGAAAAAGAAGAAAGGGAGGGAAAGGCGTCCGGTGCCGGCTTTTGTTGCAAGGTGTGTTACGTGGGTGTGCGGTGGTGAAGGGGAGTTGCGTGTGCAAGTTACGTGGTGCCTGGTCGACTTTTGTCTCTGAGATATTAATTAAGGTACGGGGAGTTCAAGGTTGTCGGGATATGATGGAATGGGAAGGGGCGATGGATGAAGGGCGGTCTTTCCGTCTTTGCTCCCCCTTTCTTGAATATCTTCTTCTTCCTCTTTTGCATTCATTTCTTCTTCCTTCTTCATTCAACTTGCTCCAAATCATCATTACTTCCTCCAACAATCCATGCACCAACCCCCCCGTCCGTCCCTCTCTCGGCTCGTCGCATCCTTCATCTAAGACGCCATCCATGGCGCACATTTCGCAGCAGGCCCGGCCAAACTTGATTTGTACAAGCCCCAGCACGGGATGCGCCATTACTGTTGAGGCTGCCGCAATCAAAACAAGCCCAAGGTACCGAAAAGTGAAAAAATTGGACGTCTTTCGCTTTCTATTTGCAGACGGTCGCGATGACACCATCGGTGCCCACCCCGACGTTCCATCTCGGTGGCTCCACCCGGCCGGAAGTCGGTCTGTCTTCGAAGAGATGGGCATCTCGATTCTTCTCCCATCTCCCCGCACATGGGCCAATTCTTATCCCAAGAGTCTAACAAGTCACCCAACTCGCCTCCTCCCTTTGTCCGCTTCTATGTGTCCGCTCTACGTGTCCGCTCTATGTGTCCGCTTCTATTGGTCCCTCGTTCGAAAGAAATAACTCCTCTAGACCAAATACATGCAAAGGAAAGCTTCCAACACGTCTTGTCTAATATCTTGCGCTTATGGCATCATGCACAGTAGTACACGCTCGCCTCGCCATTCCTTCGGTGCGCCGTCTATATTCGTCGTCTCGTCTCGTCTCGTGAGTCTTGCTTCAGCTGATTTTGGGCATCATCTGTCACAGTGATTCCTCATCAGCAACCACGCGCCCTGCATGTCAGATGGGAACAACGAGTCAACGTACCGCTGCATACTTGGGGGAGATGAACAAGCCGGTGGCCTCGGCCAGGATGGTGGGCTCCTCACCGGGCTTGGCCAACAGCTCGACGTGGCCCTTGACCCAGGCCTTGCGGCCTTCGACCTTTGTGGTGACGGCGCGCAAGACCAGGAAGCTCCCGGCCGGTGTCGGCTTGCGATAGTCGACGTTGAGGTTGGCGGTGACGGCAATGTTGTGCGGCAGGGCACCGAAGCAGCAACGGGCCAGTCCTTCGTCCAGCATGGTGGCCAGGAACCCGCCGTGCACGATGCCCGGGTGGCCGCAGAGGTCGTCGCCCACGTAGGAGATGCACACGATGGACTTGCCGCCGTCCTCGATCCACGCGTACGGTGGGATTACCATCTTGCCGGGCCCCAGCAGCGCACTGCCCGTCAGGCTGCGACTGCGGTACGCGGCCGGCATCTTCAGGTGCGGCCGCGACTCCTTGTATTTCGCATCGGCGCGCAGCTGGGCCACCAGGGGCAGCTTGCTGATGGTGTCGTCGACGAGTCGCGCCTCGTCGTCGCCGGGCACGAAGCGCCTCAGGCTCTCCTCGTCGGAGAAGAAGCCCATGCCGCTCTGCCGCATCGTGTACCACATTGCGCCGGCGCCCGCTGCGCCGAAGGTGACGCCCACGAGGCCCAGGGCGAGGCTCGATCGAAGGAAGCCGCCTGACGAGGCTGTATTCCCAGCAGGAGCTTGCGTCGCGGCGTAACGTCGAACGTGGCCAGGTCTGGCGAGTCGCGCAGCCACCTGACGGCCGTTGCGACGGAAGTGCTGGGCGAGCATGGTTCAGAGATGGCGTGTCGAGGAGGTGTCGTGAGTCGCAACTGATTTTTTTTTCCTTTTCCCATGGCTTTTGGCCGTCGGGATTCGGAGCTGCCGCGGCAAAGCGCGCTCGCATTGTTGAATGACGTCGGCCTTTATTCACTTAACCAGCACTGCCCATGTCGTGTACCTCGGCCGGAGCGGCACGACTTGTTCAACACCAGAGGATTCTTCCATTGTACATGCACAAAATGCTCTGCTGGAGGATCATGACAGCTGTTCTTTGACCGTCTGGAACCGTCGCCTCAAGGCGTGGGAAACGTACCGTGATGTTCCATCGAGCAGCTTGTGACGTGCCTTCAGCTGTCCTGGACGGCGTCACTAACCGTCACGAGTTGTCTTCTTCCTCCGTGACGACCCAATCACGCAACTGCCGTTGACGGTTTTTGTTTGTCTCATGTTTGGTGTTTCTGTAACAATTCCTCCGGCGTGAAACATGTCTTGGAGAGAGGTACATGGTACCTGGCTACTTTTCCCCCGTTTCCACCTCTGCAGGCAGGTTTCATCCTGGCGCTGACATCATTGTTACCCCGACTTCACCTGAACTCACTTCAACCGTCAAGCTCAACCGTCTTCATCTTTTTGTAATACACGGCACTCGATTTACTATAAATACTGACTTTGGCGACGACATATTTCGCATCAGAAGCTCTGCATCATCCTCAACTAAACAACACAACACACACACACACAGCAATCAACTCACCAACGCACTTCGCAATGGCAAGCCATTCATCACCCCCAATTGACATGCCCAGCTAACCAACAAAGGCCACCGCCGAGACTGTCGAACTGGGCCCTGCCCATGCTCCCAAGGAGGACTCCATCGCCGCCTTTTCCGAGATCCTCCCCGATCTCAAGAAGAAGCTTGTCCATCTGCGCCACGACCACAACAGTAAGACGCCCCCCATCTGACTGAGGGAGAGTCCGAAGCTGACAAGATGAATCTAGAGCATGAGCCCGAGTACTTTGCCGCCGCGGTACGTTCTATCCCCCCCAGCATCCCCAAACACGCAACCCTAACAAACACCCTCCAGGCACACCTCTCCAACGACGAGCTAGCAGGCTTCACCGTCGACGACGTCACGTTGGTGCGCGTCGCCACGTCGGCCTACGGCGTCCACCTCTTCGCCAAGCTGCGCATTCCCGCCCTCGTGGCTGCTGCCGACGACGACGACGCCGGCCCGGCCTACGTGCACTTCCGCGTCTTCGCGGCCGGCGGCGGCGAGCCCCCCAAGCTGCACAGCATCCACACGGAGGAGAGGGAGCAGCCCGACGGGGACAAGACGTACCGCGCCTTCTTCACCAAGGATGACGAGCTGGAGTGGTTTGCTACTTGAGGGAGAGGATAACACACACACACACGAACGCACGCAAGAAGATAACATGGGGTGCAAAGGGTAGTTTCTGTTTTTTTTGAGCTTCTTGCTCTTGCTCTTGTTTGGTCGTTTTGTTTTGTTTCTTGTCATCGCTCCGGCAGCCATCACGCGCAATGACACGGCGGCACTGACACTTGTCATGATATCTCGACAATGACTGTTGCTTGTACTGGGTGAAAACTCCCCTGTATCTGATCCGTTTCGGACCGGGACGAGAAAAAAAAAGGGGGGGAACAAGAAATGAGAGAGAAGCAAAAATAAAAAAAATCTTTTGTGTGAATGCATCTTTGGCCTGCCTGCCTCGGTCCCCTGTCCTGTTTACATGTCCTCTTCTCCCGCCAGCAGATCCGCGTAGTCGTCGACCGAGGCGAACATGGGGAGCTCCTTGAGCTGCTTGCGCCTCGACTTGGGCTTGGGCTTGGGCTTTGCGTCCTTGACCTCGAAGCCCTCTTCGTCTTCGTCGAGGACCGCGCCGCCGTCTTCGTCGTCTGAGCCTTCAATGTCCACCTCCATGTCATCCAGGTCATCATCGTCGTCGTCGTCGTCGAAATCGCTCTCCAGGTCCAAGCCAGGCTCCGATGCCTCGGACGCCATGTCCGAGTCGTCGAGGTCGTCAAAGCCGAGATCGGAGTCGTCGTCGTCGGGGTCGATGTTGGCTTGCGTCGACACGAGCGCCTTCCAAATCTCGTCCTCATGCGCCTCCTCCTCGTCTCCTTCTCCTCCGTCGCCCGCGGCCGCCGGCTTCTTCTTGACCGGCTTGCCCTCCTTGTCGACGTGGGAAAAGTACTCGTGGAAGAAGACGTCCTCGGCGGCCACGTTCTCGACCTTCTTCTTCCAAAAGGCAGACGTGTTGACCGAAGGCGCCGACGCTCCCGGTCCTCGGCTGCCGAGCCAAAAGTCTCCCGCGTCCTTGGTGGCGCGCAGGGGCTGCATGATGGACACGCCCTTGGACGCGTCGGCCGCCTTGGGGTTGCGGTAGACGAACTTGTCCAGGAAGCGGATGAGCGAGTGGCTGTCCAGGTCGGGCTTCTGGGCCTTCTCGTTGGGCACAATCAGGTTGGAGGCGAAGACGTTTACCGACGGGTGGTAGTGGCCCTGCAGGGGAACCTGTGCGGTGTTAAAGAGAGACTTGCATATTCGCCCCGGGGGGGGGGGATTCGTGATACGTACCACCTCCCACAGACAGCTTCGGTTGGCGTTGCTGTGCTCGGGGTTTCGCTTCCGGCCGTCGTAGACTGGCCGCTCGCCGTCGGCCTCGTCGTCAAACACCGACTCCTCGGGCTCGTCCGTCAGCGTCGAGAGGTCGGGGAACGTCTCGCGTAGATGGGCCACGACGTAGAGGAGCCCGCACACGAACGGGGGCTGGTGCAGGCCCGAGACCTGGAGCATGCGCTTGGCAAAGGCCTTGACGCGGCGCGAGTCGAGGTCGTTCTTGAGGGCGCGGAGGAGGAGGTTCAGGTAGAGGGCCTGCTTGGACGACGTGACGAGCCGGGGGTCCAGGAGGGACTCGTACAGGGTTCGGTAGAAGCGGTCGGTGGCGAGGCTCTTGGAGGCGGAAACCTGCTGGATCAGTAGCAGCGCCTGGATGCCCGTGTTGAAGTTGGCAGAGTGGGCAATCTTGAAGAGGGTATCGAGATGTGATTCCATGCTTGGACAGTTAGCTTATAGAGTTGTCACGGCAGGGCACAACTTACGCTGCTTCGTTTCCGACCATGAAGGGGGCCGCTCGGTTGACACCGGTCAAGACGGCCGATACAAGCTTATCAGCCGCCTCGGTCTCTGGTTCCGTAGCAACAGGCGTCGACGGCTTGCCTCCACGAGGCCGTCGTCCCTTCTTGGTCTCCTTCTTCTCCTTGGGTTCCGTTGGGTCTTCCGGGGCGGTGATGCCCAGCTTCCCCGTCTTCAAGATGATGGTGAAGAGGTCGAAGTAGATGCGCATCAGGGACTCGGCGACTTCGGGCTCCTTGGTGCTGAGGATGGTCTGGTTGAGCGTGTTGATGGCGTAGTACTTTGAGCGGTGGTCTTGAGAAGGGTGGAGGACGACTTCCTGTTCGATGGTGCGGATAATGATGGGCTTCATGCCGGGATGCGAGTTCTGCAGCTGCAGCAAGAGGTACGAGGCACGAGAGGAAATCTTGCGGTCTCGATCTCCGAGCTTGTGGACCAACAACCGAAGCAGGTTGGACTCCTGCTCGGGCTTCTCCTTGAGTAGGCCGTAGACGAAATCGACGGCCCGCGTTCGCGAGTACTCGATCTCGTCGGAGCACCAGCTCTCGAGCAGCTGGATGATTCGGAAGTACGTGTCCTTGAGCCAGTCCTCAAAGGCCCAGGCAACCAAGTGCTCCGAGGTGATCTTCCCGGGCAGCGGGTTGCCGGGAGCCCACGACGACTTTGGGCTCATCTGCAGCGTTCCCACCAGGCCTGGCTGCGCGTGAAAGGGGCGAAGCCGGCGATCAGAGGGCAGCAGCGTTCCGGGCCCCAGCAGATCGACCAGGGCGCCAATGGCTCCGAGGGCCTGTCCGCGGCTTCGTTTTGAGGCGAGGCTCATGAGGGCGTCAAAGGCGCGGATGTTGTGGACGGGCGACTCCTGCACGGCGAGCGTCAGGGCCGAGACCTTGTCCGTCAGAGTACCCGACGACATGATGGTGGCCAAGAACTTGTGAGACGAGGCAGCGAAGACGCTCGCTCGGTACTTGGCGGCGTCCTGCTCCATGAGCTCCTTTGCGTGGTCCTTCAAGGCCTCTGCCGACCACTTGAACGAGCTGGGCCCGTCGGCCGACGGCGAGGGCAACTCGGGCATCTCGGCCGCGTACCAATCCGCTCTGGGATCGAAGGCCTGGGTCACTGCGTTAGCGGTCAGAGATGCTTTGCACAATGCGGTACGACTTACCAAGCCCTTGACCTTGGGGAGAGCCGGATCTCTGCTCTTGGGAGCTTCCTTGATCTCGGCTTTTGCCTCCGCTTCGCTCTCATCCTCGTCGTCGTCTTCGCTGTCATCTGCGCCCTCATCTTGATCGCTGGCCTCACTCATCTCAACCTCGGCAAATCCAAGCTCCTTTGACAGAGCCGCGAGCTCGTCCTTGAGCTTCTTGTCGACTGGCGCCTTGGAGCCCTTTGCGTAGGTTTCGTCTTCAGAGTCGATGTCCTTGATGAGCTGCAGGTCGCTCTCGTCACCGCCCAGAGCCTTGATTTCCTCCAGGAGAGCGTCGTTGTCGAGCTTGACGGCCTTCTTCTCAGAGTTTCCCTGGGAATTGCGCTGTCGCTTCTGGTGCTGGTCGCCGGCGGCCCTCGTCGGCGGCTGCTTGCGCTTGTGATCGTTGGAACCCAAGTTTTGGCCAATTTTGGCAGTGAGCTGACCGAGGGCGCCTTCGTCGAGTCTCCGGCCGTCATTGGAGCGCCGGGGGCCTTTGCCCTTCTTTGTAGGCTTGGCCATTTGCTGAGATTCTGAAGCGAACTTGGATTGAAAATGTCAACTGGAAATTATCAGAGATGTCTGTCTTGGAACTTTTTTTTGGCGATACAATTTTTCGATAAGACCCGCATTCCTTATCACGCTTATCGCGTTTATCGCGGTTGAGCGGCAATTCGCTGCTTGTCTGTTGGATCCACTCTCTCAAGCTGCCCTCATTCTTCCATCAGGATACCTTCACAACAACGGTAAGAGACCGGCTGAAGCTCTATTCTGACGATTGAACCTTCTCTCTTAGCCATTGAAGCACTCCTTGACACCATCAGATGCTCCCCACAAAGTTGGTTCGCTTTGGAGATGTCGTGTTGCGAAGGGGCCAGCTCGGCCAGCTCCGAGCTCTCTCTAGTCTGCCTCGCTCGACAGTGTCGTCAACATGGATTCCCTCGGGTGGGATGACGGCCACCGAGGACGAGAGTGAGCATCGGGAGCTCTTTGGCCGTAATACCGTGGGCTGATTGAGATGTTAGCCAGCCACGGGAAGCTCATCCGAGCCGGGTTCCTGCGCCAGGTATGAGACGGTCAACCTTGGGACTCGTGAGATGACTGCTCATGTCAAGCGTAGGCACACTCTGGAATCTTTCAATTGCTCCCTTTGGGCCTGAGAGTGCAGGATAAGATCGAAAAACTCGTCGACAAGCACATGCGATCCATTGGTTCGTACTCGTCCCCGCTCACACGACTTGAGCAGTTGAGCTTACATGACTCAAAGGGGCGTCGAAACTATCCCTTTCGACCATTTCATCCGAAGAGCTCTGGAGAAAGAGCGGCCGCCTCGACCTTGTTGCTTCCGAGGTAAGACAGACGCCACGGCTGGATCAGACGGAACTGACGTCTCAGCTCTTCCGTCTTGCGGACCGCAAAGACGTGCCCATGATTCTCTCCCCGACCCACGAGGAAGAAATCACCACTCTCGTGGCCGGGGCCCTCAAGTCGTACAAAGACGTGCCCATCAGGCTCTACCAGATCAGTGCGCTCCATTCCCCGTCCGGCCCTAATTGAAGTCCCTGGTGGCCGTCGCTGACTTGACCACCAACAAAACCAGCGCGCAAGTACAGAGACGAACGCCGGCCTCGCCACGGGCTGCTGCGGTCCCGGGAGTTCCTCATGAAGGACCTCTACACGTTCGACCTGACCGTCGACGCCGCCATCGACACGTACAAGGACGTGTCGTCGGCGTACCGCGCCTTCTTCGCCGAGCTGAAGCTCCCGTTCATCGTGGCCGAGGCCAGCTCGGGCGACATGGGCGGCGATCTCAGCCACGAGTACCACCTCCCCAGCGCCGTCGGCGAAGACACCGTATTCCAATGCGACGGCTGCGGCTATTCCGCCAACGACGAAGTCGCCGCGTCGCGAACCCCCCCAAAGGCGAGCAGCGTCACCGAGCCGAGCGACGTGTGCGTGTGGCGCGGCATCTCCAAGGACAGGAGGACTCTCGTCAATGCCTGGTATCCTCGCTCCGACGGCGACGGCATCAACCTGCACGCCCTCAAGGGAGCGCTTCCGGAGCTCGACACAAGCATCGATACGCCCCTGCCGTTCTGGCAAAAGGCTCTCGAGAGCGGAACCACGGACGTGATCAACGCCGTCGATGCCCGAGTCGCGGATGCTTTCGAGGACCTCAAGAGCCGCCTCCCCCTCGTGCCGCCGACCATCGAGCACAGCGACGTGCAGCACTCCTTCATGGACAACGGCCTCAACCTCGCGCGCATCGCCGACGGCGACGGCTGCCCCAAGTGTCCCGACGGAACCCTCCGGTCGCACCGGGCGCTCGAGGTCGGCCACACGTTCCACCTGGGCACGCGCTACTCGGCGCCCCTCGACGCCTGCGTCACGCTCCCGGCCGACGAGAACACGCCGCCGGGCACCCGCGTCCCCGTGCAGATGGGCTGCCACGGCATCGGCGTCTCGCGCATCTTTGGCGCCGTGGCCGAGGTGCTCGCCGACGAGACGGGGCTCAACTGGCCGCGCGCCATTGCCCCCTTTGAGGTGGTGGTCATGTCCACTCCCGAGTTCGACCACGACGCCCTCGACCTCTACGACGTGCTCGCCGGTCGCCGCGGCCGCCCCGGCTTCGACGTTCTCCTGGACGACCGCAAGACGTTCGTCGTGCGCAAGATGAAGGACGCCGACCTGGCCGGATACCCCGTCCTCGTCATCCTGGGCAAGGCGTGGAGGCAAAACAGGACCGTCGAGGTGCAGTGCAGGAGACTCTCCGTCAAGGAAAACGTGCCCGCCGATGCGCTGCCCGAGTTTGTGGCGGACCTGCTGGAAAAGCTGTAGTAGCATGTAGCCCTGTTGTAATCTACCTGTAAAATACGTCAAGAAAAAAAAAACCTATCAATCATCGTCTTCGCATGTACAAGTTCATACCTTTTACCAGTCATGTTCGCGTGCTCAGAAGAGGGCCGATTTATTATGTGGTGGTTGAAACCGCAACCACATCCCCGTTAGTAGAATTCCACAAAACCCCACGTCATTCAAAACCTCTGCGAAGCCATCACCACCACCTCCGACCCGCGAACCTCCGAACCTCAGCGACCTCACACAGCCACAGCCACGCGCGCAGCAGCCCTCACCAAAAACACGTCCCCAAAATGGCGGGCAAGCAGGAACAAAGTAAAACCCCCCCTCCCCCGCCCCTCTAAGCTGCTACACACCCCCACCGTCTCACCCCAATGCTAACCCCTCCTCCTTCCTCCCCCGCAGTCAACCTCGACACCCTCGAGCCGCAGCAACTCGCCCAGGTCAAGAAACAGCTGGAAGAAGAACTCGAACACCTCACCTCGTCCTTTTCCCAGCTCCACGGTGCCCAGAACAAGTTCAAGGACTGCCTGCGCTGCGTGCAGAGCCGGTCCGCCGCCAAAGAAGGTACCCTCCTAACGCCCTCTTTTCCCTTCGAATCACTTTCGCGACGAGACGAGACGAGATCGAATCGAATCGAAATGAAATCGCCCAGATTCGAGAAAGCTTCTTCTAACACCCGACAGGATCCAACTCGGTCCTCGTTCCCCTCACCAGCTCGCTATACGTCCGCGGAGAGCTTACAGACGCCGAGACGGTGCTCGTTGATATCGGAACCGGCTTCTTGGTAGAAAAGGTTAGACTGCAGCCCGAGCCCCTTTGGGATGTTCTGCTGACTGGTGCAATAGAAACTCAAGGCTGCTGAGCAATTCTACGAGGGCAAAGTGGACGAGCTTGGGACTAACTTGAAGGACCTGGAAATCATCGTGCAAAGGAAGCAACAAAACGGACGCATGGTTGAAGAAGGTAATTTTTTTTCTCCATATGCATGAACCACCCTGACCACGAGTTCGGCTGACAACTATCCTCATTAGTTCTAAGGCAAAAGATCATGGCTGCTCAGGAGCAGCAAGGCGCACAATAGGCAGCATAAACGAAGCAAGCAAAGCAAACTGAAGCTCAGGTGAAGCTTGAAAATGCTAGAACCCCAAGTCAATGAGAAGCGGGCTCGAGGGCGAGGTCTCCGGCAATCCGCTCCCGTGAGCCTTGTCGGACTGCGCATCCTCCAAGAGAGCCTGCACCTCCAAGATGGTTCGTAGAAACTCTTCGAATCGAGGCTCAAGACCTGGCTCGTCACCCGGCCACATGTGCTTGAGCCCTTGACCCCAATCCTTTCGGCGCTCGCCTCCGCAAACATGGTTGATACTCTCGTCCCAGTGACTTGCGTAGAGTTCAACTCCCCACGTCGTCTTTGCCGCCTCGCGCGTTTGTGCCTTGTTCCACTTCTTGGTCACGCTGACCTCGATGACATACGGCGTCATTTTGTATGGAATCATGACCGAAGACTTCAACCGCGTTTCTCCAACTTCGCTCTGCAGTTCCTCAAGTCCAGAAGTGTTGACGTTTGGAACCTTGAGGATACCCCCCCACTGCTCGTCGAAGGAGAGCGTGAGCTTCTTGGATATGTCTTTGAAGCGTGCAGGAGTGTCCACGTTGTCCCAGGTATCAACGTTCAAAGCCCAATCGTAACGCCTACGGGAAACACCATGGGTTAGCAACGAAATATCACCGAGATTGGGGACCTACATGTCGGGAGCGGCAACGGTCCAGTTCAGACGCGCCCATACATCTGGCGTCATGGCCCGAACCATCGAAAGCTGCATTTTCTGGTGGAGGGGCTCCATGCTGTCCGTCTTGATCTCTTGACCTTGGATCGTCAATGTGACCTCGCAACCGCGCATCAAATCCCCAACGCCGCCACAAACCCCCCGTTTCGGGTCAATGAGACGCTGAATTACCTGTTCCGCTTGAGCGGCTTCGGGGAGTCTGCCTTTGTCAGGACGGTCCGAGAAACCAAACGGCACACATACCTGGACTGGAGACTGGCTCCACCTCGAGTCGAGTATATACCAGTGAGCTTCACAAACTGATCGTAGGTGATCTCGTCCCGGCCCTTTGTGTTTCTTTGCTTTATATTCATGTGCCCAAAGAGTACGCGCATCTTCATCTGCTTATGGAGACCCATCAGAATCTCGGCAGATGTCGCCATCTCCGCACTGAGGCGTTGGGAGTGTTTGTCCAGCGCCGTCGAGTTGCTGCTCGGGGCAGGGAGGTGAGAGGTGAAATGCGGCCGCGCTCCAATCACGACGCTGACCATGCTGCTGACGGCGGATTTGGTGGGCTCTTGAACGAAGAATTTGATGGGGGGGTTGTCGCTTGCGAGGCGCATGTCGTGAATGGCCCAATTGACTGCATGAACTGCCTCCTTCATCTGCGAGATGGTCCTGCATCGGATGTCCAAGACGTTCTGCTCAGGAAAGGTGATGTAGGCGTGGTATGTCCTGCGGATATCGTTCAGTACGCCGGGGACATCCAAGCCGACTGGTAACATGTCCTTGCCGGGAATGACAAGACGAGTCTAGGCTTCGTCAGATAGAAATAGTCAAGCGATGGAAGCTGTAACTCACCTGGATCAGATTTTGATTCGATGGTGGCGGTCCTAGGTATTCCTCATTTTCACTTCGGCGCTGCTTCTGGCGATTCGTATCCATCATGGACTTCGCAGTCGCCATCGTCTGGGTTTTCCCAAAGCCTGCCGACCCTCTGACGGCGGACTGAGTGCCATCTCTTGGAACTGCCGGCCGCGCCGAGAAGCCACCGCGTCCCCTCTGAGGCGGACCGCCACCTCTTTTCTTCCCGCGGGGCATTTCCGCGATGAGGGTTGGCCACTTGGGATCGTGGACGGACTGGTAGCGGTGGTTTTGGAACTGGGACGACGGGGGTAAGGTGGCGAGAGGAGTTGTGTCAGGAAGAGGAAGGATGAAGCTGGAAGAAGGAATCTGTAGATATGACGAGGCAAACGGAAGATCTATAGTTAGGTGCAGGCTTGTTTGCGCCTTCCTCAGTTGTGATGTGGGTAGGAAACGGGAAAGAGCGATGCAGCGGACAGGAGGAAGGAGACAGGCACTTGGGACTTCAACATCATAACACCAACCCTAAACCGCTGAAAATATATAAACAGCACGGGTAATTACTAAGGCAGGGTAAGGAGCTCGATATCCTGCTTCGACTGGTTGAATTTATCTGATAATATTTACAAATATGCCGGCAGCCACTTACACGCCTCCTTGCGTAACGCGAGTGGTGGGACCAGCAAACTTGGAGTTGTCTCTCCATGCAGTCGGGAAACAAAACAGGGCATATTCAGGCGCCCAACGGAAAATTGAGACCTCGATCGATGGAGGACATTATATGGATCATTACAAAGGAGAATAAAATTCTTTATAGAAATCCCTATTCCATTTATACCCAGGAACATTCACCACCTCCAGCCCAGACCATCACCATCCCGGTATATGCAAACTCCCGTCCGCCCTCCCCCGTAAATGCATACCACCCAGCAACCACCAACCACCAACCAAACAAACCCCATCACGTCTCCAAGCACGTGCAAACAAACCCACGAGCAGCACAGCAAACGACCCCCCTTCCATGGCACCCAATCCCGCCTCGCCCTCCTCGCGACGAGCAAAGCGCCCTGCCGGCGCCGACGACCACGACTCCGAAGACGAGCTCCGCCCGGAGGAAGCCGCCTGGGAATGGATCTACGAGAGCGCCGCGGCCACGCCCACCGGGTCGAGCAACCCGCCTGACGACCACCCCCAGAGCGACCGCAAGAGGAGGAAGGTGACGGGCGGAAAGATTGTGGGCGCGCGCATCGGACAATTCGAGTGCCGCATCGGCGACGCGGTGCTGCTCAAGGCGGACGGGTCCAACGAAGCGTGGGTGGCGCTCGTGGGAGAGTTTGTCGACGAGGACGACGGGGAGATGGCGGCCAACTTTATGTGGTTTTCGACGGAGAAGGAGATTCGCAACCGGGAGAAGAAGCGCTCCGACTTTCTCTGGGTGCGCGCCCAAACAATTCTACCTACCTGGACAAACAAAACCTGGCTGACACGGCGCCGTTCTAGAACGAGCTCTACATCTCCCCCTCGTGGGACGTCAACCCCCTCGCCTCCATCAACGGCAAAGCCAAAATCTGCTCGCCGCAAGTCTTCCAGTCGAAATACCCGCAGGGCCGCGTCCCGCGCCAGTCCCCCGACCACGGCCGCACCTTTGTCTGCCGGCGCGGCTGCAACACGCGCACCGCTACGTACACGGACGAGTTTGTGTGGGAGGACGTCTACCGCGACCGCGACGACATCTTCAACCTGATTGAGCTCGTGGACCGGGGCACCAAGGCGACGCGGCGGCGGAGAAAGGCCCGCAGCCCGTCGCCCGAGAATGCCGCCTACCAGCCGCCGCCGTCGCCGGCAGCCCCTCCGCAGACGCCCTCCAAGACGGGCCGCAACAGCGTGGCCGCCACGCCGCAGTCCCGGAGGAGCCAGGCCGCCACGCCGGGGTCTCGGGCGCGCAGGAGCGCCAGCAAGAAGCTCGAGTTCACCCCCCTCGCGACGCGCAAGCTCTCCCCCAGCTACGTCGAGTCGTCGCCGTTCCAGATGGCGCGGTCGCGGCTCCACGTCTCGTCGGTGCCGGCCAGCCTGCCCTGCCGCGAGGGCGAGTTCTCCCTCGTCTACTCGCACCTCGAGGCGGCCATCTCGGACGGCACGGGCAACTGCATCTACATCTCGGGCACCCCCGGCACCGGCAAGACGGCCACGGTGCGCGAGGTGGTGTCGCGGCTCGAAGAGGCCGTCAACCACGACGAGCTCGACGACTTCATCTTCGTCGAGATCAACGGCATGAAGATCACCGACCCGCACCAGTCCTACTCGCTGCTCTGGGAGGCCCTCAAGGGCCAGCGCGCCAGCCCCGCGCAGGCGCTGGACCTGCTCGAGCGCGAGTTCAGCAACCCCAGCCCGCGCCGTATCCCCTGCGTCGTGCTCATGGACGAGCTCGACCAGCTCGTCACCAAGAACCAGGCCGTCATGTACAACTTTTTCAACTGGCCGACGCTGCGCCACAGCCGCTTGATCGTCCTCGCCGTGGCCAACACCATGGATCTTCCCGAGCGAACGCTCAGCAACAAGATCAGCAGTCGGCTGGGTACGTCGGCGGGCTCTCGGACCAGTCTATCTCGCGACACGCGGCTAATTATCACTCGACAGGTCTCACTCGAATCACGTTTCCGGGATATAACCACGAACAGCTCATGAAGATTATACAGTCACGTCTAGAAGGAGTCCCCGGCAACATTGTCGACCCGGACGCGATCCAGTTCGCCAGTCGCAAGGTGGCAGCCGTCAGCGGAGACGCCCGCCGCGCCCTCGACATCTGCCGTCGCGCCGTAGAGCTCGCCGAGGCGGACGTGCCCGGCGATCCCACCACGCCCAGCAAGAGGGCGCGGGCGGCCGAAGCGCAGGGCCAGTCGCGCGGCGTCGGGCGTGTCACCATTGCCACCATCAAAAAGGCCATCAACGAGGCCACGACCAACCCCATCCAGCAGCACCTCAAGAGCCTCCCCCTCATGTCCAAGCTCCTCGTCGCGGCGCTCCTGCTGCGCACGCGGAGGGCCGGCCTGGCCGAGACGACGTTTGGCGAGACGCTCGACGAGATCCATCGCGCCTGTCTCCGCGCGCCGCCCGCGCTGCCCGGCATGGCGCAGCTGCTCTCGGGCGGCCTCAAGGGGTCCCAGACGGGCGCGCAGCGGCACATGTCCCGGCCCGGCCAGATCCACACGGCGGCGCTCGACCTGGTGGCGGCCGGACTCATCAACCTCGAGGCCCAGCGCGCAGAGCGGTCGAGCAAGCTGCGCCTGGCCATTGCCGACGACGAGGTGAAGATGGCCCTTCGCGACGACGGAGACTTGAGAGCCATGGGCATCGGTGTATAATGTGTGTGTGTGTGTACATGTGTAATATAAGCTCGTATAGGGCGTGTCTCGGCTTGGTTGGGGGTATGGACGGATCCGGACAGTGTAATTAATTAGATGTGTGTGTGCCTCGCCGGAGGTCTAAAACTTGCGCATTCCCAGCGTGGGCTTCCAATCCAAGGGATGCGTCTCTTCCGTGGCGGTTTCGTCCTGCTTCCAGATTTTGACTAGGCGCAATGTTAGAAGGGCGATGCCTTTCGAAAGACCAAGGCTGCTGGACTTACTTGTCTTGTCGGCTTCGCCAACAATCAGACGCAGTCCGGAACGGTCAAACGTCGAGCTCATGATGCCCGCCTCAGCATCCAGAGAACCCGGCTGGGCCGTGGTGTCGAGAGACTGGAAACGGTGGCCCGTCTTCCAGTCCCAGAAGCTAATGGATCCGTTGTCACCTGAAAAGACATCAGTCAGCACAGCTCATTGGGCGGATTCCATAGAGCACTCACCTCCGGTAAAGAAGACGTTCTGCTCGTTGACGCTCATGCTGTTGATGATGGCATTGTGGCCCTCAAAGTTCTGCATAAAGGCGCCCTCGGGACACTTCCACTGCTTGATGCTCCCCGTGCTGCCCGTGGCAAAGGTGAACTCGGTCGGGTGCACGGCGAGGGCGCGGACGCCCTTCTTGTGGTGGGTGAGCACGCCCATGGTCTTGCCGGCGGCCAGGTCCCACAGGCGCACCGTCGAGTCGAGCGAGGCCGTGATGACCTGCGGGTCGGCCTCCTGGCAGACGAGCTCCGAGACGGTGCCCGTGTGGCCCGAGAGGACGTGGATGTTGCTCCGGGTGCGCATGTCCCACACGCGGGCCACGCCGTCGCGCCCGCCCGTGACGAGCACGTCGAGCGTCGGGTGCAGGGCGAGCGTGTAGACGCCGCTCAGGTGGCCGTGGTAGTGGCGGATGACCTTGTTGGTCTCGAGGTCCCAGCACTTGACCATCTTGTCCTCGCCGCACGAGAAGAGGTACGGGTGCCGCGGCGACACGGCGAGCCCGCGCACGGTGCTGATGTGCCCCGTGAGCGTCAGCCGCAGCGAGCCCGACGCCAGGTCCCAGATCTTGATGGTGCGGTCGCCGGCGCCGCTGGCGAACCACTTGTTGCCCGGCTCGACGGCCAGGCTGCGCACCCACCCGAGGTGCCCGGAAATCACCCGCATCAGCTTCCACGGCGCGTGCCACTCGGGCCTGGGCTGGTGGAACGCGGGCGCACCGCGCGTTGTGAGCGTCATGTTGTTGTTGTTGTCGTTCTCGCCGGCCCTAGCCCCCGACGACGACGCGCCTGGTCCAGCCTTCTTCGCCCCTGGTCCTGCCTCGAGCAGCTTCTGAGCGGGACGACCTGGGCCGCCGACAGCGCGGACGAGCTTCTTCCCCGGCTTCGCGGCGGGCAGCTTGGCGGCGATTGAGGGCGGGAGGACGTCGACGTCTGCGTATTCGTTGCGGAAGCGGCGCTTCAGCAGGGCTTCGTCGTCGAGCTTCGGACGCTTGGCTTGGGGGTGGCTGAAGAGGCTTCTGGAGACGGTCGCGTTCTGGGCGGCGAGGGCGCTGAGCTGGAGGGCATCTTGGGGGACTTCTGGAGTCTCCATGGCGAGGTGTTGGGTTTTCCCTCCTTTTTTGTTCTTTCTTTGCTGTCGAGGTGTCGCTTGTCGTGAGGATGGACGTTGAAGAAGAATGTCAAAAGTTGCGACACGGAAAGAGAAGCTGGAGGCTGTGCAGCCGCGTGTGGCGTTTTTGGCTGGTGCGCCACAGTCTCGACAGGGGGTACCTTACCTCCACTGCAGTTGTTCGAGGGCTTCCTCCCCCACGTACGTCAGTGAGAGCTTGCCTGCTGACCAGCTGCATTCAATCGACATTCAAGCATTCCTTGTCGCCAGATTATAATACATCTCCAATCTCAACGCACTCATCTCATCTCAGCTCAGATGGACGCCGACAAGGATAAATTCCCCCTGCACACCGCCGCCCGCGAGGGACGACGTGAGTTGTCTTCTCCAGCCCCTCCTCAACCTGATGCTCGCGACTAACATGTCGTCTTAGACCTTGTCGCCGAGGGTCTCTTAAAGGTTCGAGCAATCATAGCAATTTCCTACCCCCCCTCCTAGGAACTCTCCATACTGACACTCAGCCAAACCCCCCCAAGAAAGACCGACCCAAAGCTCTCCCAGCAAAAGGACGACGACGGGCGCTATCCCGTGCACTGGGCCGCCTCGTCCAACTCGTTGGACATTGTGCTTCTCCTCGCCAACCAAAAGGGCTTCGATCCGGACGTGCAGGTAAAGCACTCGACGCAAGAAGACCAGAATGGAAGAGGGAAGCGCTAATCTATCTGCCCATCGCCCAGGACGACAGCGGTTGGTCGCCGCTCATGATCTCCGCCAGCGTCCCCGAGAGCGAAGCCGTCGTCAAGCTGCTCCTCCAAAAGGACGCCGACGTGAACCAGAAGAGTACGCAAGCCAATGCCTCCCCGGACGAAATCTATTCGCTAACGCCACCTCCAAGATAACCTCGGACAAGTACCCAAACCCCTCCCCTCCCCTCCCCTCACATCCTAACCCCCTCCAGACGGCCCTCCACTTCGTCGCCTCCAAGAAGAACCTCGACATCGCGCGCATCCTCGTCGACAACAAGGCCTCGGCGCGCGTCCGCGACCGCCGCGGCCAGTACGCCATCCACCGCGCCGCCGCCGTCGGCTCCGCGCCCATGGTGCTCCTCCTCCTGCAGAACCGCAGCCCCCTCAACCCGACCGACAACGAGGGCTATACGCCACTGCACCACGCCGTCGCCGAGGGCTTCGGGGACACGGCCCTCGCCCTCCTCAAGGAAGGCGCCGACTTGACGCTCAAGACGACCGAGGGCGAACTGGCTCTTGATCTGGCTCCTAGCAAGGAAGTACGTATAACATTCAAACGTGAACGACTCCTTCGCATTGACCCTCTCTCTAAACGCCCTTCCCCTTATCCTCCTAAAAGAAACAAAAAGAAACACGTCTAACGCTGCAACCCCAATAGGTACGCCAATATGTGATACAGGGCGCTGAGCGGGAGGGTATTGAGCTATCGGGATGAGCTAGAAATACAAGTCTTGTCAAGGAAATAATAATAAAAGAAAAAAGAAGAAAATGGCATGCCATCTATAAAAAGAAAAAAGAAGCTTCCAAAAAGATGATGGACTCTATTTGACGGTTCGCTCAACCAAGTCGCGATACATGGCCTTGACATCCTGCACATCCGCCCTGAGCTCCTCGACGAGCTCGCTCTTCTCGCCCAAGAGCTCCAGCGTGGTCTGGTACCGCTGGTTCATGTTGTCCATGTCGGCCTCGAGCTGCCCGACGCGGAGGGCGGCCGCCTTGTTGGCCTCGACGTCCTTCATCAGGCCGACCATGTCGGACCTGGCCTCGTCGCGCTGGCTGCACACGCGCACCATCTCCTCCTTGGCCGCCACCTTTTCGGCCTCGAGCCGCCGAATCGCCGCGCTCATGCGCTCCACCAGCTGCACCGACGGGCCCGCGCCCACCGTCGACACCGAGATCATGTCCTGCGCCACGTTGCGCGGGGCCGACGACTCGGCGTCGTCGTCCCGGTCGAGGGGCGGCGACGTGGCCCGCGGCGACTCGCTCGGCGGCTCGAACGGGGACAGCGGAGGCGGGGGGATCGCGCCCGTCCCCAGCGTCGAGAGCGTGCTGGTCCGCAGAGGAGGCTGGTTGGACAGTCGCCGCCCAAAGAACATGCCCTCGGGCCCGCTGTCGGGGTTGCTCCCGGGCGTCGGGGACCGCCTCGGGGGTCGGCCCGGCAGGGCGAGGCCGCTCAGGTCGGAGCTAAAGGTTCTGGGGACGGAGAGCCTCGGCGACTCGGGACGGCTCTGGTTCTCCGCCCACTGGCGACGCTCGACCTCGTTGGCAAAGCTCGCCGAGCGCTGCTGCTTCTCCAGCTCGGCCTTTGTCTGCTCGAGCGCCGTCTCCGTGGACTTGGACCGGACACGCAGAGCAGCGAGCTCCTCTCGACACGTCTCGAGCTCCTGGCGCGCAGTCGCAAGCGCAGGGCCGATATCCTGCAGCTCGTCCTCGAGACGTCTACAGCGGCTGGCCTAGAGAGGAGTAAGCATCGACCGAGACCAAAACAGAGCACGCAGCTTACCGAATCCCGAGCCTTCTTCCGCATCTCCGACTCTCTCCGCTGCGCCTCGTCCCTCTCATTCTCCAAGTTAGAAACCTTGGCCAGCAGCGACGCTTCGATGCCCTGCCAGTTGTCGCTCGCCGACGCGTACTGCGACTGCAGCGTCTCGATCTGCCGTATCAGCTTGATCTGCGACTCTCCCCCGATGCCAGACGAAGCCTCCTCGGCCGCCACCCTCATGGCTTCCAACTTGCTCTCCGACGCCCGCAGTTCGAGCTTGAGCTCTTCTTCCAACCGACGGCTGCGTTCCGTCGCGTCGTGTACCTTTTCTTGCCACTCTGCCCCGTCCAAGTGCGCCTTGTCTGCAATGGCTTTCTTCTCTGCCTTGAGATTCGCAATGGTGCTTTCGTAATCCTTTTGTTTCTCCCGTTCCGTAGCCAGAGCCTTGTTGAGAGCGTCGGCGCTCGCAAACTCTGCCTGTTCCGCCTTGACCTTTGAATCATGCTCCAAACGCCTGTAGGCCTCGTCCTTGGCAGCAGCGTCCTTCTTCAGGGCATCAATCTGCTTTTCTAGAGCAACGCTGACCTTGTGCACCTCTTCGTTCCGCTTCTCTTGTTCTTCGTTGCTGTTGACGCTGCTGCGCATCGCGTCTAACTCGGCCTCGGACTTTTCTTTGCCCTTCTTCAACTCGTCGACCTGCTTCTCTTGGTCCGCGATCTGGGCACGAAGTTTCCTAATCGTGGTTCGGAATTTCCCTTCCGTCGTCGATAGCCGCTGGCCTTCTCCCATGAGCAAGGCAATCTTCTCGTCCTTTTCGGCAAGCTTCTGTTCCATGCTCCCCTTGGGAGCGGCCCCCTTGCTCTTCTTTGCGGCTTCGACGGCATTCTTGGAGAGGTACTGCAACTTGGATTGGAGGGCGTCGATTCTTTCGACGTATTCTTGGATTTCCTCTTGTTGGCGGGCCTTGATGGTTTCGAGTTCCTCGTTGGAGCTCTCGACGGGTTGTTTGGGGGCGAGAGCGGTAGTCGTCGGTGCTTGTGTTGGCGTAGGCTCATTCACCCGGAGCGTTTTCGTCTTGGGTTCCTCCTCGAGTTCCTTCTTAGATTCATCTTTCTTGAGCTCCTCCTTCACGGGCTCCTTCACAGGGATTGGCGTCGAAGCATCTTTCTTTTCAGTATCGTCCGTTTGGACCGGGGGCTCGAGCTTGATCTCTGGTGTTGTCGCCGGTTTGATGTTGGGATCGGTGCTGGAGCTGGCGTCGGTTGTAGCCTCAGCCCCGGCCTCAATCTTGACCTCGGGTGTGATTTCGGGCTTGGTTTCGGGTTTGGTTTCGGACGCGGTTTCGGGCTTGGAATCGGGGTTGGGCGCCACCCCGTTGGTAGCATCATTCGTACAAGCAGCGGCGGGGGACGATTTCGAGAAATCAGGCATCACCTCCGTCGAGGGCGCCTCCTTGACAACGACATCAACTCCGGCGCCCGCCGAGGCATCCGGGGCAGGTGGTGTCGCAGCGGGGGCGGAAAAGGCCGACTCGGCAGCGGGATCGGGCGTCGCGGGCTTGGACTCGGCCTTTTCGGAGCCGTCCGTGGCGGGAGCGTCGAGGCTCGGTCGAGATTCCTTGTCCATGGAGGCGCGCACCGAGGACGAAGGGCTGGGCTGGTCGATGGAGCTGCGCGGCGAGCCTCCGAGCTGGGCGTTCCTCGCGGCCACGGCCTTGGCCAGTCGAGCTTGCAGTCGGTCGTTGGCTCGCGAGGTCGGGGCTTTCGCTGCTGCTGGGCGGGGGGGAAAAGCAGCATCGTCAGCGAGGCGTCCGGGGGGTTATTGGGGGGGGGGGGGGTAAAACGNNGGGGGGGGGGGGGGGGGGGGGTAAAACGCACCTGGCGCTGGCTTCGGGGCCGGCTGGGCGGCCTGTTTGGCAGCCAGACCCTTTGCGTAGGCAATCTGTCGCTGGCGGTCGGCTTCCTCGCCCTCGGTCAGCATGTTGTCGAGGCGAGACTCGACGCCGGCGACGGCTTGGGAGAGGAATGAACCCCAGCGCGAGCCGCCGGCGGGCTTGCCCGGGGCAGCCATGGCGAGGGGAGGTGCGAGCGAGGGGAGATGCGAGGGGCGAGATGCGAGGGGCGAGAGGCGAGGGGCGAGAGGCGAGGGGCGAGGCGAGGGTTGAAGCGAGCGTGTGTTGTGTTGCGATGGGTTTGGGGAGTCGAGGTGATGGAGAATGGTCGAAGCAAGGGAGTGTCTTGTCGTTCAGGTCATGAGCTGGCGACGGAAGTGATGGATGCAAAGAGTTTGGGCTTGTGCCGGTGCCTGTGCCTGTCGCAGATGGAGACCGGGGACTGCATGGGGCCGGGAGATGTCGTCGTCAGCCTTGCGAACGGGTGCGAGGTCGAGTCTGACGGCCACGGGGAAGAAGGACGAGAAGGTTGACGTGGAATTAAATTGATCCTCACTAAAACGCGGCGGAGCACAAGGAGCATCCACCCGCTGCACGTCACTGCAAGTCCCCCCACGCATAAACTTATACACTGGACCTCACGACTAAGCAACACGTCTCAAGAGTCAAAATCAAACAATTTGCAATGTATTCATTCTCCCAAAATGCAACAAAAACGTGGAAAATCCATATCCAATCCTGACATCGTACGAAACCGTCCGTATGGATACACCATACTCGTACAACCCAAGTAGCGACCAGGTGGCACCGAGACGAGACTCAGACCGATAAGCCTCCCCCCTAATCATCACCACCTCACCACCTCGCATCCTCCTCGTCTACATAGTATGCCCGGGCCTCGTAAAACTGAAAACAAAAAACAAAAAACCAGGCACAAGAATGCCGCAGAAACTCGCTCGCTCAGTAGTACACCATCCCATGCAGGCGTCCCTCATGCCATCGTCTATCCCGTGAGCTTCCTCCACCAGCTGGTGCGAGGCGAGTCCACAAACGCCGAGTTGCGACGGCTGTAGTAGCGATCGTCGCTTCCCTCGGACCGTCGCTCTCGATCACGCTCTCGATCGCGTTCTTCTCGTCTGGCTCGTCGCCGTCGTTGGTCGTCCGTGTCCTCGGGCGTGCCGTCAAAGTTCTTGGTTCGCCGTCGAGATCGGTGCACTTCGCGAGCCGCCCCGTCGTCTTCAAACGTCTCTTCGACGGGGCCGTTGTCTTCGGGCGGCGGTGGCGCGTCCGAGACCTCCTTGACCCAGGATGACGTCCCAGAGTGAGGCCACGCCGGCCCATGTCTTTCTCGCTCCTCGCGACGTCGCGCTCTACGTCGCGCGTAGTCGTCGCCCGATTCGCCCTCGGGTCGATGGCTTCTGCGGTGGTAGCTGTCTTCGCCGCCTCCTTCTTCCTCCTCTACCGCTCGAGATGCTCGTCTGGCCTCGCGACGACGACGACGTTCAGGATCCTCCTCCGCTGGGTCCATCTGCCTCGACCGTCGCCGCTCACGTCGCGCCGCTCTTCGCGCCTCTTCTTCCTGTTCGGCGGCTGCCGCCGCTGTCGCTGCCTCCTCCTTCTCCCTGCGGGCTTGGCGCCGCTCCTCTCGCCGAGCCTCTCGTTCTTCGTGAGCCCTCCGTTCCTCCTCTTCGCGCTCACGAGCAGCTCGTCGCTCCGCACGCCGAGCCTCTCTCTCCTCTTGCCTTCGGGCCTCTCGGGCCTCTCGATCTTCGTCATCTCTTGGGACCTGGCCTTCGGGGTCGACTTCGGCTTCACGACGACGACGACGCTCACGTCGTGCCTCGTCCCTCGCGCGTCTCTCTTCGTCGTCCTCGTTCCCGCCGCCTTCACGCTCAGCTCGCCTGGCCCGACGAGCAGCGCGTCGGGCCTCTCGGTCGACATCGACAACCTCCGGTTCGTCATCCACACGCGCAGCGCGTACCGCTTCATCATCCGTCGTGGCGTACGTGTTGCGACGTCGTAGCGGCTCGGGGGGGCGCTCCGATCGGGGCGTCATCAGGCCTGCGAACAGTCCAGAAATACCAGACGCCCTCTTGGATGAGCCGCGCTTGAGAGGAGTGTCGGAAGGACCACCAGGCTCGACCATGACGATGTCTTCCTCTGGTGGAGGGCGTCTCGATCGTCGACGCTCCGTCTTCTCGGGGCTCTCTTCCCGCTCCTCGCCCTCCTCGCGATCCAGAGCCCCAGACATTTCCATCTCTTCCTCCTCCCGCGATCGTCCATGACGTGTAGACCTCCTTCGGTGCGACCTCTCCCTGTCCATCCCCAGCACCTTGCCCGCCTTGTCGGGCATTTCCTCGGGCGGTGGTGACGTGAGACCGCGGGCTGATTCGGAATGGCGGCGTCGACTGCTCGTGGCGCTTCTCTTCTCGCGAGGCATCCCGCGCGTGACGGGCGGCGTGCTGAAGAGAGGAGGAACTCGGGATCGGGAGGGGGTCTTGTCTTCGGACGATTCCTTGGAAGACACCTTTTCGTCCCTCTCTGCTCGCTTGCTCGACTTGGACTTGGACTTGGCTGTCGATGGCCGTCGTTTCTCGTCTCGTTCGCGCGGCGTCGCCGACCATTTGCTCCACGAGCTCCCTTCACGGTTGAGCTTTGCGCGGTCCCTCTTCGAAGATCTCGGCTCAGGTGGTGGAGGGGTAACGGGTGGGTCCGGCACCGGAGGCGGCACTTCAACGGCCCGTCGAGACTTGCTCTTCCGGCTCTTCTTGGCCTTCTTGGGTGCTTCGACGACGGCCATGGCTTCGGCTTCTTCTTCGACCGCTTCGGGGGCTTCTTCGGCGGGAGGTGCTTCGTCGACTTTTGCGGGGATTTCTCCGTCGGCCTCTGCGGCCTCTTCCGTTGCTTCTGGCTCGGCAGGTTCCGCGTCCGAGTCGGAGTCGGAATCGTCCTCTGCATCAGCTTCGACTTCGGCGGCCGCCTCTGCAGGTGCAGGTGCATCTCTGGGGGCATCTTCATCCGCCTCGTCTTCCTCTTCATCCTCTTTGTCTGATGCGTCTGCCTCCGATGCGTCGTCCTCGGCCTCGTCCTCGGCCTCGTCATCAACCTCCTTAACGGCGACCGCTGCAGCTTCGACCTCCCCTTCATCGTCTTCTCCCTCTTCGTCATCGTCGCCCTCATCAGGGGTCTCGTATGAATCCTCCTCCTCGGCTTCCTCAGCATCCTCTTCGGCCTCGGCCTCGGCCTCGGCGGCGGCGGCAGCGGCGGCGGCGGCTGCTGCGGCTGCAGCAGCTTCCTCGGCTCTATGGGCGGCGTTCTGGGCCAAGAGGTTGTACCGCTCCGTGTCTTTCCTGCCGAGCTTGCCCCTCTTCCCCTTCTTCTTCTCCAAGTGGGCAAGTTCAGCCTCCTCGGCCACGACAACGGCCGCAGCCTCTGCCCTAGCAGCTTCTAGAGCAGCTGCCTCTTCAGCAGCAGCAGCGGCCTCAGCCTCGGCGGCAGCCTCAGCGGCGGCCTCAGCAGCAGCAGCCTCCTCGTCTTCCTCAGCCTCTCGCACAGCAGCCTCATCGGCCTCCTCGGCCTCTTCAGCCTCCTCAGCCTCCTCAGCTTCCTCAGCCTCCTCAGCCTCCTCAGCCTCCTCAGCTTCCTCAGCCTCTTGGGCAGCCTGCTCTTCGGCTTCCTTGGCGGCAGCCTCCTCGGCCTCCTTCAAGGCCTGTTCTTCGGCACGCTTGGCGGCATTCTCCGTCAGAATATGATACCGCTCCGTGTCCTTCCTGCCAAGCTTGCCCTTCCTCGCCTTCTTCTTCTCCAGGGAGGCAAGTTCCGCCTCTTCTTGTTCAATGAGAGCAGCTGCTTCCGCTGCTTGTGCGGCAGCTGCTGCGGCCTCTTCTTCTGCTGCTTGTGCGGCAGCGGCTGCTTCTGCCTCCGCAGCTGCCTCCGCTGCTTGTGCGGCAGCTGCCTCTGCTTCAGCTTCCTCGGCAGCGGCTGCTTCGGCGGCTGCTTCGGCGAGTGCAGCCTCTTCAGCAGCCGCGGCCTCTGCTGCAGCTTCCTCCTCGGCCTCCTTGGCAGCTTGCACAGCTGCGCGCGCATCGGCGCTTTGGATGAGGACGGTGTACCTTTCGAGGTCCTTCCTGCCAAGCCTGCCCTTCTTGTTCTTCTTTACCTGCAACGCTGCGAGTTCCTCCTCCTCGGCTTCGATCTCGGCGGCAGCTGCAGCGGCAGCCTCGGCGGCGGCGGCGGCCTCGGCGGCAGCAGCTTCGGCTTCAGCAGCAGCGAGGGCCTCGGCTTCAGCAGCAGCAGCTTCTTCAGCGGCTTCAATGGCAGCTTGTTCGGCCGCCGCCGCCGCCTCCGCCTCTTCGGCCTCTCGGGCAGCCTTTTCTGCAGCGCGGCTCGCGATATTCTCGGTCAGGATGTGAAAGCGTTCGGTGTCCTTGCGGCCCAGTTTGCCCTTTTTGGCCTTTTTCTTCTCGAGATTTGCAAGCTCGTGCTCCTCCTCGGCGATGAGAGCAGCCTCTGCAGCTGCAGCCGCTTCCTTTGCTGCGGCCTCCTCGGCGGCTGCAGCATCCTCGTCTTCTTCGGCAGCGTCTTCGGCGTCTTCAGGCTCCTCTGCAGGTAGTTCGTCTTCGGCAGGCGGCTCTTCCTCGTCTTCTGGGGAAGCTTCCTCCTCGTCCTCCGGAGGCAAGTCTGGGGCGTCCTCTTCAGCAGCCGCGGCTTCTTCAGCCTCGCGAGCAGCCTTGGCTTCAGCTCGCTGGGCAGCATGCTCCGTCAATTGATTGAACCTCTCTGTATCCTTGCGACCCAGCTTGCCCTTCTTCGCCTTCTTCTTCTCGAGCACTGCAAGCTCGTGTTCTTCCTCGGCGATGAGAGCGGCCTCGGCGGCTTCGGCAGCTTCCTTGGCTGCTGCCTCCTCGGCGGCGGCTTCAGCTGCGGCTTCAGCGGCAGCGAGTTGCTCAGCCTCTGCCGCAGCCGCCTCCTCGGCCTCTGGTGCCGCAGCCTCTTCTGCCTCCGCAGCAGCCTCCGCTGCCTCCGCTGCCTCCGCAGCAGCCTCCTCTGCCTCCGCTGCCACCGCAGCTGCCTTTTCAGCTCTTTGGGCAGCGTGGTCTGAAAGGAGGATGAAGCGTTCAGTATCCTTGCGGCCAAGTTTGCCCTTCTTGGCCTTCTTCTTCTCGAGAGCTGCAAGCTCATGTTCTTCCTCGGCGATGAGAGCGGCCTCGGCAGCTGCAGCAGCTTCAGCAGTTTCCTTTGCTGCCTCCTCGGCGGCAACATCTTCAGCTTCCGCCTCGGCGGCCTCCTCAGCTTCTTCTGCTTCGGCTTCTTCTTCCTCCTCAACTTCTTCCGCAGCAGCCTCCTCTGCCTCGGCAGCTTCCGCGGCTGCCTTCTCCGCTGCCCTCTCAGCTCTCTGCGCCGCGTTGTCTGAAAGGAGATTGAAGCGCTCGGTATCTCTCTTCCCGAGCTTGCCCTTCTTCTCCTTCTTGGCATTCAAGAGGGCCAATTCATGTTCTTCGGCGGCGATGGCAGCGGCCTCTTCGGCTTCAGCAGCTTCCCTTGCGGCAGCTTCTTCGGCTTCGGCTGCTTCCTTTGCAGCAGCCTCCTCAGCTTCGGCCTCGGCGGCAGCGGCGGCGGCGGCTTCGGCTTCGGCTGCTTCTTCTGCGGCCGCCTGTTCTGCCTCAGCTGCGGCTTCTGCCTCTGCTGCTGCTTGCTTCTCTGCTGCCTCTGCTGCCCTCGTTGCAGCATTTTCGGTCAGGAGCTCGTAACGTTTTGTATCTTTGGTCCCCAGCTTCCCCTTTTTGAGCTTCTTCCTTTCAAGGAAAGCCAGCTCTGCCTCCTCTTCAGCAATGGCAGCCGCAGCTGCAGCTTCAGCCGCCTCCTTTGCTGCAGCTTCTTCGGCCTCTGCTGCCGCAAGAGCTTCTGCTTCTGCAGCGGCCTCGGCCTCCGCGGCCGCAGCTGCCTCTACCGCTGCCTCAGCTGCCGCAGCTTCTTCGGCCTCAGCAGCAGCTTGTTCCGCAGCTGCTTTCTCAGCTCTGCGTGCAACGTTTTCGGTCAGAAGCAGGCAACGCTCTGTGTCCTTCCGTCCAAGCTTGCCCTTCTTGGCCTTCTTCTTCTCGAGGATGGCCAGCTCTGCTTCTTCTTCCGCAGCCTCCTCTGCCTCCTTTGCGGCGGCTGCTTCAGCGGCGGCTGCCTCTGCTACTGCAGCTTCGATAGCAGCGTCATCTTCAGCGGCAGCATCGTCTTCGGGAGGAGCAGCGTCGTTGTCGGGGGCAGCACCGTCCTCGTCGGGCTCTTTGGGGAGCATGTCAGACGCATCTTCGAAAACATCTTCGAAAACGTCATTGTCGTCATCATCGGGTTCGTCGAGTCCGTCGGGGGGTGGCTCCTCGGCATCGGCCTCGGCTTCGGCGGCGGCGGCGGCAGCTTCGGCAGCTTCGGCAGCTTCGGTTGCCTCTCGGGCTCTCTGGGCGGCGTTTTCGGACAGCTCGTGGTGGCGTTCGGTATCCTTCTTCCCAAGCTTGCCCTTCTTTGCCTTCTTCTTCTCGAGGGTTGCAAGCTCATGTTCCTCCTCGGCAATGAGAGCAGCTTTGGCCTCAGCGGCTTCTCTTTCTGCAGCTTCTCTTTCTGCAGCCTCAGCGGCTTCCTTCTCCGCAGCCTCTTCAGCCGCCGCGGCTTCATCAGCACCCGGGTCCTCCCCTTCAGCTTCGGCATCCGGTTCAGCGTCAGCTTCGACATCGGGTTCGCCGCCGGCTTCTCCGTCCTCGGCGGCAGCCGCCGCAGCCGCAGCTTCTGCCAGTTCTGCCCGCTTGGCAGCGTTCTCAGACAACTCATTATACCGGGCTGTGTCCCGGTTCCCAAGTTTGCCTTTCTTTGACCACTTGGTCTCCAGGGCTTCAAGCTCGGCCTTCTCTTCGGCAATGAGAGCAGATTCGGCCTCCTTCGCTGCTACTTCTTCTGCTGCAGCTGCCGCAGCTGCCTCCTTTGCTGCTTCCTCTTCAACTGCGGCTGCGGCTGCCGCCTCTGCCGCCGCTGCTTCGGCCTCCAGCTCTGCCCGCTTGTTGGCGTTATCAGACAGCTCGTTGAACCGGTCTGTATCTCGCTTTGAAAGCCTGCCTTTCTTTGACCATTTGGCCTCCAGGGTTGCAAGCTCGGCCTTCTCTTCGGCAATAAGAGCAAGTTCGGCCTCCTTCGCTGCTGCTGCTGCCTCTGCCTCCGCCGCCGCCTCCGCCGCCGCCGCCGCCTCTGCTGCTGCTGCCTCTTCTGCCTCCTTGGCAGCTTGAGCTTCGGTCTCAGCAGCGACAGCCTCGGCGGCGGCGGCCTCCCGCTTTGCAGCATTGTCCTTGAGGGCAAGATAGCGGTCGGTATCCTTCCTCCCCAGTTTGCCCTTCTTGGCCTTCTTGACCTCAAGAGCAGCCAGCTCATTCTCTTCCTCGGCAATCGCGGCAGCTTCCTTGGCAGCAGCTTCTTTAGCAGCTTCCTCGGCCTCGGCAGCCTCGATTAGAGCTGCGTCCTCCGGTGCTGCTTCCGTCTCAGCAGCTGGTTCCGCCTCATCAGCAGCACCAGCGTCGGGTTCGGGTTCGGCGGCGGCTGCTGCTGCTGCTGCTGCTGTCGCTTCTTCTGCTTCGGCGGCTGCTGCTTGGGCCTCGGCTTCTGCCGCTGCAGCCTTCACAGCTCGTTGGACGGCATTCTCAAGAAGAATGTTATATCGCTCGGTGTGGGCTTTGGAAAGTTTGCCCTTCCTTGCCTTCCTTGACTCCAGGGCAGCAAGCTCTGCTTCTTCCTCTGCAACGAGAGCAGCCTCGGCCTCCGCAGCAGCAGCCTTTTCGGCGGCGGCAGCCTCTTCGGCCCTTGCGGCTTCTTCAGCGGCGGCGGCAGCGGCAGCTTCTTCCGCCTCGTCTGCTGGTGGTGTCTCGGTCTCGGTCTCGGCGACGACAGCAGCGGCAGCCTCTTCCGCCTCCTTGTTCACAAGCGCTTCGGCTTCTTGGGCTGCCTTCTCGGCTCGTTTGTTGGCATTTTCTGTAAGAATTTCGAACCGAGCCAGTTCCTTCTTGAGGAATTTGCCCCTCTTGGCCTTCTTGGCAACCAAGTCAGCCAACTCTGCCTCTTCCTCTGCAATAAGTGCAGCTTCGGCTTCGGCTGCGGCGGCGGCTTCGGCGGCAGCTTCGGCGGCGGCGGCAGCTTCAGCAGCAGCGGCAGCTTCTTCCGCCTCCTTGGCTGCCAAAGCTTCGGCTTCTTGGGCTGCCTTCTCGGCTCGTTGGTTGGCGTTTTCTGTGAGGAGTTCGAATCGGGCCAGATCCTTCTTTATCAGTTTGCCCCTTCTGGCTTTCTTCGCAGCCAATTCAGTCAATTCCGCCTCTTCCTCTGCAATAGCTGCGGCTTCAGCCTCTCTGGCAGCGGCAGCTTCGGCTTCGGCGGTCGCGGCCGCAGCTTCTTCGGCAGCCGCCGCTTCTGCAGCTGCTGCCTCCTCCGCTGCGGCGGCCTCTGCGGCGGCAGCCTCCTCGGCCGCCTTGGCAGCCATCTCGGCTCGCTGACTGGCGTTTTCTGTAAGGATGTTGTATCGGTCTGCATCCTTCTTGCCAAGCTTGCCTTTCTTTGCTTTCTTAGCCTCCAGGGCCGCAAGCTCTACGTCTTCAGCAGCCTCAGCCTCTCGGGCTGCGACGGCTTCCGCGTCTTCGGCATCTGCAGGTGGCTCTTCGGTCACAGGATCTTCCACTGGTGGCTCGTCGGCGGGCTGGTCGGTTGGTTGATCGGTAGGGGCATCAACGGGATCTTCGGGGGTCGGAGCTTCGGCTGCAGCGTCATCTGCCGCTGCCGCCGCCGCCGCCGCTGCTGCCGCCTCCTCTGCCTCCTTAGCAGCTTGTGCCTCTGCTCGCTGAGCTGCCATGTCGGTGAGGAAGGTGAGTCGCTCAGCCTCCTTTCGGCCAAGTTTCCCCCTCTTGAGCTTCTTGGCCGTTAAAAGTGCGAGCTCCTCCTCTTCTTTGGCGATCTCTGCGGCTTCGGCCTCTGCAGCTTCTCTGGCCGCCGCTTCCTCGACTTCTCGCGCAGCTTGTTCCTCCGCTTCCTTCGCAGCAGCCTCTTCGGCCTCTTTGGCGGCTTGTTCCTCCGCCTCCTTGGCCGCAGCAGCTTCGACTTCCTTGGCAGCTTTCTCCTGAGCCCGCTTCACAGTCTGCCCAATCAGGAAGGTAAACCGCTCGGTCTCTCTCTTCAAGAGCTTTCCCCTCTTCGCTTTCTTGTCTTTCAGAAGGGCCAGTTCCTGCTCTTCCTTTGCGATCTCGGCAGCTTCTGCCTCCGCTGCGGCTCGAGCTGCGGCTTCAGCTTCGGCGGCGGCTGCTTCTGCCTCGGCGGCGGCGGCTTCTGCTTCGGCGGCGGCAGCGGCCTCGGCGGCGGCTGCCTCTTCGGCTTCCCTGGCAGCTTGTGCCTCAGCTTCCAGGGCAGCCTGTTCGGCTTCCTTGGCGGCACGTTCTTCTGCCCTCGCCGTAGCCCTTTCGAAAAGGTACGAATAGCGCTCTGCGTCTTTCCTCAACAGCTTGCCAGCTCGCCTCACCTTCTTCTCTTCGAGGAGGGTGAGTTCCGCCTCTTCGTTGGCAATCTCTTCAGCAACGGCGGCGGCTGCGGCTGCCTCGGCTGCGGCGGCCTCCTCAGCTTCCCTGGCAGCCGTCTCTTCAGCCTCACGCTCAGCTCGTTTCTCTGCGCGGGCCTGGAGAACCTTGAGTCGCTCCTGGTCCTTCTTCATCAACTTGCCCGCACGTTTTTCTTGCTTTGCAAGCAAGGCAGAGAGCTCCTCTGCATCGGCTGCTGCTTTTCGTTGCTTGGCTTCGCGATGGGCTGCCTCCTCCGCCTCCGCCGATGCTGCCGCCGATGCTGCCGCCGATGCCTCTGCCGCCTTCGCTGACTCCTCCGCTACTGCCGCCTCGACAGCGGCGGTTTCGGCAGCATCCGTGGCGGCCACCTCCTCGGCCTCGCGGGCTGCTCGTTCCTCGGCTCGTCTCGTGACATTGCCTTGGAGAATGCCAAGGCGGTCGGTATCCTTCTTAAGCAGCTTGCCGCCTCGCTTGTCCTTCTTTGCAAGCAAGGACTGAATCTCGGCATCTTCGACGGCCGCCTGGGCGTCTTCCGCCTCACGCACCGCCATCTCTTCCGCTTCCTTTGCAGCTCGCCTTTCGGCTTCCTTGGCGGCTAGCGCTTCGGCTAACGGGTCTCCTGCTTGTTTATTGGGTTCAGTAAAGTCCATATCGGGGGGCATTGGCGCTGGAGGAGGTAGGTCAGTCAAGGCATCCAGTCGATCTTGCGACTTCTTCGTTTTGGAATTTGAAGTCCAATCCCAGTTGTCGTTGTCATTCTTGTTAACCTTGCCAGACAAAAACTCCTCCACGTCGTCACGTCGGACAGTCTCACCGTTATTGCTCTCCAGGAAGTCGAGCGGGTTGGCCTTCTTCTTACCAACAGAGTTCCAGAATTCATCGCCGGGCTCCTCGCCTTTCTCTTGTTTCCAGGAAGAAGGCTCGGGTACCTCTGGCGCTTTCTTCTTCTTCCTGCCGAAGCCCCAAGAGCTGAGAAAATCTTCGCCCGCCGATTCGGGAGGGTCTGGCGCAGCGGGCGTGGTTTCCTCCGCCACGTTGATGAGGTCGTTCTTCTTCTTCTTGGAGCCCCAGAGATCCCATCCGCCGTCTCCTTTGGAATCTGTTGATTTGTCGTCGCTGCTGCCAAACTCTGCGAAGAGCGTATTCTTCATCTTGGCCGCCTTCTTCGCCGATAAACCCCACGCTGACCATCCTTCGGCAGCGGGTTTCTCCTCCTCTTTCTTCTTCGCTCCAAAGCTGCCCCAAAATTCGTCGGTGTCGTTTTTGGGATCCTGACGTGGCGGATCTGGTGCTGGGTCAGGAATCTCGGCCTCGCCCCATGATGAACCTTTCGGGGTGTCCTTCTTGCCACCAGGCCAACCACCACTGGCACCAACACCGCTACCCCAAAGGTCCTCTGGTGGTGGTGGATCGGGTGCGTGTTCCATGATAGAAGACCCATCGTCGCCGAGGATGCCCTTCTTTTTCGCGCGGTCCTTCTTTGAGATTCCCCAGGTATCCCAGACGTCGTCGTCTTTCTTCGGGCCTTGCCCAACATCTGGAGTCCCTTTTGTCTTGGAACCTCCCCATCCCCATGGGTCTCCTTCTCCCAACAGGTCCTTCTTGACATCTTTCTTGGCGCCGAAATCCCAGGGATCCTCCTTCTCCTTTTTAGATTTTCCCACGGCTCCGAAATCGTCAAAGGTGAGGTTTGATTTGCCGGGCTTTTTCGAATCGTCTCCTGTGCCGGTCCAATCCCACCCAGTGCCTCCTGTATTACGCTGTCAGTTTGTGAACCAGATCACTGCTCCCGTTCCAACTCACCCAGGCCTAAATCAAGTTTTCCACTCGTGTCATCTCCTAATTTGATCTCCTGGAACGAGTCGGTACCAAAATCGTTGGTCGGAATACTTGGAAGGCCCTCTTCGAATTCATCTTTATCCTTCTTCTTTTTCGATTTCCCAGAGCCTAACCAACCATCACCGCCACCATTGTTACCATTTCCATCCCCAGCGCCGCCAGCACCATCACCTCCATTCGAATCGCCTCCAGCACCATCGTTTGGGTTCGGTTCTTCGGCAGGAGGCGGCGGGGGAGCTGCTGGTGGTGGTGGGGGGAGGGACTGCTTCGAAGCACCCCTCTTCTTCTTGGCAGCTTCGTAGAATCCCTCCTGGGAGCTGAAGTCTATCGAGGCGCTGAACATGGGGTCCCCGAGGAGATCCTTGCTGGGACGGCGCTTCTGGGGCGAATCAGGGGCGCGGGGCAACGGGAAGGCGTCTATCCATGGAGATAGGTTGCGTCGAGCGTACTCATTGGTGTTGTTGGGGTCCATGACGCGATTGGAGGAATCTGCCGGTTCGCACGTGGCGGTGATGCGACGCGACCATCGCGGGGACGAGTCTGGTACTATGAGGCGGATCGAGGTCGGGGAAGGATGTGAAGGGAAGGACGTCTGTAGGTCCTAGAGAAACGGAATGTTAGATGAACTCTCAGGAGGTCGCGTTCCATCGTGCGAGTGGACGGGGGGTGGCGTCGCAGGTTCCCCTCAATCGAGGGGTCGACCGTTAGCCTCCACGCGCGATTCATGAAGCAGATAAACTTCAGCTGAAGGAAACGAACGTCGAGGTCCCAACGGGTACGGCCCGGACACACGGGTAAAGGCAAATCATCCCCAACGTACCTTTCCGCGACTCTGCACGACCCAGGCGTGGGCAATCAAGTCCAGCCGCAAGCGCAGGGTTCGCTCATCCCACTCAGCCAGTGATGGGCGGGGAGTCTGCCATCCATATTCGCATCCTATCCTGCTTTCTGCGAAGGTCAAAACTTCGGCCACGGCCATTGTGTGAGTTGGAGCTAGTGCGAAGACGAAGCGACGTCACAATCATGGAAGCTGTAGATGGCGGTGGCCGGATGTAATCGAAAGCGAGTGTGTTGGAGAGGACTCGAGCGATCGGGAATCGTTGGCGCTCTCGGTTCGCAAGTACCGGGGTTGTTCGAAATCGAGGCTCGTGTAAGTGGTCGTAATGGGGCAATTACGAGGAACGTGGTCGGGCGGAATGCGGTGCAAGTCTCGGGGATCGTGAATATTCGTGATGCGACGTCGTGCAAGTGAACAAGTCGGATTTGGTTGCTGGGCGGATTTCGACAGAGCCAACAACCAAGGCCACAAAAAAAAAGAGGCCGGGTAGGGGGACCACGGTCGATAGAGGCTCCCAGGGTCCTAATCAATATCCCAGGCGTCTCTCTCTGCTCGGGAGCGCCGTCGGTTTTCGCCCAACCACCCCAGTCGTGGATCGTGCGTCGGTGATGTTTGGGTCGTCGGGCTCTGAGCATATATGAGACGGCGTCGGCGGACCAGGGCACCTCAGGTCATGCGAATCGAGTCGATTCGAGGTGCGCCGGGCCAGAGGGAGTCGAGAAAGAGGTAATTGTTCTTCAAAATCGAGCAGGAGAGAATGTGGGAGGGTTAAGAGGGGAGAATGGCCTCAGCCAGGCTGGAGAAGCACAAGACCCAGGACCCAGGACCACGACAGGCGGGTAGTGCCGCGGGCCAATGACGCCTGGCGTGCTTGTTTGGATCGCCGGCCAGACGAAGTGAGTCGTCGCACCGGGCGTGTTACAACGAAGCGACTGGCGGGGACAATTCGACGGGGCACCGCCGCATTAACTGTGGCAAGCAAACGAGCCCGGTTGACTGGTAGGCGAGCAACGGAGGCCAAGGAGTGACTGTCAAATTACGAAGTCAGCCTGTCTGTGAGCTTGCTGTTGTTACTCGAGGAATTGGGAATAAGTCATGAAAGCTGCCCATTACGCATGACGGTGATTTCAATGCCGAAGTGGAGAGGTTAGGCAAAGATGGGCCAAGGCACCACGGACCTAAATAACGTCGGGCGAGGATGGGAATCAAAGCGAGCAAGGAAATGAGAAGTGAAGATGGGATAATATCCAGCAGACGAAGGAGAAAGAGAGATGGCGTACGGATGCAAGGCGCCTACGAGGGAGGACGACGAGGCTAGCTCTTTCCTCGAGTCACGCTGAGGCACAGGGGCGTAGGTTCCTTCCCTTACTTCAAGTTCCTTCCTTCACCCGTAAGTTCTTTCCTCCTTTCCTAGGTCACTTTGCGGCCTGTGGCAATTCAAGGAGAAATTTGATATCGTGATGAGGGGTCGTTTGAATCAAGGGGCAAGGGAGGAAAAAGGGACAAAAGGGGGCGAGGGAGGCATTTCAAGTACATGTACATATCAAGAGGAAGGGGCACAAATGTAGGCGCAGGTACACTTTTTTTTTTCTAATGGAGGGTGTGGTTGAGGATGCACAACGCACGAGGTGCATTTACACTCAGGCTCCTGAATGGTGGGCGCAAGGAACGAAGAGGGGAGGGGGGAGTGAAGGTGCGTGGGAGGGGGAAAAGAGTCACACTGCTCACGCATAAGATGCATAGCATTGGCTCCATGACCAGCCCATTCCCACCCACACACACACTCCAACCACAGTTCGCCGGGACCAGTCGGGCTGTCGCCTTGCTCTGGCTAGACCAGATCTCTCTTCAACCCGTTGCATGCATCAAGCAGAAACAACAAATGATAACGCGGGCGGCTCCATCCCCAGCCACCGCAAATATCGACGGAATCCTCAACAGCAGCCCATCGAGGCCCGTTTCCGAGACCAGATGAATAATAACACGGTCAACACCTGGCGGCCGAAAAACCTTGTCTCTCCCGAGTCCGAACCTACCCAACATCTCATGACCTGAGACGCTGGGATCTCCCCTCACACGTCTTCCCACCGCTTCAGATGTGTGAATAATTCTTCCAGGAGTCTCTCTCTCTCGTCTGCCACGGAGCATGTCCGTCCGCTCATGCCCTTGTCCTCCCCCCTCCAAAAGACCCTGTGCCCCGTCGTTCGATCTCCGTGACATCACGCGGGGCCGCTCAGAAGAAGTCCAGCCCAAAGCAGCTCGTCGCCGCCACACGCGGGCCGAAATATCAAACATGAGCCCTGATGAGACAGACATTCTTCTGTTCGGTTAAAGGAGGGGTAGCGAGGGAGGTGCACATTCTGATACAGTGCATTCCTCTCGAGGTCCAGGTGACTGGCGGCCAGGGCTGTCCGCCATCATGGCTCCCCCTCCCGCCTCATCTTCCAGCCCTCGTCTTCGTTCCGGGGGGAACTCTTAGACACTGCCGAATCTTCCTCTTCCCCGCGTCCGCACCCCGAAGACACTCAAACCCTTGCCTCCTGTACAGTAGGCCTCGGATCATGGGAGTGGACACGCCAACTCGCTCCCGTCGGTTCCCTCGACGACCGAGGAGTCGCTGTCGAGGCCCGACGACACGGCCACCACCACCACAACCACCACAACCACGGGCCCTCTTCAACCCCCTCGCAAGGTAGCCACTCCCCCTGCTGCTGCCCGACGGCCCCTCATCAAATCGTCGACCGATTTGATCTGGAACCCGGATCATCGAGAAAAAAGCAAACGCATCGCAGAGCGAAACAACCGACGACGAGAACAAGCTTCATTCAAACGAGGAGTCCATCCCCCCCCCCCTCCCATGCGCCCAACAAGTATCGTCTACATGCGTCGCTGGGCATCAAGACGGCCAACGCAGAGGTACAGTAACCAGACCGCCTCTCTAATCCACCGCTGCGGACGAAGCGTGCAAGACGTCGGGAACTAAAACGTCGACCCTTCCCTTTAGCCTCGTTTTTCGGCCCCGAACAGGCATCGTCGACTCTTGAGTCTTCACCGCCTCGACGGGAAGCGATTCCCCAAAAAGCCGCAAAAAAATTTCTGCCCACCTGTTGCGAGTGCATTGGAGCGTTTCGTTTTGGCGGTCAGACCCGAAGACGTCCGCTTTCGTCATCGGAGGAGCAGCGCAGAGCCCAAGAGGAGTCATGGTGATTTGAAGTGTGTTTTGCATCTCGTCCGTGTCTTGCTTTCGACTATGCACACCCTACCCAATGCCCGTGAGATCCCCCCATGTTTCAACCCCGTCGAGACTTGTTCCCGCCGTCATGTGTTGTTGTTTTTATTGTTGTGTTATTATTGTTGTTTTGAGCCCGTTCACGATGGCGTCAAACATGTCGGCGGCTGAAGTCTTTTACGTGTCAGCATTGAGGCTATGTCGACTGTAGAGTTCATGCTGTTGAGCAAGTGCCGGGCAGTCGACATGAAGGAGCTTGTCTCGTCAGGCATCCATCATGCTGTACCACGCAGAACATCAGAGAATGACGGAACCCTGCCATGCCCACGTTAATTATTCAGTGTCCAGCAAACACACGCGTTGCATTACAGCGCACCGCGTCAATGGCGTCAAGGCGTCTCGTCCAACAGAGTCGCAGAGTCGCAGAGTAGCATCCAAGTATGAGTCAGTCTGTATCCAGTTACAGCCCTCGTTTGAGCCTCTCAACGTGTCTAGCCATGCGACGAGTTATTATTAGCCCCCATGCTTATTCCAGCAACACGGCCACAGGCACTACGGCATGTCAGTGACACATCTACAAAGTACACGTCAAGACGTATCGATAGAGATGCCGCCGGCACGGGGCGAGACGGTCAACAGTGGAGGTGGACGCATACATTCGTACATGTCATCAACGGGTATCTTTTCCAGAGACGCCAAATGCCAAATTGATGCAAAGCCCCTGCGCCTGGCCCGAGCCAAGACGACTTGTCTCAGTGGCAGAGTGACAGAGAGCCGCAGATGCGGTTTCTTTTCCTGCATTTCTTTTTGCGGTGGCGGCAGAGGACAAGTACAGTGACATGTGGGCGAATCGAATCACGTGGGCCAAATGACAGTCAGTGGCAAGGAAAACTCTTCATCAAGAGAAAAAGCACTCATCCTGTCGTCTTATACGGAGGCCGGCATGTGTGGCCCGACAGCAACGGACGTTGGATCGGAGGTCGGAAGTGCGGCGGCCCTCTCGGAGGGCTATCGGCAAGAAGGCAGCCCTACGAAAGCCCATGGGACAGCAGCAGCAGCCGACGACGAGCGAAGATGGCATCCCGCCGTCTTGAACGAATGCTTGCCCTGGTGCTCGTGCCGGTGCTCGTGCGCGCCGAGGAGATTAATCAAACGGCCACGGCACAGACTTGTCTTGGCGCGGATCCTTCAGCGTCGGACGGTGTCACCCCATGGGATCCCGTATTATGGATTGCAGAGAGACGGGCCATCAGCCCGCTACGAAACGCTGGGACGAGAAGCCAATTGTTTCATCTGCCGAGGCGTGAGTTTTGTTCGAGATGTCGTCTTTTGCCGCTGAAATATGTTGGACGATAGGTATAGGTAAGTACTAGATGGTAGCATCGGCCGTGAATCCTCAATTCTTGGACGTGCCTGCCTTACTTATCACGGGTGACAGAAAACGGCAAGATGAACCGAACGGCACAATCAAAGATCCTTGGTCGCAACTGCCATGCACCTGCCATGTCGCCTTCGAAAAGGGTCTTGAAATTTCATGTGATGCGATAGCTCCCCTTCCCTCCTTCCCCCCTTGTTTCGTTTAATTATTTGGCTCGTTCGGCATCTGGAGGCCTGATGCTGGGGGAAGGAGAAAGGAAAAGGGTTCATTACTCGAGGAAGTCGCTGGGAAGAACACTAATACGGATAAAATCACTGCGAGCATTTGCTTTCTGACTTATCGTGGCATATTATTGTCCCCCTCTCCCCCTTTTTCCCTCTCTCACCACCACCTTGACGGCGAATTAAATGGGATGCATATAGACCCTTCGTCTATGCTACCGAGACCCCGAGTACCTTCGACCAGGGACTGCTTTGCGCAACCCGAAAGAAAGCGGCAAAAAGCGTCGCCCATTGATGAATGAAAGGGAGCAACCAAACTTTGATCAATCTTCAAAAGAAACCTCCAGGACGCCTCACTCACTCTCTTTTATTTGCTGGTGCTGCAACTGCGGCTCCGGTGATATTTCTATACCCAAAACGACGACTGTGGCCTTCCATTTCCTTTCCCATTCCGTTGCACGCGATCCTCGTCATCGTCGTCAGCCACGTTTTCCCCCCTCCAACCCTTGGTTTCCCCTCCTCACTCCTTGTTCTCTTCTCATCCGCTTTCCCGTCCACCTCAGCCACGCCCGGCATCCCATTCACCAAGGCTTGGCTCGACCAGCTGTCGCAACTCCGCCCTATCCGATCCAGCGCCCCCCGGATCGTGGAAGCTCCGGACGACGTCTATTCGGCCGATTGGCAAGGGTCCAGTTGACGGGAACCGTCAGTGAGATTTGTTCCTTTTTAAATCTGCCGGCGGCGGAGGCGGCGGTGGTGGTAGTAATTAGGGGTCTTCCTTCATCTCTATTCTCGTTGCCTTTCTCACTCTTTGTTACTAATCTACCACCACCTCGGGGCACTTTGCTGGAACAAGGGGGGTTCCCCGTCCTGTCATCTTGGAAACGCCCCGCGGCCCTGCTCTCTCATATCACACTGAAGGGAAAGAAATCGAGAGGTGATATTCCATCATCATGTTCGTGAGGCAGGAGGGCTTCACCACGCCAGATAATTGCCTTCAGCCTCGCAGCCTTCGCTCAGCCTCTCCTCACTCACCATCACCGTCAACGCCACCGATTGCTGCCGCCGCAAGATCGAAACCGCCGCGCCTTTCATCGCAACCGTAGCCCGGCCAAAGGTAGACGCCGTCCGAGAGGACTTCGTTCCTCTATCGGTCACATCCGGCTCTGATATCGTCTCATCGCCGTCGCAGCATAACTTTCCCCTCCCAGTCTTGCCATCATCATCGGCCATGAGGACCACGAGGCAATACAGCTACAGCGTCCCCATCCCCACCAACGTCCCGCCAGCCGTCGTCGTCGCCGTCCTGCAGTCGTTCCTCCCCTTCATGACCACTCACCAGACCATTCTCTCATTCACTGAAGAGACCCCTCACCCGTCTCAAGTCGGCGACGACCCATTCTTCGGACCCTGGGATGACTCCTTCCGCTGCTTCCAGGCCCACGACCTCGTCGCCCTGGCCCCGCGCCTCTCCAAGACCATCGAGTACCAGGTCCTATTCAAGGCCACCCCCGACGGCGTCCGCTCTCGCGCCGCCGCCCCGGCCGGCGTCACCATCCGCTCCGACTACTCCGTACGGCCCCGCCCGGGGCCCACGTCGCCGGCCGGCTCTGACAGCACGGGGAGCTCGGCCACGGTCGTGGGCGACGAGTACGAGCTCAACGAGGACATGACGGTCGAGGCCAACTCGTTGCTGATGCAGTTCGTCGCCGACAAGGCCCTCGACGCCCACCAGCACATTGTCGCCTCCATCATCAACAACATCACCAAGAACTACTTTGGCGTGCCCGTTGCCGTGCCTTGGGAGAACGACGGAAAGGGGACCTGGCGGCGCATCACCAGTTCATGACAGGGTCCCGTGTGGAGGGGCCAGGAACGAGAAGGCCTGACTGGAGTAATTGAGGAAGAGTGCCTTTCTACCCGAAGCAGATCGAGGATGCTTGCAGTGGGTCGTTTTACTACCGTGTAGGAATTAGGCTGGTCCGGGATCAAGTTTACGTTTGGGTTTCTTTTTTATACCGTAGTTTGGGAAACATGTATTTTACTACCTAGGGACGAAGAGTTGTTTACTTTGAGATATCCTGGCATAAAAAGGATGGAGCAATACAAGGAACCTGTTTGGATCTATTAATTTGCAAGTAGGGCGGCCTGACGCGGCCTGGCAGATGGATAAGGTATTTACAACCCAAATCTTTCCATGCTGCGCGAATAGCCATCGTAGACTGCGCAAATAGTAGTATTCTATGAAGACTCACTCCAGTTCAGGTGGAAATTCATGATCCCCCAATTCTAGCCCGCTATCAGAGTTGCCAGCAGTTGCGTCAGTCGAGTCCCGTGTCTCTTCACTGCTCATGGTCGCTCGAGAGCTCGAAGAGCCCCTCGTTGCCAGTGTTGCCCTTCCCTCCACGTCTTCTTTACTTATCTGCAACCTGGTGCTCGAGCCCGAGGACCTGGCTCGACGCAGAGGATGGGTATGGGAACCACCCCGCGTCGTTTTACTAAACGGCCACAGCGTCAGCCCCTTGCCTGGCGACTTGGTCCCTTCTGCACCGGGGGTCTCGGGTATGGCCACTTCCGTTCCCTCGAGGTTCTCCGATCCAGGAACTGCCTCTTCCTCTCTGTCACTACTAGGCTCGTCGTTGAAAGGTGTGGGAAACGTGTTCGGGGTCCAGAGCTTCCGCGGAAACCCGCTGATGGAAAGCAAGGGCTCCATGCTCCGTGCCTCGACAGGAGTGTAGCTGGGTCTGTAAAGGTAGTGCCTTTCCTGAAGACATATAGAGATACGGGTCATGCTCGACTGGGAGGCTGCTTCAATCCTCAGGTCTGAACGAAGCCGGAAGATGCCCCATTCGCCCATGGCGTTGATGGTCTCGGGTGGAATGGGCACCTCGTGGTCCTTCTGCCCTGGCGAGCGGTAATTCTCTTGCAAAAAGAAATACGGCACAAAGATTGTCCCGCGGATGCAGTTCTTCAGGATCTTGCCGAGCTCTTTCAGCTCGTGACTGCCTTCATCAAAGCGACAACGGATGTATCCTTTTTCACAGTCAGCAGTTGCGCGTAAAGATCATGGTGACCTGTGAGCCAGTAACTCAGAGGAACACTTCGATGAGAAGAGGAAACCGCGTTTCCAGAACATGAGGCAAACCCTAGCTAGTGTTATGGACACGAGGAAGTTCGTCTTACCATCGCATTTATACACCCCCGTGGCTCGGTCCCGAGTCCCCGATGAGGATTTCTCGAAGTAGAAGCAGCTCGCAATCAGCCTATGAGCCGTCTCGTGGATATCCGCCCTGAGGTCGGGATCCTCGCGGATGAAGTTCTCGACATGGCGTTCCATGCTCTCCAGGGCCTTCGCGTCATCGAGGTCGGGCCGCGGTCCGGGAAACGTGACATTCACACGCAGGTTGCGGCGCACGTCCTCGACGCTGTGCGTCGTCCCTGGCGGTGTAGCCTTGGCGCAGTGCTTTTTCCAGATTTCCTCGCAATTCAACTGGTCCTCGACGATGGCATTGGCTGCCCACCACATGAGGGTGAGGCCACTGCCACTCCGCCGAGGCCAATGGTGAGACTTGGAGCGGGAGCTGCCCGGAGAAGTTCCTGGGGGATTGTTGGGGGTGCCCAAGCCGGTACCGAGGGACAGCATCAGGTCTGGCGGCCAGTCGCTGACGTCCTCCCAGAGAAGCCTCCGCTCGTAATCTGCCACTGTAGCCGGGCAATTGTGGTGGATGGCGCCATCTGTGTAGATATCCGCCGTCTCTGTCTGAAAGAAGGGCTTGAAGTACGGGGGTGCGGCCGCCGTCGCTCGGGCAGCCTCCCAGATCTTGAGCTCTCTGGTCGGGTCCTGTGCCCTCACAAATTTGTACGGCACTGGGATGGCTGGTTAGCATTTTTTAACAGGCTTGGAATACACGAATCCTCACAAGCATCCCGTTGACCTTCCGTGTTGTAGTTGGACAGAACAACAGGTCTCTTCTCAGTCGCGTGCGTCGACGTGACGGCAACTCGTATGTCCATTGAACTGTCGGGTGTAGACTTGCCATACAATAGTCCATCGGAACCAAAGGCGGACTGAAGCGCATGTTCCAGAGGCTTCGTCTTGTACAAGCTCTTGTAGCTCACGATGGTGAGTGCTTTCAGTGCAGATGGCGCACGCGAGGTGAAGGCCTGCTTGCAGAGACTCTTGAAACGGCCAATGCACTCGTCGACAGTCCATTGTTTGACCCCAAGGCCGAGAGCAACGATGCCACCAGTGCTATGACTGTCAGATAAGACGGCAAGATATGCGGGAGGTATGTCAAGACCAACCTGGTGCCGACAATTAGATCAAAGAACTTCTGGATCTTAATGTCGCCTCCAAGCTCCTTCTCGATTGCGCGAAGCATCAACAGCTCAATGAGACCTCGGACTCCGCCTCTAATCTCACGGTTAGACCCTAGCAATAAATCTCGGCCAAGGCCACTTACCCATCCAAGCAGAGGACTCTGACGCCCGCCTCTCGCGGTTTGAATCTGATGCGTGCCGGAGGGAGCCATGGCGGCGAATCCGGGTGAAGAGGGCAGCCGGGGAGCTCAAAGACTCCTTGTCCCACGTCCCTCCCAAAGGCCTGAACGCATCCCTTGCACAGGATGTGTTCGCAGGGAAGGACATTCTCGGGGATCTTTCGTACACAGCAGAGACAAGTCAAGTGGCTCTTGATCGTCGACACAGGGCCAATCTCCCTGTAGAACTCTGCCATGACGTTCTTGTGTATTTCGGGAAGGGTTCTCTCATTTCGATCAACCCGTCGTCGGAATGCCTCGTCTTGGGCCTTGATGCTTTGGTCAATGCCCCCAATCCAGCCGTGGAAGAAGTAGTCGAAATCCACGGTTGACTGGTAGTTGCCCCGAGCCAGGATTTTTCCTGTTGATGCCTGATGGCCCTTTTTGTGCGAGCGTTTGGCATTGCAGCACTGGAATCCGTCCTTTTCAAAGGAACAACGCAGCCACCGCTCGCAGAACTCGGTCAAGGCAGCCTTCAGGGGCACATAATAGGTGTTCTTGAGAAGGTTAGAATAAGTTCCTACAAGTTGTTAGCTTCAATGCCGGAGAACACAAGAGACAACAAGCCTCTTATTACCTTGGATGTTATCCCTCGTAGCAGCAAGCATGATACATGAGGCAATTGGAAGACTGAGCCTCCTGAGAAGGGCTTCCGCGTCATGATATCGCCAGTCATCTCTGTTGTACATGGATAGGATGAGGTTTAGTATGTGTCCACCAAAGTCCTTGGGCATAGGAGTGTGGCGGCGAGCCTCTTTCACAAAGTCGAAGGGAACATCCAGGTGCTGTGAGAAATGGCCGTATGCTGCCGTGACATACTGCGGGAGCCTCTCTGCATTGAGCAACATGCGGATCGTCTCTTTGAAGGCATGAGACTTGGCGCACTTGGAGTAGATGACGTCGTACAGCTTGCCGACTTGGTCATCGATCTGCATGTACCGGCCCTTCCAGGGAATTCTTACAACTGCGACGGAGGAGTAATAATGCTCCAGGAGTTCCTTGGTGGTTCTGAATTTCTTGCCCAGCCCTCGCTCCAACCGTGCGAGGATATCCTGCAAGGCTGGCACTTGGTGCACTGAATCTCGGTAATCTTCCAAGAGCACGCGAGTGGCTGATTCGATATCCCACTGCGCAGCGTCGATGTTGGCCTCTGAAGCGTTGATAACGATGACAATGTGTGGCAGGCTCGGCTGGTTGATGGATTTGTCAATGGACATGTCCGCCCACTTGATCAATTGCATCAAAACCTCCGACTGAAAGGTCCTATGGCGAGAGAAGGATTAGCCTGGCCTCATATCATACGATATCAGAAGAGGGCGTACCTGACTTCTCGAAGAATGAATACCACCACATCCGAGAAGGTGTACAATATCCTGGGAAACAGCGTCGTCACAGCATGCTCGCGCGATTGCATCTTCCAGGCGATCCGCTTCTGTAGCCTGTTTCTCACAGCCTTATTCTTCGTCGCTTCAAGCTTTTCCCGGGTTGACAGGCCTCGTGGCGGGTTCTCTCCGCCAGCCATGCCCTCGCAGTCGGCATACAGAATTGGTTTTCGAGCATAGTATGTACCAGGATCCGCGTACAAGTGCACGTCGCCAGTGGTTGGGATGTTATCCCCGACGAGGCCGGGGACAGGAGCCGGGTAGTCATTGACGTTTCCAGCCCTGGCCTGCTCGCGGTTGATCAACATCTTGATGATGGTGCTCTTTCCGGCTCCTGAGTATTGCAAGGGTCAGTCAGCCATAGCCGGCCTTTGGGAGCGAGCGAAACGTACCCGTCTGGCCAACGAAGGACACGAGATGAGGAAATCTCTCGGATGGTTCTTCCACCTGGCTTTCTTGGAGAATGTCGATGAGCCGGTTCGAGTACTGCAGGAACGACTGGTTTGCATCGTTGACTACCCCAAACCAGGTGGTATTGATATCGCTTTCGTGTCGCCTATTCTGCTCCTCTTGGGTGGGTTGGCCAAAAATCTTGGACAGGCGCTCAATGACGGCTTGGTCGACCTTTTCGTGTTGGCGACCATCGATTCCGACCTTCCCTGGCTACAAGCAGCGTCATTAGCCTGAGTCCGGCAGAAGGGATTTATTGAAACGAAGAGAAATTGTGCGTCAAGGTGGGAAGCCGATGGTTGATACTTGGGGGAAGAAATAGAGCCAAAGCACTGCAGAGGGGAAGCATCCAAGAGGAAGGAACGGTTCAGGGCACTTACCAGATGAGGCCGTTGCTCTGGCCAGCAACGATCGCAGAAGGAGTCATCGCACTGAATACACGTCCATGCCTGAACGTTCCGATGGCAGATGCAGCAACGAATCGGTCCTTGATCCTGCGAAGCTTGACGCGCCGAGGAGGCTGCAGTGTTCGAGCTCCCGGACGAGGGCTGTTGGATCGGCTTCGGGGGCAGCGGGGGGCGATGATCGGCGTCGGAATCTCTCCTCGATGGCACAGCCGCCTCTGGAAAGGTAGAGTACGCGGGCTCCGAGACCATGGCAACGGCGGTCTATTGGGCAGTTCAAGGTAAATGATGAGAGCCACTCGAGGTTGCGGGTTGACGTGGGCTTCTTAAGTGAACTCAGCACGATTACGCGCCCAGCCTCACCCGAAGAGTGGGCAAAGCCCTGCCGCGCCAAGCAGGAAAACCGGGCAGCTGAAATGAAAGTGCAGAGGCATTGCATGCGGCTGACATGATTGCCTAATGTATGAAGTTCTGCAAGCAACGAAGTCGACATGAGGACTTGTTCCATTGGACGAGGGCCATGCGTCCCGCCCCCAACACCACTCACAGCTTACACCTCGCGATACGCGCGTCGGGAATGCGGGATTTATTAATAAAACTGAGGCAGAGAACAGGTTCTACGTCAGATGGCACTCAGGGAGTGGTCCATTGTATACGGTATCGGGTCGAGGTGAGACGCGGGCTGAACAGGTCAAGACAACTGAAAGAAGCTTCATCTGTTTAACTATAATAGGAAACATATGACTACAGTTTAAGTTAAGGACGAAACAATATAAGGAACGAGGGCCGACGAAGCTGTATGGACTAAGGGTTTTATTTCGTTACTATTTCTATTGTTGTCGGGTTTCCTACTGGATAGGGTTCTTAGATGCCAATGCAATCTTACACTCAGTCCCATCATTAAACCACAGGACTTCATCTCGAGCGAGTCGACGTCTAGGCGGGGCTGTTCGAGGCAGGATCAGTGCAACGAGAGACACTGTCAAGGAGAACAAGGCACGCAACTTTCATGCAGCTCGCACACACTCGAAGAGAAACAGACTCAGTTTGGTATCTATACGCATTGCCGTCTATCCCCAAAACCCTCCCAAGAAGTTGAAATGCCAAGACGCTGACACACCGTTCTGCTCAACCACAGAGGTGTTTTCCTAAACAATCGCCCATTGATGGCGCCGAGTTCCTTCGTTAGACATCCCAAGCAAAGGTTTCCCCTAATCCTAATCCAAAAGAACAAGATGAAGAAGAAGACAAGATTCGCTGATGACAAAATGAACATGGGAGGCCTCTCTCGCCATCCCTCGCCATTGAATGGCGCAAGTGTCTCAGGACAAAAAGAAGAAGCAGACATAAAAAAGAGAAGCAAGCCCGCAAGAGCGTCCGCCATCGTGAGAAGCTCTGGCCTTAACGGCCTCCAAAGTCGCTGGCGTATCCCATCTCGCCAAAGTTTTGCTGCATGCCCCCTTCGCCATAGCCGGTTCCGGGACCGCTCACGTAGCCGCCGTCTTCGTTCTCGTCGTAGTCACTGGCCTCAAACGAGGACCGGCCGCTAACGTCGTCGTCCATGTTCGTATTGACGTCCTGCGGAGACCAGTTCATCTGAGCCAGGGCGGGATACTGCGCCAGCAGCGCGGCAGGGAACATGTAGTTGCCGCTGGGGTCCATGGGATACTGGGCAGCCTCCATCCCCATGGCTCCGGGAGGCGCTGCAAGGCTTTGGGCCATGTTCTGCTGCATTCTCTGCTCTTGCCAAACCCGCTGTCGTTCCATCATTTCTTCGTCCAGCAAGGGCTTGATGCAAATACGACCCGCCTCAGATCGGAAATGCCGGCCAAGCGCATCAGCACGGGCGAACCTCCTGCCACAACCCCACTGACCGCCGACCTTGAGATCGCCCTTGCAGACGAATTTCTTCTCGCCAGAGTGGAGGCTCTCGTGTCGTTTACGGTCATGCTGTCGAGCAAATGCCTTGCCACACACTGTGCAGACAAAAGGTCGCTCATCGGTATGAGTCCGCAGATGGGACCGCAAATTGTAGGCACGGGTAAACCGTTTCGGGCACAGAGTACACTGGAACGTAGCGGGGTGTTTCTGAACGCGCTTGGAAGCACCGCTGTCTTGACTGGCATGGTATTCGGGGTCCGCCAGACGTAGAGCAATCACGTTATTTGGCACTGCCGACGTGGACTGTCTTCTCCTGGAGGGCGACGCTGTGGTTTGCCTGTCAAGAGGCGATAGAGATCTGGCGTCGGACCGCAGGTCAGTGCCCAGGGACGGGGACAAGCCGCCAACGTTGACGGGGCGGTTTAACAAGCCTCCGCCGGGGTGAAATGGGTCCGTAACCGCTCGGGGACGAGATCGGGGCCGACCTAGTCGATGTCAGATGGAAGTTCATGTCAGAAACGAAGTGAAATGCGTACCTCGGTCGGGGGGTGTCAAAGAGTCCTGATCCAGGCTTGGCTTGGGGCCATCGAAACCACCGAGTCTGTTAGGATTAGGGGCAAAGTCGATATTGATCGCGGGAGGCGCCATCTGGTTCAAATCGGGAGCTTGGAGCGAAGGGAAAGCCTCGATGGTCCCCGGAAGCTCTGGGTAGGTAGCTGCTACTCCATATGTGCTACTTAGGGGCGCAAGGTGGCCGAAGCCCTGCTGTTGGTCGGGCATCTGCTGCGGAATGATGCGAGGGCTGATGGCCGGGCTGTGGGAGGGGCTTCGGCCACTGTTGTCCGAGATGCTGAAGTTGCCAATTCCCAGCACCGGCTCGTAAATGCTCCCGTCCGAGGGACGTTGGTGCGGAGAATGGGCACCAACATCATCGAAAGTGTCGGAGCTGACCAGATTCGGCGAAGGCGCACACGACGACACGTCGGAGTACTCCGAAGGGGTGCGACGGTGACCTTGGAACTGAGGCTGGTTCCAATCGCCAATCTGGGGGGGGAGCAGAGCTGCCTCTGGGCCCAGCGAAGTGTGTCTAGAGTGGCCGCCGGGCGGAGAGGAGAACTGGTGCTGGTTGAACGAGGGCGACTGGTGAGCCGAGCCGGGTTGATGGCCCTCGGGCTGGAGGAGATGAGGAGGGGTCGGGGAGTGAGGCTGCGGCGACGTCATATTGTTGATGTCGTTGGGATTGAGGCTAGGCTGGTCGAACAAGGGAGCGCTGAACTGGTCGCCCTGGCCGGCGGGGGGCGGGAAGAGGGAGAAATCGCCGTCGTGCAAGTTTGAAGACAGGTAGGTTGCTTGCGCCTGAGCGTTGAAAGACAGCGTCGAGTCGGGGCCGGTGTTCTGCGCCGAGTGACCAAACGGAGAGGTAGCGTTTGGGTCGAAGGCGGCGGGGTCGGCGATGTTTGCCTGGGCGAAAGGGCTCTGCTGCTGCTGCGGGGGCGGTAGTGAGGGCGATTGTTGAGGAGTGAGGAAGCCGTTGTTCCCGTTGTTGCTGAAGCTCGAGTCAAAGGACGAGTTGTGTGTGGCGAAGGACTGGTGTGCGGATTGATCCAATGTGAGGCCTAAGCCGACGGAGGCATCGTTGGGTGGGTATGGGGTCGGCGACGGGGAGTGAGATTGACTTATATGAGGCTGTTGATGACCGGTCGAAGGAGACCGGCCTCGTTGAGCTTGTTGATCCATGATGTGTCCGAGATTAGAAGCAGACAAGGCAGACTCCCGAGTCAGCCTTCAAGCACCGTGGCGATGCCGGGGGGCTGTGCGCTCACGGGTGATGCAATGGGCGGGGGAACGGTCCTATCGCAGCTCCAGACGCGTGGATGGGGGTGTGAGGCGCGCGGGAGGGGCCCGACTCTAGCAGATAGATGCAGATGTTGGTGGGAGAGTTGGCGAAGAAGGTCTGTGAAGGGTTCTGAATCCTGGGGTTGGAGGCTGCGAGTATTGCTGTTGGGGGCGGGTAGAGAAGCAGTGGTGGATAGAGGTATGTAAAAGGTAGAAGTGGCGGCGGAGAGACGTGTTGGAGCACGAGGTGTTGGTTTTGTGCGGAGCGACGAGGCAGGCGGCAGGTGACGGAGCCAGGCCAGCGGTAGGTCTAGGTCTGGGGAGCGTCCGAGTCTTCGCAACGGCGGGCAATGGAGCGTATATCTGTGGGAGGTTCCGAGACGTTTGAACAAGAGGGTGAGAGTCGAGGCGACAAGGCAAAAGAGAAAGGCGGCTGGCCGGGTGGGAAAGCAGGCATTCGGGACAAGGGGGGGTTGATGAGAGACCAGGTGCTGGGCACTGAGCACTAAGCGCTGGGCGCTCAGAGCATCATCTGCGGCGGCGGGGTGGAAGACTGGAGACGGGCCTGGGCTGGAACTCGAGAACAGGCGGCGGAGGAGGACGAGGGAGCAGCGAGAGAGGGGGGGCGTGGGAATGCAAGCTGGGGGGGGAGAGTTGAAGCGCGAAGAGCGGGGTGCGAGTCGGCGGGGGCGTGGGCGTACGGCGACGAGCGTGTGGGCATATCAATGTCTCGAGGAGCTTGTGAATGGCGGGCCGGCAGCAAGCATTTGGCATTTCGGCGGGCGAGGCTGTGCAGGAGAAGTGTGTTAAGCGCAAAACGACGAGAGAGACACGTCGAGCGAATGGGGCTGCCCACATCGAAGCATGAGTGGAAGCGACAAGGTACGTTTCGTACCGTCCTCACCTGGCAGTCAAAGATGATGCAGCGTCTTGGCGGGCCAGACTTTGTGAGCCTGAGCCTGAGCCTGAGCCTGAGCGGTCTGTCAAGATTTTGCCTTGTTGGGTGATTTCAAGGGCATCTTTTTGCTCAAGGCGGACCGGGGCGACAGCGGCTGCACTCGACTAAGAAGCCAGTCCCAATGCTGACATTGTCGCGATGCGGCATCATCAGGGGTGGCGGGCGGTTACGCGCGAGTGTCTGGAGTTGCTGGTGGCTTCCTGTCGTGTTGGTGATGGAGGAGAGTGGGAGACCAGGGTTCGGGCACTTGACGGATGCGGACTAGCTCCGTCGCCGCTTTCGCCGGTACGTCTTGGTTCCGTTATCATGCGTCCGTTTTTGTGCCCGTCTCCCCGGGAAGCTGGCAGTACCGTTTTCTCTTAGAGGCACCGTTTCGCCCGCCGTTACAGCCCCATTGACCGACACGTTGATGGTTTATCGCAAACCGACAATACCTTAACTTACTACCAAGCTTCTGACATCAGAACTGGACGTCTTCCACGGGCTTGTCCAGCACTTTCCGAGCAGACCACTACACAGGGAATATCACCGATGTCGGCGAGACGTGAACCCCCAATTTACTCGGCTCTCGCCTCACGGGAGCCAGGTTGCTCAATCGGAAACAAAGTCATGCTACCTGCGCTGCAACACAGAGGGCAACCTTCTTCTCCAGAGGTGACCGAAACGTCGGAATCGCGAGGTCCGTTTTGAAAACGGGCCGCCCCAGAGCCGCCCTCCGCCATTCGGCAAGCTTTGGGCAAAAGAGCGGCAGCGACGCAGACCTTGGCCGCCAAGCATGATCCCAGCACATGGACCAGACAGCAGTCTAGTCTGAGAAGGGCATTGGCGGGAGTCGCTGGTTGTGCATGTGTTGTAACATGAGCAATTCGAGCACAGAGGACAAAGTTCCCAGGTGCAAGAGGAGAGTTGGATATTATGTCCGAGAGGAGGGCGAGTGGACGAGCTGAAACATGACAGCATCAACACTTCAACCACTGAGAGCCGCCAGGGAAGCATCGAGCATCTGGCGCAGCCTGACATGCCTTTCAAAAGGTCCCCTAGCAATCCATATCCCCTCTAATCAAAAGCACAGGCAAATGACAACGCATGGTTCCCACCAGAGTGCTCCGTACGTTGTGTACTACCGACATACAGAAAGGACCGACGGGGAAGTCGCCGAGGCTGTGCTGGTCGGTTTTCATTTGATTCGACTCGACTTGATTCGATGACGAAAGGAGGCTGATTGCTTCTCTTTCCATTGTATGAAGGGAGAATTGGGAATCCCCGGACGTCAAATCTCCACTCGATAAAAGGTTCGTTTTTAACAAGGTGGCCCTTTTTTTCCACGCCCTCGCAAAACTAAAATTACTAGCCTCGATTCGCTGGCGTTTCGTGATGGATGAAACCCATCTGACGATTTCCCATCGGCCCCCGGAAACAGTTGAACGAAAGGTGTGACGTTCGCTCGGGAACGAGCACAGCCTTCCTCCATCTTCATCTCATCTCGTCAAAAAGACGAGAACCCGAAACACACGCGCGCGCAACAAGAATAGAATTTGCGACCTGCCCACCTCCTGGAAACGAACACCGCCTCCCTTCCAACGTTTCTCCCCTCCCCGGGGCCGTGGTCCGTCAGTCCTATCGGCATGGTCCCTCGAGGGGAGAGACCCTCTAAAAAGCCAAGATTTTGAGGCTGGGGAGGGGAAGTGGGGGACGCGTGTTTGAGAGAGAGAGGTTTTTCGGCTCAGGGAAGAGGGACCCAAGCGAAATTCACTGCCGACGACCGGCAGGGCGGTGATGGAAGGTGGTGATGGTGATGTGGTCGTGTTCCCACAGTCCACCTCCTGTCCAGCTGAAGCTGCTCTGCACTCTACACTCTGCACTCTGCACTCTGCACCATCACGACTCCGCCCCAGCCTTACACGCGGCCCGCGATCTGCTAACAAACAGTCTTCTCCACCGCGTCGCGAGGCAGTGCCAAACAGTATCCGTATCGTGATTCGTATTCTCGGGGGCATTTGCTGCGGTGCTCCTTCTGCTGCAGAGGGACAATGGATGCATCGCGATCATCACCATCACCACCACCACCACCACCACCCACCGCCCATGATGCGGAATGCAGGCCACGTTCAAAAAACCCATTTCCGTCCCGTTGAAATGGTACCCGACGGCTGCAGAGTGATCCCCCGCCTTGTGGCTAGGTATTCCGCGACCCCTCCACCATGACATCAGTTCCAGCTGCCTTCGCTCTTCCTTCTCGTTTGCCTCGTTCCTCTTGGAGAGCTGCCTGGAAGCGTGACGCGGCGTCCAGCCCCAAAAGAAGCTTAACCAGACTTTTGCGACCCAGACGCTTCTCTGCCGTGAAGATCAGGTCCACCCACACACACACTCATGTCAGTCAAACGTGTGGCGCGAGCATGGAGCCCTTCTCTTCTTCTTTGCATTTCTCTTGTCGAGCCGCGACACGAGGCCCGGTCAATGGGGCACTTGTCGGCCTCGTCGGAACATGGCACCAAAGTGGCATCAAAGTGGCATCAAAGTGAGGCGGCGTTTAAGGGTTCGTTTCGTGAGGCCATCTCCATCCGTACCGACCTTTCACCTCCCCTTCACCTGGGGCCCCGCCGCGGCCGGTGATTTCAAGCGGGCGCCATTTTCCCAATTCAAACGAGGCTGTGCACGCTTCTTCTGCTTCTTCTTCTCCCGTATGCAGGGTTCCTTTGTGGTCTGACCGCCGCCCGTTTGTCTATCCAAGAAAACGACCGGGGGCCCGTCTAATCAAAGGGACATTCTGCCATGCGAGAGAAGCCCTTCTCGCTCTGTCTCTTCTGGCGTTGCATACACGTTCATGTCCGTCAGCGGTTCGGCATCCCTGTCTCGTCTTCTCTTTGCCCAGTCTGCCTTGCCGCAAGCCTCATCCTCATGTCTCATGTCTCGTCGTCGGCCGAGGTGTACAGCCACAACCGACGCAGGGGTTCGGTCGGCCTTTTCCTTTCTAGAATCTCTTGTGCATCTTCCGTCGCATTGAACTGGTCCGCCAACGCATGTACCGCAAAGTGAGCACAGTTGGTAGGTACCTTGCATATTCTAATTGTTGTATGAGTCGGGATGTTGTCGTCCAAGAAATCCGGACAACAGGAATAGACGAAAAGGACAACGCCTTGTGACCGCTAAGCGCCAGTTGTCAAGTGGTATCCCCCATTCTATCGTACACCGAGTTTTTCCCTCTAAATGCCCTCTTTGCTAAATGAAAACAGAAATATAAAGTACAACATGAAAATACAATATGAATACAGTCGGTTCGGCAGCGCCACTCTGCGAACATAGCCGTGGCACCGCTCAGATAACGTCAGCACGCTCAAAACCTGTAGGCTGCAGAGCCGGCTTGGGCGCCTCGCGGTCCTTGAACTGGCTGACGAAGGGGTTCGGGTCTTCGTTCTGGTTGAGGTTGCCCAGCGTGTGGTTGACGCCGCGGTGGACGGCCTCGTCGGCGCGGATGTAGAGAATCAGGTCCTTCATGGTTCGGTGCTCCTCGGGGATGTTCCAGTACTGGTTCTGGTTAGCAAAAATCACGTACAATCCCCAAAACGAAAAACTCACGGTGATGGCAATGTCGGGGATCTGGAACTTGGGGTCGGTCCATCGGGGCAGGTGGCCGTCCTCAATCTCCTTGATGCACCGCGTGTAAGTGTGGACGGCCTCCTCCTCGAGATAGCCCACGAAGCGGTGCACGATCTTGGGCGACAGCACGTAGGAGACGAAGAGGCCGTTGAAGAAGACGCCCTGGGCGCCGATGATCATCATCTTCATGAACCAGCCGGGCTCGCACATCTTCATAAAGGTCAGGAGGTGCATTCTCTCGTTGTAGCTCTCTTCCAGGAGCGTCTCGATCCAGCCGTTGTCGCGCTTCATGCGCCGGAGGCTGCCGAGGTGCCGGAGCATTCCTCCCACCATGCCGGGGACGCCGGCGATGCTTTCGAGGAAGATGAAGCGGATCAACTGGAGGGGAGTGTCAGCCCTGCGACGGAGGGGTCTCTCGTGGGAGTCTGCTCACCCATTGGGCTTCGCTCAACGGCTTCTGGGCCACGACGGCCGTGGTCGGGTTCTTCTTGTCGACCTGCTGGGCGCGATCCATGCCCGTGGCCTTGTCCATGCAGTACCGGGCGAAGCGCACAATCTTCCAGGCCACCCAGTCGCCGGCGCCGCGGGGCTCGCGATGGGCTGGGACCACCGACGTCATCTCCTCGTAGGTGTGGCCATGGTGCGGCCAGGCGGGCTTGGTGGTTTGGATGTGAGGCGTGTCCTTGGCCGGGAAGAAGTCGCGGAGGTGGGCGGCGGGAGTGGACGAGAAGTCTCGGGTCTGGTGGTGTTGGTGGGCAGAAGCCAGTCTCAGACCGGCTGGCGACGAGAGGAGAGACGAGGAGGAGGAGGTGGTGGCACGGATGAAGCCAAGCGCTGCAGCTTTGCCCAGCTGAGCAGCTTGTCTCGAGGCGTGGGCGTGGGTGTGAATCTGAGTAGAGAGCATCGAGAGTAGACAAAGACTAGTCCAGTCTTGATATAAGTGGTATGTGATATTGGATATACGATGTCTGATGGAGTACATAAAAACAAAACAGTCCACGCCGACCAGGCTCGACGAGTCTTATATACGCCGCAGTCTCGGGGACCATGCAGAAAACCTCACAAGCCCGACAGCCCGTTCATTGGAGCACCTGCGCCAGTATGAGCACGAACCGCCGGAAATCCTCCCCTGGCTGACAAAGGCGCGACACGAGCGACGAAGATGGACCGGAGGGACGAACGCCCCCAAGGTGAAAGGGGGGGAGCGAGCCTTCTCCGCGGTGACGGCTCGGCCGCGTGCGGCGTGATGTGCGGGCCGCTAGATGGAATTTGCAGGGAGAGTCGGCGATTGAGCGGCGCACGTGAAGGCGAGCAAGTCGAGGTGAAGAGGGAGGCTCGGTGTGTCGGGAGAATTCGGGAGTGGGTTTTTGGTGGAGGAGCGGGCACGGTCGGAGACGGCGGTTCAACGTCGAGAGCAAGTTTGGACGTGTTAGTGAAGAGGAGGTAATCAAACAAGTTGTCTGTTTGTAGTAGTAATTGCTCTTCCGGTCATGGCCTCGCTTCTACTCGCCAGGCGAAGACGCGAGGTGCTCGCCGTGATGCCTTGGCAGAGAAATTACGAGCGCAGTACAAACATTGATGAAATTGGCATCCATGGAGGAAATGCAGGGTAGCTGCAAAACAGGTGACTCACCAGAGCCTTGTCACGATGGGTCCGTGACATCGACAAGGACGGTGTCTATGATTCCAAATACCTCAGTTGATGATGAAGGAGTCGGCGATTGTTGTTTTTCGTGCTTGTGGGCGATGCAGGGGTTCGTATTGCATTATTTTGTTGATGTTGAACGAGTCAAAGGTTATCAGCCATAAATAAGAACCTACTAACGAACCCATTTACAAACAGTGTTTCCCACGAACCAATAAAATTGGACGCCGCCGTGGATTGAGTTTGTGAGCTCAATACCGTACGAAATGGCAAACAAACGCAAGGTGCACACTCATTATGTCAGTCGGTTGCCTTTATCTGGGTGTAAGTTGATGCTTGCGGATGGGGATTGCTGTGGTGGTTATCGCGCTATCGAAAAGTGATGGCATCGATAAGCAAAAAGAGCCCGGATGGAAAAAAAAAAAAAAAAAATTTACCCCTCCATCAAAGTGGGAAACAGGCATCAGCTGCCCCTCCCCTCCACGGCGTCACCCGCAACAGCGGCAACACACACTGAATCTTGGTTGGGTACCTTCTCTGGTACGTTCCTCCTGCCGTCTTTGTGCCTGATGCCGGGCAAACCTTGATTCGATTTTTTATTAGCCCTCGTCAACTCCGACTTCGTTCCCGGGGTCCATCCATTTCCACTTCCATTCCCACATTCAACTTCCTCCGATCCGGCTGCAAGCATACGACCAAGCATCTCGCTGCCCTCGCTCGAAATCACTTGCACGTCCTCAAGTAACCGCAGAACAACCCAAACCCAAGTTCCCGCGCATCTGAAGGAACTACTCTCGCACTCCACGGCGATCAACCCCTACACAAAGAAGCACATCAAAAACCGACATCATGCCTCCTAAGCAGTGGGGTAAGTAAGACATCGCGATGCTATTCTCGCGCACCCCAGTCCATGGCATCAGATCTTTTGAGAAAGCTGCTGTCTCTCCCCCCCGGGAGAAGAATCGGCTACTTGTTTAGACCAGCGACCATTATCGGCAACACCTCGAATATTTCAACTAACGCTTCGCCATAGACGACGAGGATAGCGACTCCGACAGCTCCTCCCCCGCCGTTGCCGCCCCCGTCACTGGTCGCCGCAAGTTTGACGACGAGGAAGACGACAGCGATGTAAGTCGAATATTCGAAAACTCACCTATTCATGGCTGTCTTTGCTGACGCTTCTCCTCTCCAGGTCCTCGACTCCTGGGATGCCGCCGAAGACTCTGAAGCAGAGCGCGAAAAGGCCAAGAAAGCCGAAGAAGCCAAGGCCAAGGCCGCTGCCGAGGCCCTTGCCAATAAGAAACCCAAGGGCGCGCGCGTTGCTGGCCACCAGGCCGACCGCGCTCGCCAGAAGGCACTCGCTGCAGCCAAGACTGGGGCCATCGAGAACGAGACCGAGGCTCAGCGTCGTGAGCGTCTTCGTCGCACCGAACAGGAAGCCGACTTGGCCCACGCTGCCGACCTGTTGGGAGAAGACGACGGCTTCGGCGACGCTGGACTGAGTGCCGGACGTGCCAAGACCAAGACTGCCGCCGTCGCCCTCAACTCTAACGACCCCTCCCAGACGGTCGATATTGCCAAGCTCCCCATCTTCGCGCCCGCCACCAAGGCTCAGTTTGATTTGCTTCGCACCACCATTGCACCCGTCATCTCAGCAAACTCCAAGAAGCCACACTACTCCCTCTTCCTCGAGGAGCTCACCAAGGCTCTTGCCAGAGAGATGCCCAGCGAGCAGATCAAGAAGGTCGCCAGTGGCCTGACTGCCCTCGGCAGCGAGAAGATGAGGGAAGAAAAGGCCGCTGCCAAGGGTGGCAAGAAGTCCAAGGCTGCCAAGACTAAGGTTTCGCTCGTTACCGGTCGTGCCAATGTCGCCGCCGTTGAGGATTTTGGTGACCATGACGATGGCTTTGGGGAGTGAGTGATCCCCTCCTGACCTTGACAATGTCTAGACGTATGCTAATACCATCGATAGCGACGACTTTATGTGAAGAGGCTTTCGGCATTGTCAGATACATGCGAATACTTTCTCGCTTACACCGCGTCAACACTTCCTGTGCCGGGTCGTGCCTGATGCGATATTACCTGGGCCATGCTTCTACCCAACGGAAGCGGCTCTTTGACGAATCTATGACACGGGTGCCGCTTTGGAGGACAGGGCCGGGCGCACTGGCGGATGCGGGAGTTTCATGGCGGGTTGGCGCTGCTGCTAGATGCATAGCAAGGATGGGAAATTACATGCGAGATGGGGAGAATACATGGCAGTTAAGTGTGGGACTTGAATACGAGCCCACAAGGCTCTTTCATGCATTTGAGCTGTTGCATAGGCGTTGAGATAAAGACTAATGTCGCATTGAAGTGGTTCATGGGTTTATCATGTCACGAGGATGGAACACATAGATCGTTTGAGAAGGCATAAAATACAAGTTTGTCGTGGTATGAACTTTATCCAAGACCACGAACCCTTGTACGTATATGTTTGTTTATTCATGTGTGCACTCAATGCCTTTGTTGACGAGAATGCCGGTCAACTGTGGCAAGGGTATCTCCATCCGCATCATCATGCACGCTCCTGGAGTCAAACAGACTTCCTCACATGTGGGTAACTCTTGTTATGCCAAGAGAGAAAATCAAAACTCCGATAAACTCCTCGGGGAGCATGGCCCCTTCCTGTAAAGAACACCTCCAACGCCGTACATCCCATAGACCGTCATATCCCGTCCCTAGTACTCGTACAGCATCGCGCGTGACATCATCGACGAGCATCCTCGAAGTAGAAAACCGAGGTAAAAGAACAGATTCAAAAACAATGGAGTAGAGTAGTGCAAGGCAGCGTCGCAAGGTCAGACGACGTTGCCGGCCATGCCCATGAAGAGGGCGTGCACGGCCAAGGAGAGCGTCCAGAAGCCGACCTTCTTGAACCTGCGGACGCGGCTTTGCTGGTTCTCGACGTCTCTGGCAAACGCCTCGTACGTCTCGGCGGACATGTCGTTCATGAGCCCGCAGTCGAAGACGGACCAGCTACCGTCAAAGTCGCTGGCTCGCTTGACGATGCGGCAGTTGATCGGGATATACGTCTTCTTGGCGTTGATGTATGCGACGATGGGGCGGACGAGAGCCTGGTTGACGTATGACATATCCTTGGTGAACAGGGGCACCGCGGCCTTGACGTCGTTCATGTGGATGCGGAGGTCCATGATGAGATAGCGACGCTCGTCCTCGAGGGACATCTTTTTGGGGCCATCACCGTTGTCCTCCTCCATGCCAGAGTCGGAAAGATGGCCGGAAGAGACCATGGCAGGGATCGGGTCCCTCACGTTCCTGAGGAATCGATGTCGGTTCATGATCACAGCCTCTTCAAGCTGGTCGTAAAAGTCTGTCATAACCTTTGCGATGCTCTCGTCTGAATCGGCTGGGAACATGATGTCCGAAACGATGTCGACGTTCCCCTCGTAGATCCAACCGAATGGCCCTTCAACTCCACGGTTGAGGTGGTCGATCTTTAGGCCATCGATTCGAATTCTGCTAAACTTCTTCCATGCCTTGGGATCCCCGATTCCGAGTATGGACTCGTGGTCCTGACCGGGAATGACTCCGTGAACCTGGCGAGGATGGATCGTGAATAACGAACCATCAAAAGATCCAGACATGTGGTTGGCCGAGAGGAAATCGTAGAATAGCCACTGCTTTCGTAGTTGAGGCAGCTCACATGAAAAGATGCTGACAGAAAACGGCCGAAAGCCATCTGGCTGATGAACGGTGAGGAGGAGATCCTCCATCTTGAACTTCTCAATCTCGAAATCGCCGGGTACGTGACTGTGACGGTAGGAGAGCGGATCGACTTCTTCCTCAGGCCAGACGACGTGGGTTCGATCGATGGCACCTCGAACACCCTTGATCTCGACATCCTGAAGCAGACCTTTTCCATTCCACCAATTCAAGAAGGACAATGTAACATTCGCAGTTGCAATGGTGACATCGAATTGTGTATAATTGCCGTCATCCTCACCGGAGGGGTTGGCCAACTTGGCTTGTCGGTCTGCAGCAGCAACAGCGGCAGCGTCTGAAGATCCTTTGCTGACTGATGATTCTCCTTGGCCGGGTCGGCGAGAAACAAAGACATTTCGGAACGAAATGACACCATCCCGCCATTTAGGAACAATAGCAGACTCAAAGATGACGGTAACGCCTGCAGACTGTGTCAAGTAATCACCGATCCACTGAGCCAAGGTTTCTATTATACCGTTAGCACAATTCCCTAAGCCATACGACTGAAAAAAATATACCTTGGGCGAATACTGTGTTGATGGAAAAGATGATGATGGAGAAAAAGGTCGTCGTGCCCAGCAAGATCCAAACAAGGTGACCCAGCATAAACCATGATACGAATGCTCCCCATTCATCAGCATTCCACGGACGCACGCTTCGAATCGTCATCCATTTGAAGCGGACCTTGAGCCTTTCCGTAAATCCATTGGCTGCTGACAGAAGCTCTTCCTTCGTCGGTCGGTGGGGTAAGCTTGGCAGGTGTAGATATTTGGACATGGACGAAGTGATGGATTCCGGGTCTACATCTGACGCTGAAGGCTGTTCGATACCAGATGCTTTCGAACCGTCCTTGAGTGTTTCCTTCGTAGCCGAGCCTTCGGGTGTTCTGGCGTTGCCGGCAGTTGTCGTTCTCAGCGGATGTCTTACGGGCAGAACCTTGCCACAGGCACATTTCGGGATTTGTCCGTCATCACCGTAGAATCTCCGCTGATGCGCCCATGCCGAAGAACCGGATATTTCGAAAATTGAATGCCGCGGTTGGGAGGGAAATCTGGGTTTGCCGGCCGAGCTGGTGCTTACAAACTGAAGAACCCAGAACGAAGCTATGCTCGGTCGGCTGGTGGTGGAGTAGGAAAGATGTCGAGCTCGATGAAAAGGCTTGCGTATCGATTCGCTGAAGAGGGGACGATGCGTCGACGTCACGATTGACGTTGGTATCTCCAGAGATTGACGGCGGGCTGAAGTCAAGGCGACGGCGACGGAGCGCAAAGTTGGAGAGGATTCGGATGTGGTGGAGCTGGAGATCCCGAAGCTGCGCCCGAAGGAAGAGAAGGGAATGCCCTTAGCCATCATTCCAACACATGGTGTCTGCCTCGAGGACACAGATGACAGATGAAGCGAGACAAGATCCCCGCGATGAGGATTGAAAATGGGAGGTTGGACCGAGAGAGCGAGGGTGGAACGGGAGTTGGCAGCTAATTATTTTAGATCGCCTGTCGCAGCAATGCAAAGTGCACCTTCCATGGAAAAGTCACTCCATGACGCGCCGATGCCGTTTGGGAAGCCGGACCAATGGATAAGCCACGATAAGCCACCACAAAATTTTGATCGGTGTGTGAAAGTCGCCGTTCGAGAGACCCCACTGCCAACCTTCATACCCAATTGTGACCACGAAGAAGACGCATTTTGTGCGTTGCGCGCCACGAAAACTCGCTTTGTCTTGCATCGACTTCGATCATCTATCGAGTACCGTCAAAGATCTCCAAGAAGTCGCCAAAATGCCTGCGCCGACCGCCTTGAAACAGACGGAGGATACCCCGCTTGCCTCCAACGTTGTGCTTCCAGCCCCAGGTAAAAAAAAAAAAAACCCCTTCAAAACCAACCGGAGCATCCACGTGTGCTGACCTTCCTCCAGACGTCGATGAGGAATTCTTGTTAGATGCACCGGACGCTTTGCCAATCGACTCCAATGCTGTTATCGTTGTGGAACAAGACGGCGAGGATGGTATGGCTATTGACGAAGAGGGACGTCCTCGATTTGCGCCTGCCAGAGATATTGTACGGAGAGGACTTCTATGTTGAGCAGACAGCCTCGCTAACCGTTCGAATAGGATCCTGTTACCCGGGTCGAGACTCGCAAAGTCCCCGTTCCTCCCCACCGAATGACGCCGCTGAAGCAGGCCTGGCCTTCAATTTACCCTCCCCTCGTCGAGCACCTCAAGCTGCAATGCCGCATGAACATTAAGCGAAAGACTGTCGAGTTGAGGACTTCAAAGCACACCACAGACACCGGAGCTCTGCAAAAGGGCGAGGATTTTGTCAAGGCCTTTACTCTGGGCTTCGATGTTGACGATGCCATCGCTCTGCTACGACTCGACGACTTGTACATTGAGACATTTGAGATCAAGGATGTGAGGACGATGCACGGTGATAGCCAGGCCCGAGCCATCGGCCGTATCGCCGGAAAGGACGGAAAGACTAAATTCGCCATTGAGAATGCGAGCCGAACGCGAATCGTCCTGGCCGACTCCAAGATTCACATCCTGGGCGGATTCAAGAACATTCACCTTGCCCGAGAGTCGGTGGTTAGCTTGATTCTCGGAAAGCCTCCCGGAAAGGTTTACGGTAACCTGAGGACGGTGGCAGCAAGGATGAAGGAGCGCTTCTGAGGGAAGGGATAGACTCGGGTCGATACGGCGTTTGGGCGGGGAGCATTTATGGTTCTGAGTTTCATGGGTTCTTGAAAACGAGGCAAGGTATGACATGTCGGTAACGATACTCCGTACATATGGATGAAATCAAATATGATGGATACCCACACAAGCCCAAGGATGCGGTCAGCGCTTCACGCGTGGTTACACATTAGTGTTGCATGATTTTGCCGACATCACGGCATACGAACACACCCGCCACAGGTCGGCAACGACACGTCGCGAGGCGGTAAAGTCGGTAGGCCATCCACTGTGGTGTTACCCGGGGACACGATGAGGCTGTTTTGAATCCGGAGGGGAGGACTTGCAGAAGCTCCGGCCGTGACTGTGCATGACGAGGATCCTTCCGCGAATCTCGTAGAGGCGCCATGACCATCCAGGTCCCGGCGTCAGATGGACTGATATTTCGAGTCCTGACCGACTGTTCTAATAATCGGTTCTAATCTTAAACAACGGCCGAGGTCGCCCAAGCGCGATTGGACCCGGCCTCCGTATCTCTCCATGCTTTGCATGCAGGTTCCCGGGAGTGCGGAGGGTTGCGGTCAACTTCCAGTCGTGGTCCCGGAAGCGTCCACTGGCTAGTTTTCGATCGGGACGGCCATCGTCCAACCGGATGAGGCCCCTGAGCCGCTCACGGTGAGAGCTGGAACCTGGGAGGGCCTGGCACAGGCGAGGGGGAGGGCCGCAGGGCCGGGAACGAACGGGAGGGAGGAAGGGAAGGGAGTGAAGGGAGGGAGGGCAGAGGAAGAGTGTGCGGGCTACGTGGGCGGCGCCGAGTGCACCGATTGCATGGGGCTGGCCCGGAGGAGCATGACCGAGCGGCTTGGTTGGTTGCGAGTGGGTGAATTGTGTGTGTACGTGTGTACGCATTCCCATATTCGCACATGAAGACTACAGACGGCAACTAACGTGCTCTTGGAGGGCGGGTGGGCATGTAGGTGAGCGAGCACGCACGGCAACGTGCTTCGTTGCGTCGAGGCCGGCGGCCGTTATGAGGCCGGTTTCAGCCCGAGATGAGGCCTATTGGACGACTGAGGCCGGTGGATGGCGGTGGGAAAAAGGGGGGGGGGGAGGGGCTTGTCAGTGAGGTGAGGTGAGGTGAGTTGAAGGAGTGGAATTCCGCGTCGTGGCCCGTGTGCGATATGGCGTGGGATAAGTAACAGAACGTGTGAGACATGGTTGCCGTGTGCATAATAGCTATCCGTACAGCAAACAGTTTGGGTGGGAGGGAGGTGTAGGTATCTTGGATGGGTGGGATGGCGTTGCGTAGCGGGGTACCCTAACCAACCGCCTCATTCCTGGCGGGGCAGGGGTACCCGTCTAACAGGCGAGCAGTGAGTGCCCGCGCACCCAGAGATTGTGAGATCATTTTGACGACCCCTCTCATGGCCCATGGAGCTTCACCCTCTGGCACTCGCTGCCCCACCCCGACGATTGAGCCATCCTGATTCCTTGACCTGTTCTGATGAGTGATGCCCTGTTGCAGTAGCAACGTGCCCGCTCGCGCCAAACGGAGATCGGACTGAGGCAATGCGAGGTGGTGTGTGGAGGGTGGTGAGTGGTGAGTGGTGAGCGCCATCTTTCGTGTCATCGACCGTTTCTGTTGATTCCGTTTCTCTTATAAACCGCCCTCCCACTTCTTTCCCATCCTCCGACTTTCTTTCCTCCCTCTCTTTCTCTTCCCATCCTCCATCCGCCCTTGAGACCAGATTCCCCAATTTGTTGGTTCTGCTCTCTCTCTGCTCCTTCTTCTTCTCAAGGTGAGTGAGTGCCTGATTGACCTCCCCTCAGCTTGGATTGCCCCTCCTTCCTTCACCTGGCCATTTGCTTGCTCCCCTCCCCTCCTTCCCCGCCATGCCGTCAGCCAAAAAATTACCCCACCAAAAACAGCTCTGGTGCTCTCTGATGAGGAAACACCAAGGGAGAGCGGTTGAGTTGAGGCATATTCCAGCCAATGCCCTTCGGCCGTACTGAAGTTTTCTCGTCGAAGCTTCCAGACTCTCCAATTTCTCCTCGTTGCCCTTTTCCTCCCTTTCTTCTTCCTGCTCCCTTCTTCCCGTTTCATCCTCCTCAGCCCATCTGCGTCCTTGCTTCAATAGACGCCGCACGAACCTCCATCGACTAATACATCAGACCATCCTCCAGAACTCCAATCCATCGCACCACTAGCAACCATGGCCATCACCAAGGTCTTCGCTCGCTCCGTCTACGACTCCCGTGGTAACCCCACCGTCGAGGTCGACGTCGTTACCGAGACCGGTCTCCACCGTGCCATCGTTCCCTCCGGTGCCTCTACCGGTTCGTCCCGATCACCCCCGGCTTCACATGCATGCTCCAGACGTAATAACCGATCATCTAGGTCAGCACGAGGCCTGCGAGCTTCGCGATGGCGATAAGTCCAAGTGGGGCGGCAAGGGCGTCACCAAGGCCGTCGAGAACGTCAACACCACCATCGGCCCCCAGCTGATCGAGAAGGACCTTGATGTCAAGGACCAGTCCGCCGTCGATGCCTTCCTCAACGAGCTCGATGGTACCCCCAACAAGACCAACCTCGGTGCCAACGCCATCCTCGGTGTTTCCCTGGCTGTTGCCAAGGCTGGTGCCGCCGAGAAGGTCAGCATTGGACATCTCCCTTGGACCGTTCGAACTTGAGCTAACCTGCTGTAGGGCGTTCCTCTGTACGCTCACGTCTCCGACCTTGCCGGAACCAAGAAGCCCTACGTCCTCCCCGTTCCCTTCATGAACGTGCTCAACGGTGGTTCCCACGCCGGTGGCCGTCTTGCCTTCCAGGAGTTCATGATTGTCCCCACGTAAGTCACCACGTGTTGTCCGGGTTGACCATGTTGCTGACCATGAAAAAGTGATGCTCCTTCCTTCACCGAGGCCCTGCGCCAGGGTTCTGAGGTTTACCAGAAGCTCAAGTCCCTCGCCAAGAAGCGCTACGGCCAGTCTGCCGGCAACGTCGGTGACGAGGGTGGTGTCGCCCCCGATATCCAGACCGCCGAGGAGGCTCTCGACCTCATCACTGATGCCATCGAGGAGGCTGGCTACACTGGCCAGATCAAGATCGCCATGGACGTTGCCTCCAGCGAGTTCTACAAGATCGAGGAGAAGAAGTACGATCTTGACTTCAAGAACCCCGAGAGCGACCCCACCAAGTGGCTCACCTACGAGGAGCTCGCCGCCCTCTACTCCAGCCTTTCCGACAAGTACCCCATCGTCTCCATCGAGGACCCCTTCGCCGAGGACGACTGGGAGGCCTGGAGCTACTTCTCCAAGACCAAGGACATCCAGGTCGTTGGTGATGACTTGACCGTCACCAACCCTCTCCGCATCAAGAAGGCTATTGAGCTCAAGTCTTGCAACGCTCTCCTTCTCAAGGTCAACCAGATCGGTACCCTGACTGAGTCCATCCAGGCTGCCAAGGACTCGTACGCCGACGGCTGGGGTGTCATGGTCTCCCACCGATCTGGTGAGACCGAGGATGTCACCATTGCCGACATTGCTGTCGGTCTCCGAGCTGGTGAGATCAAGACCGGTGCTCCCGCCCGATCTGAGCGTCTTGCCAAGCTCAACCAGATCCTCCGCATTGAGGAGGAGCTCGGCGACCAGGCCATCTACGCCGGTGCCAACTTCCGCAAGTCGGTTGAGTTGTAAATGCGGAAATTGGAAGTAAAAACAGAAACATGATGCCTTTTTATGTCCTTAGCGTTGGAGCGCGTGGGATGGAATACCAGGAGGCAAAAATTGAAGATAATGCCGAAAACCAAAAGTGAATTAGGCTCGTGACAATAAAAAAAAGTCATCTCATTTGAAGTTGAAAAAGTGCCTGTGACATTGATCTGAATGCTGCTCCTGGCGATTAAATTGGGAGTGCTGAGCAGCAAGTTACTGTCCTCAACTTACATGATGAAATACTGTGGCTGCGTACTGTAGCTTTAGAGGGTGATTCCGGTCAGCCACATGTGGCTGTTGTCACAGCAACAACTGGCCCCAGGAACGAATGATAACATCAACATTTCTGACAAGGGACCGACCCCACGACAACCCACTTACTTACTTACCTACCATTAACAACAGCTCGCACAATCGCGAGAATCGACATTCCTTTCCGTCGACGCGAGCACCAAGCGACAATATGACATCTTCAGGAGACCCAATCGACTTCGACTTGATCGAAGGGCAGAAGGAGAACATCCAGTCCCTCCCTGGCGGGCGGTCAGCCAAGAAGCTTGCACAGCTGTATTCGCCCTCTCCGCTTCAGAAGCTTTCCACACCAACACCTTCCGACACGCGAAGCGTCAACGACTGCATCCGCGTCGAGTACGAGGCCGAAGTCGACAAGATTGCAGAGTCAGACGACCCCCTCGATGTGTTTGACCGCTACGTGCGATGGACGCTAGACGCATATCCATCGGCGCAAGCAACCCCCCAATCTCAGCTGCACACTCTTCTCGAGCGTGCCACCAAAGCCTTTATCGGCGCGCCACAATACAAGAACGATCCTCGATATCTGAAGCTGTGGATGCACTACATCCACTTCTTTGCCGACGACCCCCGCGAGACGTACATGTTCCTTTCTCGACACGGGATTGGTGAGGGCCTGGCCCTCTATTACGAGGAGTACGCTGCTTGGCTAGAAGGCGCCTCGCGCTGGCCCCAAGCGGAGGAGGTCTACAAGCTGGGCATCGAGCGCGACGCCCGGCCAGTGCAGCGTCTCTTGCGCAAGTTCAACGAGTTCGAACAGAGGGTTGCCCAGCAGCCAGAGGTCATGGACGGGCCTTCATCGCCAGCCCTCCCAACGATGCGACCGGCGCTGGCAGCCAAGATGGACCCCTTCTCTGCCGCCTCACGGCCAACAGACCCCCAAGCGGCTCGACCTAGCAGCGGAGGCGGATCGAAGCCGGCAAAGTCCAAACTTGCCATCTTTTCCGACTCTGACGCAAAGCCACCCGCAATGGCCTCACGAGGGCCCACGTCCAAGGGCTGGGACACGATCGGATCCCTGGCGGACCGGAAGAAGGAAAACGTCATGGAGCCGAAGCCCTGGGCGGGCGAGACGCTCAAGGCGGGCGGGAAGAAGAGCGCAGTGCCCAAGATGGCGGTGTTTAAGGATCCGGTGAGTCTTGCCTCTTGCCCCCAACTGCCTGCATATTAATGATCGTAGAACTAATGATGGTCATGTCGGCGTTGTATGTAATACAGTCTCTTTCAAAAATACAGAACATTGTAGTTGTTCCATCCAAGTGTCAAATTTCGGTTCATCCCCAGACGGGGAAGAAGGAGCGAGTTTTTGTTGACCTGGCAGCCATCTATCCCACTCCCGAGGAGCAGGGCACTGAGCTCAGCTTTGAGGAGATTATGGCGGCAAATCGAGGCTGGCTCGACTGCAGCTGGGAGGACGAGTCGATTGACGAGAACCTCGTTCCTGAGCCAGTGCTTGTTCCGCTCAAGGACATGGACGAACTCAGCAAGGGCGTTGGCGAGAAGCTAGTGATTCACCAAGACGCGGTTCAATATGATGAGAATGGCGCCGTCATGGAAGCGCGGCCGCGTGTGGCAAAGGGAGGAAAGAAGAAGAAGATTATGGAGGTGAACGAGACACAGATCAGTGCGTTTCTATCCAAGTCGACTCTCCTTTGGTAAGAAGCTAACAAGTCAAACAGTCAAAGCAAAGCTCGATTCGCCCTCCAGGCCAAAGTTCCGCAAGAAGAACACGTCTGAGCCAACAGTCACGATTCATACCAAGGCCGCCACAGACGACATCTACGACATCTTCAACGCACCGCTCAAGCCAGCGGGCCACGATGATGAGGAGAGTGACGACTACGACAGCGATAACTACACGACGGACGCTGAAAGCACCTGCACCACGCGACAGATCGATGGCAGCGAGGCGGGTGACGATGAGGAAGAGGAGGACGTGGACAACGACGACGACGACGACGACGACAACGACAACGCGTCGGATGTGAAGAGCGAATGGTCCGACTTTGACACGCGGAAACACATTCCGGGCGTTGAGGATGGCCAAGGTGATAACGACACCCAAGTGTCTGACTTGATAGACGCAAGCATTCCCGCGACCGATCCGTCTGGGTCGTTTGAAGAGGGAACAGGGCCTCGAGATGAGGGCAACGAAGACGAAGAGGACGACGACGAGCCCAGGACACGTACATCGTTCGTGCCTATTCCTCCTGAGGACTGGGATCCGCCAACGCGGCCATATAGGGATGCGGCCGAGATGGCAAACAACCGACTGCCCTTCATGACGCCCATTACGGAGAGAACCGAGGTGTCTCTGGATGTGGCCGTCGGCGCTCACTACAAGACGCCTTGCAAGCGTGATGAAGATGCGTCGACGCCTGTGGACGAGGAGGACGGGTCGGATCTCGAGCCGTTGAGCAGCCCCCTCCGCGAGATGGTCAGCGACGCTCGCCCTTTGCCCGAGATGTCCGGGCCGTTGGCTCCCAAAGCTGCCGTGCCACTGGCTCCCAAAGCTGCCGTGCCGCTGGCTCCCAAGTCTGCCGGGCCGCTGGCTCCCAAGTCGGCTGCACCTCTGGGAAAGGCGCTGGCGGCCAAGCCGCTGGCTCCAAAGGGGCCCATCATCAAGGACCTGCAGTGCAACCCGGTTGATGAGTCGGTGCGATCCGACATCTTGGCCAACATGCAGCCTCCGCTGCGGTCATACTTTGGCTTCTTCGACCACCGCCACGAAAGGTACGAGGCGGGCGGTGAGGTTCGCAAGTTCGCCAAGGCCATGACCAAGGCGGCCAAGTCGGGCGGTGACAAGACGGGCCCCGTGACGACTCCCGTTGTGGTCGAATTCCCCGACTCCAAGTCGACGTACACGGTGAAGAGGGAACTCGGAGCTGGCGCCTATGCGCCCGTCTATCTCGTCGAGAACTCGTCGCCCGAGGAGGACGAGAACGACGAGAACGCGGCCGTGGCCATGGGCAAGGGAGCCTTTGCCGTCAGCCACCGCAGCGCCATCGAGGCTCTCAAGATGGAGACGCCGCCCACGCCGTGGGAGTTTCATATGATGCGCGTTGCCCACGCTCGTCTCGGGCCTCAGCATCGTGCGGCGGCATCGCTCTCGTTCGCGCACGAGCTGCATCTCTACCAGGACGAGGCCTTCCTCTTCCTGCCGTACCACGCCCACGGCACGCTGCTCGACGTGGTCAACCTGTTCCGCGCCGAGCCCTCGGGCATCATGGACGAGCAGCTGGCCATGTTCTTCGCCGTCGAGCTGCTGCGCACCGTCGAGGCCCTCCACGCCAAGAGCGTCCTGCACGGCGACCTCAAGGCCGACAACTGCCTGCTCCGCCTCGACGCCCTGCGGGACGACCAGGCGCTCTCGAGCCAGTGGCGACGCGACGGAAGCGGCGGCTGGTGGTCTCGCGGCGCCGTCCTCATCGACTTTGGGCGCAGCATCGACATGCGCGCCTTTGCGGCCGACGTCGAGTTCATCGCCGACTGGAAGACGAGCGCGCAGGACTGCGCCGAGATGCGCGAGGGCCGCCCCTGGACGTGGCAGATTGACTACCACGGGCTCGCCGGCACCATCCACACGCTGCTCTTTGGCAAGTACATTGAGACGGTGCGGTGCGACCAGGGCGGCATCGGAAAGGCCGGCCGCCGCTACAAGATCCGCGAGAGCCTCAAGCGCTACTGGCAGACGCAGCTCTGGGCCGACTGCTTCGACCTGCTGCTCAACCCGGGCGCCTTTGTCGCCGCCGAGGAAGGGACGCGCATGCCGGTGCTCAAGTCGATGCGCGTCGTGAGGGAGCGCATGGAGGAGTGGCTCGAGGCCAACTGCGAGAGGGGCGTGGGACTGAAGTCGCTGGTGGGCAAGGTTGAGGCGTTTGCAAAGAGTCGGAGGTAGCTGGCGTTTGCCTTGGGATGCATGAGTTGGATGGTCGGTCACGAGCGTTTGGTCTTGGTAGTTTGGACGTGATGAAATACCCAGCGATGAGTTTCTTATTATACATTGGATGTTATTACAACCTCTTCTCTTCACCTTGGACCGTGTACCGTCCGTCACTCGCTCTCGTCATCATCCGTCTCCTCCTTGGCCTTCTTCTTCCTCCCGGCCCCCTTCCCCTTCCCCTTCCCCCTCGTCCCCTTCTTTGCATCCTTTGCCGCCTTGCGCTCGACCTGGCCCCGAATCTTGTCCCGCTCCCCGGCGCCCCTCTCGCGCAGCTCCTCGTCGAGCCCGGCAAACTCGTCCCCGTCCGGGTCCATGCCGACGAGCCGCTCGAGCAGCTTGATCTCGTCGGCCCAGACGCGCCGGTCCTCGACCGACTTGCCCGTGGCCGGGTCGACGCGGTCCGTGGGCGTCTCGAGCACCATGGGCTTGCCCTGGAAGGTACCGTGGTTGACGACGCTGTGGAAGGCCCGCAGGCCGAGGAAGCCCGTGCCGATGTTGGCGTGGAGGTCGCGGTTGGAGCCGAGGGGGGCCTTGCTGTCGTTTACTGGGGGTGGGTGGGTGGGTTAGAAATAGCAACCAATGTTTGGAAAAGAAGGGGGGACCCTACGGTGAAAGGCCTTGAGGTACTTCTCCCCGACGATGCGGTTGAACGAGTCCACCGTCTCCTTAAAGGCCTCGGGCGTGCGCAGGTCGTAGCCGGCCGCAAAGGCGTGGCACGTGTCGATGCAGACGCCCACGCGCTCCTTGTCGTCGACGAGGGCGATGATGTCGCGCAGGTCCTCCCACGTCGACCCGACCACGTTGCCGCCGCCGGCCATGTTCTCGAGCACCGTCACCACCGTCTCCGTCTCCGCGTGCGCCCGGTTGAGCCGCGCGGCGATGCGCCCGACGGCCTCGGCCCGGGGCGCCCCGCCCGTCGACCCCGGGTGGAAGTTGTACAGCCGGATGCCCAGCGCCTCGCACCGCCGCAGGTCGTCGATGAAGGACCCGTACGCCTGCTCGGCCTTGGCCGCGTCCGCCTGCGCCAGGTTGACCAGGTACGACCCGTGCGGGAGGGCGTGTTCGCCGGCCGCGTAGCCGTGGTGCTCGCACCCGCTGGCGAACTGGGCCTGCGCGTCCGGGTCCAGCGGCGGGCTGGTCCATTTGCGCTGCGACTTGAGGAAGAGGGCAAAGGCGTTTGCGCCAATGTGCACGGCGTTGGCCACGGCCTTGTGCACGCCCCCAGCGGCGCTGACGTGGGCGCCAATGTACATTGCCTTCTTCAGCGACGACACGGCCGTCCGCTCGGCGAGGGCCATCTCGACGTCGTCCTTACCGCTGGCCTTTGTCTTGCGTTTCTTGGGTGGTACGGCGGCGGGCGTCGCCGGTTTCTTCGCGGGCGTTCCCGATGCCTCTGCTTCTGGTTCCGGTTGGGCCTTTCGCTTCGCGGGCGCTCTCGAGGCGACGCGGCCGGCGCCGGCGGGTTTCTTCGCGGGCTTGGCCTGCTGCGCGGCGTCCAAATCGGAGGAGTCGTCGTGGTCGTCTTCGTTGTAGCTGACGGCTTTCCTCTTGCGGGGCGAGGCGCGAGAGGCGCGAGGAGGCATTGTCGGGGGTGAATGGGTGGATGGGTGGATTCTAAGCAAGATGGCCTCGAACGAAGTCGGCGATACAAGATGGAAGAGTCCGTCTGTCTTGTCTTGGAAAAAAAAGTCGAGGATCCAATTCCAGCGATGACGCGCTTGACGCGGTTGGCAGTTGCGCCCTTTCCATTGACCAAGCGCGCGGTCACATGACCTCCCAACATGTGCAGCAACACAGGAACAAAAACACATGACAAATTGTATCAATTGCTTTCAATTGACATGGCCATGACAATAAACACCCAAGCCTCGAGTACAGACTATTACCTTTCGTAAACCTACATCCGACATGTGCCTACACACTCGGGTACCTTTTATGCCGTACAGCATTCCCATGATACACCCTTCCCACCGCTCATAAGCCCAGCTATTATGCCCATCCATAGCTTTTTCGACAGTTCCGGTAATGACATAGGAAAGGTATGTCGAATGAACGCCAGCGATGCGTGAAGAAACAAAAAGAAAAAGAAAAGAAAAGAAAAAGCACCAAAACCGTCAGGAAAAGATTTCAAGCTCAACTCCAGCCGCATACTGGTCCTTGTACGCATTCCACAGTCTCTCAATCTCCTTGACATATCTCTCGTGAAGTCGATCAATCTCCTCTTGCTCTGGCTGCGGGCCATGGGCCCTGTCGACGGGAATCGGCTTCCCGACGACAATGTTGACGGGCCGTCGATACGGCATGAAGCCCACGTCGTAGTTGAGCACGCCCCGGCCGTGCAGCGCCGGCACGGTGAACTTGAAGACCTTGAGGAAGAACATCTGGAGCCGGTGCACGAGCGGGTGCGTCTTGGGGCTGAGCTGGTCGTAGAGGTCGTTTTCGCCAAAGCCAATCACCGGGACGAGGTCGGCGCCAGTCCGGAGCGCCATCTTAACGAAGCCCTTGCGGCCCTTGAGGATCAGTCGGATGGTGCCGGGCTGGGCCTCGAGCGACTCGCGGGCGCCGCCGACGACAATGGTGACGGCGCGGCCTTGGCCGTCGTTCTTGGGGCCTCCCTTGTTGAGAATGTTCCAGATGGACTCCTTGGAGACGGATTGGAGACCCATCCACAGGATCCAGTCGCGGTTGAAGGGGAGACGAAAGTTGGAATCCAGCGTCAGCAACGTGTTTGTGATGCCGGGGAAGAGCTCCTTGAAGCCGAGAGCATTCGTCACAAAGGCGCCCCAGGCACCGTGCGAAATGATGCCGTGGGGGTGGTAGCCAAAGATGTACTTCCTCGTGGGGTCGAGGTCGTACGTCTTGTGCAGCTTCATGGGGAAGTAGCCGGTGAACAACTTCCATAACCGCAGGCTCCTCATGTATTCGGACCGGTACGTCAGCCTCCCGTTAGTGGCCGATGTCGAGAGAGTGAGATGGATGAGGTACGGGACGAGGATCGGCCAGGTCAGGGGGTTGGCGCAAATCAGCCAAAAGATGGACACGAACAGGCCGATGGACATGCAATGGAACAAGACGGCGCCCGTCTGCAGCCGACGGGTCATGGGCACGCGCATCGGCGCAAAGTGAATGCCACGGGCTCGCCAGCCCTTACGCTCGGCGTTGACATGGGTCGAAGTCGGCAGCTTGGGGTATGTGTGCTCGTCGTCCTCGTCGTGCTTGTCTCCGTTCACGCCGTGGCCGTTGGTCTTCTTGCCAGACGCAACGACGGCGGCGTAGCTTCTCGGGGCGCCGTTCGCGGAGGCGTTGGTCTCGGGGGACATGTCGTACGAGTCGGCGCTGTCTAGGAGGCTCTGGTCCTGGTGTCAGTCAGGGCAAACGAGGAGCGAATTCTGGTACATACCGACTCGGGACTGACGTCCAACGGCTCCGTCTGCTCGTCATCCAGGTCGAGCGTCGTCACCTTTTCGCTGGGTTCGGTCTCGGGGCCTGTCCGGGCTGTCAGTCTCCGTCTATGCGATGGCTTCTCCATGCAGCCCGCAGGCGCCTGCGCGACGTGAGCGCAGCAGAATGACGCCATGCGTCTGGTCGCCGCAGGACCCGAGACGCAGCCCAAAAAGAGACCCCGCCATTCGCTGCAGCCACCGCGCCAATCGGACTCACCATCCTCGACCGTGGCATTGTAGTCGGCGTCGGCGCCCGCCATTTTCGTCGATGGAGATGCGCAGGAGGGCAAGATGTCGATGTCGGTGCTGGTGATGGTGCTGGTGATGGTGCTGAGGGGTAGATAATGGAAAAAGGGTCGAGAGAGAGACGACGTAGCGTCTGAGCGCGACTACAACAGAGACGGCGGTGGTGCACGAGGCGGCCAGAAACGAATAAGAACAAGAAAGCCTCCGTCCTGCATGAGGATGTAGGTCGACGGGAGGTGATACGAGGAATAGACGCCCATCATCACATGGGAAACATGGCTGCCCTTTAATATTGAACCAGTGGGCCGCGTCTCGCGTGCGCCGGTTTCATCGTCCGAAGCTTCCAAGAGCTCCACGCTCCCACGCTCCCACGCTCCGGTTGCGATGACGTCTCTGACACGTGAAGACGCCATCCGGTCTTGGACGACCACTTCTCGCCGTCTGTATCCGTATCTCGCTTCCGGATCCCAACTCCAAATCCCATGCCCATACCCATTCCCCGTGGCCCGTGCAAGGAGCCTCCGCGAGCCTCGGCAGCCTGCTGTTATAATTGGGACAATCGGGAGAGCTTCATCGGGGACATCTGCATCGTATCATCCAGCATGAAGCCTCTGCCATACCCATGTTCTCTCCCCACATATTTGCCGCAGGAATGCCTCGCGATACCATCACCACAACGGCGCCGTCCGATCCAAGAATGTGTATTATGGAATTTGCCTGCCATCTCTTGAAACACGCTGCCATGAGGCATACTCCGCGTACATGGTACAGCACACTATCACTACCAATCATGAGAGAGCAAAATATAATATAAAATCCCGTCCGTCGCCTTCTTTTACGTGGAGGTCCCTACCATCCACAGCCAGATCCCCAAACGTACCAAAACGCCGGCCCTGAGCACCATGCCTAATCCAGTTTTCGTCATAACGAAAGGGCCTCTCAATGTGCTTCTAACGGAGACCATGATTAACAATCCTCAATCCCATTCCATCATGACTTGATCGTCGCCTCGCGCGTCTCAATCTGCTGCCGAAGTATTGTCACCTCGCTGTCCAGCATCAAAACCTTGTCGCCGAGTGCCTTGACCTTCTCCTCGAGCGTCTGAATGTATGCCCACACGCTGGGATCGCTTTGCGCAAACATGTTGCCGCTCTCGCTGCCAGTTTGCGTTCCACCGCTCCCGCTCCTTGCATGCGAGAATCCAGTCGACCCAGCAGGCGCAACAAATCCAGGATGAGACAAGCCAGGAAGCTTCGGTCGAGTTTGTCCACTGTGCGGTGATTGTAGGTCCGACGCTCGTCGGCCAAACTGCGGCTGCTGCTGTGGCTGCTGTTGTGGCGATTGCTGTGGCGGTTGGGGTTGGGCTTGCGGTTGCGGTTGCGGTTGCTGCGGTTGCTGCGGTTGCTGTGGTTGCGATGGTTGCGATGGTTGCGATGGTTGTGGTTGCTGCTGTTGTTGCTGCTGCTGGATCTGTTGCTGCTGCTGCTGGATCTGTTGTTGTTGCTGCTGGATCTGTTGTTGTTGCTGCTGCTGCTGCTGCTGGATCTGTTGTTGCTGTTGGATCTGATGCGTGAGGCTTGGTGACCGCTGTCGTCCAACGCTGGTCGAATCGTGCACCTGGGCGCCTGGGCTCAGTGGCTTAGGGCTCTCCGTGATGCCTGGTTGACTGTAAATGTTCGCATTGGCTCCTGCGCCGGGCATCGGTGAAATGGTCGCGTTGGGGCTGTGACTACCGGCGAGGTTGTTTGCCACGCTCACTGCGTTGGTGGAGTTTTGGTTCACGTTGGGAGGATACAATCCGCTGTTGACGTTTCGACCTCCAACGGGAGGGTATGTGCGAGCATGACCATACGCATCCGCCTGTACGCCAGAAACATGCTGCGCGTTCATGCTGGGCAGACTCTGACGCCTCAGCTCTTCGTCCTCTCCATTGTCGTAGGGGAGCGCCGACATGGTCGAGCCATCCGCTTCCATCATGCTACTGTCCAACTCGTCGCCATCGGCAAAACTGCCCATGCTCGATCGTCGTCCCGCGCATCCGCCAGCACCTTTGCTATGACGGGCCAAGGCATCGCCACGGGCAAATTTGCGATCGCATTTAGGGCATACGTGGGGCTTCTCGCCAGTGTGCAGCTTCCCATGGCGCTTCAGATCGTGCAGTCGACGGAAGCGCATGTCGCACTCGGTGCAGACAAAAGGCTTCTCCTGGCTGTGGGTCAAGAGATGACTCTTGAGGTTATGGTGACGCGTGAACTCGGTATTGCAGTATGGGCATTTATGCTTTTTCGACCCCGATGTGGGTGATGTTTGGCCTTGATCGGGCACTGGGAAGCTCATTCCTCGAGCAGGTTGCTCGGGTGGAAGATTGGCGGCAGCCTGAAGAGACCCTGGGTACGAAAGTGACCCCGGCTGCGGTCGCTCTTCTTGACCAACAACTTGTTGTGATGTGTGTTGCGCTTCGATCTTGTGGCTGTCAATGTCCATTGGGGTTGGACTTTCGGTGACGGAGACGGCGACGACGCTGTGGGCGCTTTGAGGACTATTTCCATCGTGTTCGAGGGCTTGCGCGACCGTGGTTTGCACCAGGGATATGGGAGTCGGCGCCTTGGGAGACGTCTCCATCGCAGCTGTGGGAGCCGCCTGGGGCGCGTCAGCAGATCGGCTGATTGCTTGCACTGCGCCAGACATGAGGGTAGCAAGCGCTTTGTGGCCCGGATTGTCGCTCATCGGAGGAGGGTTTGGAGCTTGAGCTTCGTGGTCGGCTAGAGCTTCGTCGTGTCGCCGCCGCTCCTCTTCGAGCGCGGCAGCCCCCGTCAAGGGCGGCGGAGAAGGGCCAGTCGCAAGGGCTAATCGAGCGGCCTTGATTGGAGACCCGATGGAAAGATCGTGATGAGAATGCGAGCCCGGGGACGAAGGAGACGGAGAGCGAGGCCGCTTTAGCAATCTAATAGGATCGTCCGAAGGGATAAAGTCAGGAGGGGTTGCACCTGGGCGCGTTACAGGCGGGGCTTCGGTCGCGGCGAAGGCGGAGGCGTCCGAGGCCATAGACGCGACTATGGGAGATTTGATTGAAGTGCTGAGAAGACGCGAAGCTGCAGAATGCAGTCAGTCTGGAGAGGTACGTCCGGGTAGCCTTGGGTCAAAGGCACATGTCGAGGCGGGTGGTGATGCTATGGTGTGGCTGGAGAGCGTGGCGAGAGGCTGGATTATTTTCCCAGGTTGGTAGGCAGGCGAAGCAGCATAGACGGACAAGGCGTGGCAGACAAAAGGCCGTGAGCAGGACGTGGCTCAGTTGGTTGTGAAGGGGGACGAATTGTGGCTCAACAATTTGCAGGATGAGGCGCGAGGAGCGTGCAGATACGAGAGCAACCGCAAAACCGGTGACGGCGATGAACGGACTATACCAGAGAGTTTGTTGATGAAGAAGAGTGAACAAGTCGAAGAGTGAGCGCGAGGTGTGTGAGGCGAAGGCGTGTGGGTGGGTGTAGAGGGAAAGCGAGGCGAGTGGGCGATGGGGGGACGGTGGCGGGAGCAGAGGAAATACAGTTGGTGTGTGTGGAAGAAGGAGACGGCCTCAGCAGTTTCCGTAGGGGTACGAAGTACAGTCGCGGGAGCGTCGACAGGACGGGACGCAGACAGCTTCCAGTGGTACCGAAGTATTCGCACTGGCCTGGCTCTGGCAGACGAAAAGCACCAAAGGGTTCACTGCGCTAGTCACAGCGCGAATGCGTGGCTCTCAGCGTGCAGTGTGCGCGGCGTTGGACAGGTACCGGACGTGGCGGGGGCCTGGGGGCCTCTGAGCGGTCTTTCAGGGCTTGGCTTTCAGGTGGAAAGCTTGGAACCTCGAAAAATGAGGCCGGGGGAGGAAGGGAATATTGGGGCGTAAAATGGGGCGCGCAGGGACGGGAGAAGAGAGAGAAGAAGGGAAAAGGAACGTGGTCCGGGAGGAGGCGGCGACCAAAAAAAAAACCCGAACAGGGCGAGAGCGGGCGGTGCGGATACGTTTTGGGGAAGGGAGCGCTGATGAGCTGGAGGCGTTGCTTCTTGGAAGGTGCCCTGCGTGGGTCCAGGTATGCACAGGGGACCAAGTTCCGTTCACGGCCCGGCTCTGTTCATACCCAGGCAGATATTTTCCACCCAAACATTACGGGCAGAAATAAGTAGCATCTTACATGGAAGCATGTGTTTATCATCAGCAAGGCAAGTGGCAACTGGAAGTCGAATAGGTCTCAGCCAGACCCAAGCCGGCTATTATTGCACTGCCAATTGCGGAAAAGGCTACGGTAGGTGAATGAGAGCTCCGAAGGCAGCCTCGCGGTTTAGTCTCTTGCCGCACGGAGTAGTGAGCCAATAAACCCGTCAGCACGTCAGTAGCTCCATTCATCAGGAGGATTGACGAGGCATCCCAGCCTCGCCTTCCTCTCCCGTTCGGGCGACACATTGGTCAGCTCTAAGATGACTCGCCCGGGCTTTCGAGGCAAGAACAATGCGAACAATTTCAGGCGCGTGTCAGAGGCAGCAACTTCCGCTAATGGCATGCGTGGTTGAAACGGAAGCAGCCAATCACGTCACGGAACCTCGTCTGGCTTCAATTGCGCTGATGAGTGAATCGCACAAGCCATGTCCCTCGGCCAATTCGTAACCACATCACCACATCACCACTCAACCCTCCGTTCTCTTGAAGCGCTAAAACGAGGGTGGGCTTGTCCAAGTCAACAAAGCAGCGAGGGTCCACTACCACGCCTATCAATGAAGCTTGGACGGAAAGGCCAAAGCCTGAAGGGTGCGAGGCTTTATTCGTACCCAGGTACATTTAGTCTGTCAATCTGTTTGTTTCGTTGGGGCTGTTTCTTTCAGATGGTGGTGCCAAGGAATGTGACACGGCTCTTTGCAAATCTCTCAGCAACATGGACGCGACACGAACGCGAACGTTGTCCATTGCTCGTATCGCTTCCAGCTCCAGAGACCAGTCAAGCTGAAGTTTGGAGTCGCAGTGGGAGCCTGAGGCGAGCAAAACGAGAGTGGCGGTGCACCCTCCCCGGTCCAGGCCGCGGAAGCAGATGGAACGGCTCGCCGCAATGCTGAAAACGAAATCCCTGCTTTGCTGGCCGACCCCGGCATCTCCAACGCAACGCCAACGATGACAAGTCACAGGGCTTTCAACGCGTTGATTTGTACTTTGGACATCAGGCCAGGCGCATTGGTGTGGCTGACCACCCCCCGCCGTTGCTCCGCCACGCTTGACGATATCAATATGGTCATCATCAACTCCATCTTTCCGGTCCACAATGTCGCAGACAGACACCTTCCTCTGCCGTGTCGATCGATTCTGGCTGACGCCGAGCGTTGCCGGGCTGATTGACCGTCTGCGGCACGAATCGCATCCTCGTCGGCTTTGGGGGCCAAAACATCCGCCATCCCTGTCTCCAGTAGGTGTTTCCATAAGACGCCACAAGGCGCCACGTTCAGGTCACTCTGTCAGCAAGCCACGGAAGCTACGGCGGTCGGACGAAGAACCCCGGCCTCCGATGGGATGCGATGTGCACCGCCTCTCCGTGCACGTCTCGTCTCTGCTGCTTCTCGACATGAAGACGAAAGTTCACTCTCATCCGGACAAACATGGTGTGCTTTCCTGGTGGCCTGCTCACGGAAATCCCCTCAAACGACGCGCCGTTCCACAGCCTATTACGGCGTACGAAGTCATGTGCTACTGTGCACCTCGCGGGTCCGTACGACCTGGCCCGTTGGGCAGATCAAGGCAGATCAGCCAAGAGAGCAGGAACTATTGGACGGTTGAAGGCAAAGGCGTCCGTACTGTATTAGCGTCCAACGCCCGAGGTACCGATACGGAAGCTCCGATCCAAACAAAGAAGCATTCAGAAGGCAGCCCTCATCCCCTCTGGCTTCCACGCGACTGCCGCCGTGCCCCGAGCTGAGACGGTTCTTGGCAGTTGACCCCAGCCAAGGTGCGTGACCATTGGGGCCTTGAAGGTTGAAGTGATCAGGCCGGGACTGTCCAGCACTTCGTACCGCCATCCCGATGTGGCTCTTCATGATTCGAACGGACCAATAGAACGGCCCTTGCGGATCGCCCAGTGACGTTATCGCGTCCATGATCTCATCGTGCCGCGGAACTCCTTCCTGTCCCTGAGATCCAACTCCGGGACCAGCTCGATGGACCTCGCGGAGAAGCTTTCGACTAGTTTCTCGCGCTTGTGGCGTAATGCCACACTGCCCACCACTCTCTACGGACATTCACGACGCAAAACCTGTTCAGCGAGCTCTGTCAAAGCCTCGTCGACAACGGCCTGCAATCGACTGCCGGGAGGCTGGATGGTGCGCCTGGGGTTTCGGCTGTCCGGGGTGGGGGAGAGCTTCCAGGGTGATCAACCTTTGCGCAGACAGGATCTTCCAGGTCGGCTAACGTTGAGGACGGTGACCAATGGACGGCCGAGGTAGCGCAGCCGTCGACGCCTCGTATCGAACCCCGTCTTCGGTTGGACGCAAGTCGAGACGTTCAACTGTCGAACTCGACCAGTCGCTTTCGGGGTAGGCCAAGGTTGACGCAAGCTGAGGCTGGCAAGCCACATTTCGTCCCTTCAGCTGGTGATGGGTAGGCTTTCGGGTTCCTGCGGAAAAGCCACAGGCTGATGGGCCTCCAGATGCCATGGAGCGGTGGTGCGTCATGTCATGCCTCTGCACAAAAAGCAAAGAAGAGAAGAAGCCTTTCGGCGGTGTCCGTGTCACCGCCTTCTGGCATCTGCTTGTGCCTGTGGATCCCGCCTGCAGGTCAAAGGCCGATCGCGTGAAGCCACCGGAAATGCCTGTCGTCCAGTGCCGACCACCTACGGCTCGAAATAACAACGGCGGTTTTCCCGTCTTCACGACGCCGACCAACCCGAACGTCTCCTCTGTGTACGGATATGGTTTGACAGCTCAGGAGCTCGTATTGCGCGTGAAGCAGACCGTCTGTCCATGTCTCTCATCGCGCATCTTGGCTCTGCAGTTGGTTGGGCGTTGAAATCGCCGCGTGTTCCGTGGTCGACAACCCAACAAGGTCAACGTGCACTCCTCCGACCAGACGAGATGTGCGTGCTGCCATGTCTCCTGCCCACGAATAGTAAAAGATATTGTTTCCATGGTTGGCTCTCAAACTCAGCTGCTGCCAATAATGCTTACCCCTTCCACTCGGGTTACCCTATACCAGCTGCTTGGCGATTGAAAGTTTCCTGCGTGGAGTGAATGGCATACAACTAGGCAAGCTGTTCCTCCTTTGTACTTGGACGTTGTAGTATTCCCGACTTGGTTCAGCGTTGTCAATGTTGGCGTGGTCTGCGGTCGAGGCCCTATCTTGAAGTGAATACCACGTTTGTAGTCGGCTCTTGTTTCTAGCCTAACAGCGCAACTCACCATCAACCCGAGGGCTGGGCCGGACCGACGGCAATGGCACAGCCGAGCAGCTACACGGCGCCGTCTAGAACAAGCCATGGAGCAAAAGATTGAAACCCGAGAGATGCTCGGGTTGGCGAAACTGACATTCCAGTTCTCGGCTTGCGGAGACGTCATCGGCCCAACGCGAGACAACCCAAGAAATCGCCGTCGAGGAACGGAGATTTTGCGGGACCTCTCGGCCGCCATTGGCATTCCTCGCGGTTTTTTTCTTTCTTCTCTTTTCCCCACGCCTTTCCGCCGAGAAGTGTCATGAAGAGGGGTTGGTTTGTGCTTATTGTCTTGCGTTGCTTGTTGAAGGGGCTGTATAGCATCTGCCTCTGCGGAAACGGCGTGGCCATTGACTGGTCGTATGTCGACGTGATTGACGATCCGAAAGGGACGGCCCTGGGACTTTGAAATATTGCGTGTATTTGAAAGCTTTTACATGGGCTCACGGCTCGTCTTAGTATGATCCTTGATGGGAATTGTCGAGTGTTCATGCTCCCTGGACAAGCCGTAAGAACATGTTATGGGCTGTCAACAATCTAGATGAAGTAGAATGAAACCAAGTCCATGGTCCCGAATGGAGAGTCTGACTCGTTTCAAAAGGGGAAACGGCACCTGCAACTGGTCCTCAAGTTGGGAAGTATCACGGCTTCTACTGCATCATTGATGTACTGTACATGACTGCGCACGAAGACGGGGCAATATGCATCGGATGTTCCCCCATGAAAAGTGCCATAGGATGTACATACTACTGCCGAGTGTAGAGTGGTGTTGTGCTGCTTCGAAGCAGACCAGACGTTCGTGCCGAGGCTGGAATGAGTAACTCGCACCCACTCACGTCAGGCTGACGAGGAAGACGAGACGCAAATACAGCCTTGCCAACCGGGATAGAGTCTAGAACACACCATCAAACCTGACGACCTCGGAACAACACCTTGTCCGATACCATGGGACCGAGCACTCATACAGTTCCTCTTGCTGACCCTCGTTGACTGCAACGGACAAACGGTGCATGGCTTGGTCCCCTGTTTCTCAGGACGATCGACGACGAGTCAAAATTATGAGTCAAATTCCGAGTCAAAATCTCGAACCATACCGCAAACCCACCGACCTACGTCTCGGCCGAGGGTCGTCGCTGGGCCGGAGAGGACTGCGACGTTGGCAGTCCTCTCTCTCTAACTCGAAGCTCAACGTGGAAAGCGAAAAGAGACCGAACAAGCCCACCTCAAAGGATGCTTCACCTTATCCTCGCCCTGGCATAATACGTGGCGCCTTTCGAAATTATGAAACAAAACATGGTTCGGGCACGTGAGTTGTCAAAGGCGCAACACAGCAAGCCGACTCGACTCAGAGAGGCTCGACCCATTCGTGACAGGGCATGGGGGGGTTAAGCCTCGCGAGAACCACTCGTCTGCGACAGGAAGGAAGCGTTGAATGGCCTCATCACCGGCAGACGCGTACTTCATTTCCAAGCTCCGCCATAGTGCCGGAAACGCCAACGCGAGGGGGGATAGTTGCTTGCCTGAATGTCAGGACCTTAATCCCAACTCAAGTCAGGGCCGCGTCGGCTGGGTTTAATTGCCTCGCCCAATGCGATGAAACGGCCGAATAGACGAATGGGAAGCGATTCCTCAAGATTGATAGGCGACGGCATTGCTGGGTCTGGACCCGGGCCCTCAAGATTCAACTTGGGCCTGGACAAGGGCCCGCTTGAAGTATCAATGTCGAGTACAATAGACTTGCATGATGGAGGGGTACGCTGTCCCGTGGTCCCAGAGAAGCGACCTATCTCAGAGAAGTTATATGCCCCGGGAGATGAAACTATCAAGCTGACTCTGGGACGGGAGGACATGACGGAAAGCTTGTTCGGTAGGCAGTCAGTGACAAGTCACCTGACGGCTGGCAAGATCAACGGTTGAGGGGAACCATTACTATCAGAGCGAGATGATGGCATGCATTTACCGCATCAAGCGCCAAGATGGAAGAGCGGCTGTTGAAGCAATGGTTGGACTGTCCGTAGTTGCGTGTCGGTTCGTCGGCAAGGCCCCTGAAGACATAGAAACTTGCCGATTCTGGCAAGTCTGTCGAAGGCTGACGTACACACAGGCCAACTCGACCTGGCAAACCCACGGGAAGTCGAGAACCACGAGACTAATGGACTAGTCGACGCTCACCGATTGCTTCCTACGCAACCGGACAAAGCGTTTGATCGACGAGAAGCTTGTTGGCCGTAGCGTCAGTGTAAAGTGGTTGGAAGACGCGAGACGCTGAGTGGCTGATGCCCATCAGAAGCGACTCCATGCATGGTAATCTTCTTGTATTGGCAGCATGCAGTTTCTTTGGGTCCTCGCATGGCGCCGAGAAAGGGAACGCGCGCCCAACAAGATATCGACCCCGCCTCGTAAATAAAATCTCCCGGCATGGGAGTCAGGAAGAAAAAGGAGAGAGTGGAGGGAATTACTTCTTTGTAGATGTGATCATGTCCTCGGGACTCGAGGAGAAGAGTGACTGCACAGAAACGAAGCCGGAGAGTAGAAATTAGGCGCTGACGTGTGCACAATGACGGGTTGGTGGCAACAGCTCAAGGCGACAAAGGCGCAATTCAAGCAAAGGGAGAAGTGGCCGAGGGGCCATGGGTCATGGCAAGACTTGACAAGTCGTAATATCAGACATGGCCAAACAATTGTTGTCGACAACGGAAGATATCGAAGCAAAAGACGGGTTTTGGTGGGGATCTCATTTGAATGTGGCCTGGGGGCGGCCATTTGTTTCTCGGAGTCTGGGATCAGGGGATCTGGCCGTATCCAGTTGCTGGCCATGAACTGCACCAACATTGAACAGCACACGTATGGATACTGTACGCGGAGATGGTCGTGAGCCTGTGCCTGGAGAAACTCGGCCGCAGAGAGGAAGCCGGTCTTTGACGAGTTGCACGAGGTCAGAGACTTGTCACGTACCTATCCGTACTTCCAATCGGAATCGCAGACTAGGTCCAAGACGACTTCTGGAAGGGTTGAAGATGGCTGTGGGGGCTGACATTGGACGGGATCGGCGTTAGCAAGTAATGAGATGCAGACGCCCGGACGAATGAAATGGCGAATTGGCAAGTCGAATAAACATTTGCGTGGCCATGGCGGTTGGTAGGGATTGGCAGTCAAAGGGTAATAACCGTAAACGATGAGATTAATTGCCTTGTTTCCCTCTCTGGATGCTGGCTGTAGCTCTGGGGAAGGCATGAAGCTGTTGACGGAGCCTTGTCATCTGGGCGATATCGAGAGTGTCGGGACGGTGCTGTTTTCGTACAGTACGAAGTACGAAGTAGACGGACAAGAATTCGTACCCTCAGTTGACCGACATTCGGGTAATAAACCAACCACCGACAAATTGTGGGACATGGCGTCGTGGTTCAGGGTTGAAGGGTGAAGAGCAGGGTCGACGATGAGAAACTGGAGAAATCCAGAGAAGGAGAGATGAGGACCTATTTCGCATTGCCTCGTTGGGAGGCTTGGCAGGAGGGCGCCAATCCCGTTTCGGCCCAGCCTCGAGGCTGGGAAGGGACTGTGGCCTTCTGATTGGCCGCGTCCTTGCATTGACCAACCAGAGAAAGGGGCATCCTGAACAGAACTAGCGCCAGGTACCCGGACGCCCCAGCGGAGGCAATCTGCGGCGCGGGGGTTGTGAATTGTGGCTGGGTTGCAGCGGTTGGCCGGTTGCAAAGGAAGTCACGACCAAGTGGTTGCTTCCCCTGAGAACCGGGGGCGTGTGTCGAACAGCGAGCAAATCGACTGACGCCATCATCTTCATGGCCAGTCTACAACGAGTCTTCTCCCAGGGCCTGTTTCGCATTTTGGTTGTGATTTCGCTCTATTCCCTTCGCATTGTGTAGGAGCTGGTTGGTGGTAGATTGCTTCCTGCGACGTGGAAGCCAAGTGAGCTGTTTGCCGTGCCATGGGCATCCAACTCTCACTCTGCGAGCCTTGTCCAGCGAACAGCGCCAAGACATTGTCGACTGACGGGTGTGCCAGCGAGTTTTCGAAACACGACGACACCGATCCTCCGGCTGCTGAGGCTAACCAACTGACCGTGTCGGTCTTGGTGACTGGCGGCTGTAAACCGGTGCCGTGTGATCTGTGGCCTAGCGGGTTGCACTTGGCGTCGTTGACGATGCGCCGTGGCGGCGCACAAGCCTTCGACCTCCTGTTGATCGTTGGCCCCGGTTCTTGGCCGTCGTTTGAGAGTTGGGGGCCCCGAACCGGGGATTTTCAGTGGTTCGCTCATCTTAATGCCATGATCATGATTGTCCAAGGCGCAGGCGTACATACGAATCCCCAGTCGTGGGAGAGCAACACGGCGACGATACCAGAAAGAGACAACGGACGGCGCACGAAACGAAGCGTGGCCAAAATCTGCGGGACCCAAGAAATGCGATCGACCCCCTTTGCCGCTTCCATCCCCGCCCTTTCAAGGTTGGGGCAGTCATTGTGTTGTGCCGCCTTGTCCACGTCTCCCTCACGTTGGTCGGTGGGAGGAATCCTCTTTGTGTGCGTACCGGGGACCATGAAAGCTGTAGAAGCCACACCTGCCAGGTCGTTTGGACCGTGTCCCGCGATTGCCTTCGTATTTCGCGACAATGTCTTTAATAAGGGGCGGCATGAGTCCGTGGCGTGTTTTTTTAGCAACTGAAGGCTGAGGCAAGGTCCGGGTGCGCGCTCGCCGCCCGTAGGCTGTGGCGGGCATGTACTGACAGTGACTGGAGTTGGTGCTCTAGCGGTTCGAGCTGGAGCTGCCTCCATCCAGATTGGAGTCTGTGGAAAAAATGTGGACGCCAAGGGCCATGGCAAAGGGCAAAAATGAAGTTGGCGGCCTGGTGACGACAAGGCAATTTCCCAGTTGGGGGTCGTGGATGCACCCAATGAGAGAGGGATGAGCTGTGATAACGAAACGGGCAGGCGTAATCGTACTCATACGTACTTGCCCAGTACGTGCATGTTATTTGAGCAAAGGTACGAATAACTGCTGCATTCGGACGTTGTAAGTTCGCAAATTCGAGCGCGTCAATGCCAGCAAGGCTTTGCCTGAACTCCCTCAGAAGCTGCCCCCTGATGCGAACCGCTGCTCGCCAAGGTGCATTCTCTTTACTGTCCCCAAATGGACCATGTTTGGCGACTCGCGACCCTTTTTTGCCCCGAGCCCGTCCATTGGCTGGCTGGTGAAACCCTGGTCCCCTCGTTGGTCCCTACCTGAGTACCTTAGTAGCGTACGCCCCCCTTCAACGGGCAACAGACGCCCCTCTCAAGGCAGGTACGGTACGAAATCAGGGTCGGAAAGTGCGTCCTATGGAACCCATCCATGGAACCTCAACCCTTGTCCACCCCTGGCCCCGGCTCTCGGCCTTCCCTCTCAACGTCCAGGGAGTCCAGGGACGCCGTCTCGTCAAGACCATGGCTTGCCTCCCCTTTGTCTCCGCTCCAGCTCGCTTGGAGTCTTCTGCTTTTCATCTATTATTCCTTGCAGCCGGAGAGTCCTTCTTCTTCTTCTCTCTACCACGCTCCTTTAATTTTCTGGTTTGCTCTGCACCACCACGTTCGTTTCATCGTTGTCGTTAGCTACACCCGGGGACGGGACTTGCATTCCAGCACCACCCTCACAAACAGGTCAGTCGCGCGTGAAGAATAATCCAGAAATGAGAGCCACCGAGTCAGACGAAAGAGAAGAGAGAGAGAGACCTTTGCCGAGATGGAACGGAATGGGAGGAAACGACGAGCAATGGAAGGACATCTGATCGCCGACGTGTCACCACGAACTATCCACTCGATACACTGGATCTCAAGAATTGCACAAATCTCAACGCCACCGACAGACGGCATTTGCGACGACTCTTCACGACACTCTTTTGTTGTTTCTTTTGTTTCTTTTATACGAACCGTTCTTTGTCGCCGGACCCTTTCACTCGCTCAGATTGCTCTTCTCTCCTTCCCCGTCTCTCCTGGTTTCTAGGGCGGAATGACTGGCTTTGGAGACGACAGCTTCAATCTCGATCTCGGCAGCAACGGACAACTTGGAACGAGTTGCGCTAACTGATATTGTCTCTAGACATTGTAGCTGTATCGCCAACACCATCGTCAAACCACAATTATCACGATGAAGAACTTCATCACTTACACCCTCGCCGCGACTCTCGTCGCTGGCGCAGCTGCTGACCACCAGCACCGACACCACCACGGCCGCCGAGGTGCTTCCAGGGCCGTCAGACGTGGTCCCGCCGCTGTTACCGAGTACGTCGTTGCCGCTACCGAGACCGTCTACGAGGTCAACGGCGAGCAGATCTCCGCCAAGGACGCTGAGAAGGGCATCCAGGCCGGCAACTACGTCGTTGTTGGCGAGACCAACCCTACCTCCAACAGCGCCGTCGCTGCCCCCACGACCACGTCCGAGACCGAGTCGGCCACCTACGCTGCCCAGTTCATCGAGTCCAAGGCCGACACTACCAGCACCTCAACCTCTAGCACTCCCGCCGCCGTTACCACCTCAAGCACCAGCACTTCCACCACCACCACGGCCGCCGCTGCCACTTCTGCGGCTTCCAGCTCCGACTACTCGACCACCTCGAGCGGCTCGGGCGTCACTTCCAAGTTCGAGAGTGGCACGATCAAGTGCAGCGTTTTCCCTTCAGCCTACGGCGCCGTTGCCCTCGACTGGCTCGACTTCAATGGCTGGTCGGGTATTCAGTACGTCCCTGACTACACCCCCGGTGACAGCTCCATTACCACCATCAACACTGCCGTTTCTGGCGACGGCTGCACCAAGGGCTCTTTCTGCTCCTACGCCTGCCCTGCTGGCTACCAGAAGACGCAGTGGCCCGAGGCCCAGGGCTCCACCAAGGAGTCGATTGGTGGTCTCTACTGCAACAGCGAGGGTTACCTCGAGCTGACTCGTGACGGTTACGAGACGCTCTGCGAGGAGGGCGTTGGCGGTGTCACCATCAAGAACGAGCTCGACGTCGGTGTCGCCACCTGCCGAACTGACTACCCCGGAACCGAGAACATGGTTATCCCCGCGTGGGCTGCTGCCGGCAGTACCGTCGACGTCTGCAACCCCAACCAGGATACCTACTACCAGTGGGACGGCTCTGGCACCTCTGCCCAGTACTACGTCAACAAGGCCGGCTACGGCAACAGCGATGCCTGCGTCTGGACCTCCTCCAAGGACTCGGACGGTGCTGGCAACTGGGCCCCCATTGTTCTGGGTGTCGGTTACAAGGATGGCACCACGTACATCTCCATCTTCCAGAACCTGCCCACCAGCACTGCCGAGCTCGACTTTAGCATTGAGATCAAGGGTGGCAACTCGAAGTGTTCGTATATTAACGGCGTGTGGACCGGAGGAAGCAGTGGCTGCACGGTAAGTTCATATCCGTAACATTCGTTAAACCGGGACGAGGCTAACGGGGACTGTGTTAGACTGCCATCACCTCTGGCGGCTCAGCTATCGTCCGGTACTTCTAAGTCGATGGCTTGGGTCGTGATTTAGGAAGTTGCGCTTTTGGATCTTCTTGTGGATATTCTGGGCGACAAAGCTGGAGACGCCTTCGAAACATGGGCCACTGACACTACGAGCCAAGCATCGCACAGGTCGATGGAACCAACGACCGTGTGGAACATGGCCCAAGAAGTGTGCTCGGAAATGAAGGAGGCGGACTCTCTCCTTTGTCGAGTTGGGTTAGATTTTGTTGAATATGGGATGAAGGATATTCAGGGGAAGAAAGAAGTTTTGGGGAAGTTATGTGCCTTTTGTTTTTTTTTGTGAGCAAATGCGTTCTTTTTTTTTTCGTTTTTCGTTTTCGTCTTCTCTCATGATGGATGTGCCAGCTGCATGCATCGCACTTCTGTTCATGATGCATCCCACCTACGAAGCATATATCAACGAGGGCAACCTAGCAACCAGGATACAACCACAACGACACCAGAGCCCCCAATCCCATGTCACGGCACGATGATGATGATGTTTTTCAGCATTGGGGGGAGGGAGGACGGGGCGGGCGTTTATTCTTTTTGCGCGAAAAGAGGAGGGAGTATGCTATGCGTACGTGTATGGGATAAGTAATTCGCCGGCCTGGTGGCAGCGTGTCATTGTAAAAGGCCTTGCGAGCCATGTAATGTCTGTGAACCTAGTACTGTAGTATCCCGATGCTTCACTGGGTTGAAGTGTCGAGTTAGTTTTCAATAAAGCAGGGGAAGTTTGTGTGTAAGACGATTGGCCGGGCGAGTTGAGTGAATGGTGGGGGGGTTCATGCAAGCAAGCATGATGTGCCGATGGCGGAATTTGTTGATGAGGTGGCAGTGACTGGAAGTCGGAAAGGAATGGCAACCTGGAATGATTGTGATTGTGCGAGCACCATGTTTGCTCGAGTCGAGTCTACGTGAAACGCGACACAAAGCGGAGGGCGGGATGAGGTAACGCGGAGGGGTAATGCAAAGACTTGGGGGTTGTTTTCTTATCTCGATTGGACACAGAGGGAGTTAGTGAGATGCATCTCCTCCGAATCTAATGCTCCCCCGCCCTCGCTCGACCAATTGGCCGTTGAAGCGGCCCTCCATTCCTGGTGATAATGCGTGCAGCTGCGGGCGTCGAGGCACTGCGGGTGTATAAGAGTCCCGTCGTCATCCATCCCGACGGTGGTCTCCTCATTGAACCGCCAGCCCCAACGTTTGTTCCGCACGGGGAACGTTTCCAGCGCCATAGCAAAAGCTGCCACTGCTCGCCTCATCAATCATGTCGCTCAACCGCGTGGCCAGCGTCGACACGCTCGCGGCCATTCCGCACCGCGACGCCGCGGATCGACGGTCCAGCGATGCGAGCCTGCGCGTGCGGCGCCTCAGCTTCAACCCCGTGCCGCAGGACCTGGACGCGGCGATTCTGATGCCCGAGGATCCGTACATTGAGACTGTCGGCGCCTTTGAGGTGCCGCAGTGGAAGCGGCTGCGTAAGTGGTGATGACTGACTGACTGGGTGATGGCGTCATTGTCGTGATTGGGAAGGAAGGCATGGCACAAAATATTGCTTCTTGCTCCGTCTCCCCAGTGAGCCAACTCTTCTAACAAGCTCGGCAGTCCAAATCGCCGCCGCCGTCGTCCACTGCCTCTTCGCGGCCGGCATCGTCTTTGGCTACGCGGCGCTCAAGCCGGTGCTGAAGCAACAAGGCGCCTACAGGCACTCGTGTGCCGGCGACGGCTCCTCGTCGCAGTCCCTCGACACGTGCGTCGAGATCCGGCTCAACCTCATGTTCACCGTGGCCGCCGTAGGCACAAACGTGGCCGCCCTCCCCGTCGGCGCCATCCTCGACCACTTCGGCCCCCGCGCCTGCGGCCTCATCGGGAGCGTCTTCCTGACGTGCGGCGCCCTGCTCATGGCCTACGAGGCGAGCCTGCCGTTTGACGGGCTGCTCCTGGGATATCTCTCGTTGGCCCTCGGTGGCCCGTTTACCTACATCTCGTCCTTCCAGCTGTCCAATGCCTTTCCTCGCCACTCGGGCCTGATCCTGGCTCTCTTGACGGGCGCCTTTGACGCCTCGAGCGCCCTGTTCCTCGTCTACCGCCTCATCTTCAACGCCACCGACGGCGCCTTTGCGCTGCGTCGCTTCTTCCTGGCCTACCTCGTCGTCCCCGCCGTCATTCTCGTCGTCCAGCTGACGCTCATGCCGCCGCAGTCGTACAAGACGGTCGGCGAGCTCGTCAACCAGGCCGAGGAGGCCTACGAAGCCCTCGCCGACAACGGCACGCCCGAGGACCAGGTCGACGAGCACACGGCGCTGCTGCAGGAGGAGCGGCGCGAGGAGCGGCTGCACGAGAGGCAGCACCAGCAGGCCGTCATGAACGACATCGAGACGCTGCTGGGCTCGGCCAAGGGCGACGAGCAGGTGCAGGCCAAGGAGCGCAAGAACGAGGCGTCGGGCGTCTGGGGCGTCATGCACGACCGCACGGTGCTGCAGCAGATCTCGTCGCCGTGGTTCGTGCTGGTGTGTCTGTTCACCATTGTGCAGATGACGCGCATCAACTTCTTCGTCGCCACCATCCGCCCGCAGTACGAGGCCATCTTCGGGGACCACGACCGGGCGGTGCAGATCAACTCCTTCTTCGACGTGGCCCTGCCCGTCGGCGGCCTGGCCTCGATCCCCTTCATCGGCACCGCCCTGGACCGCCTGAGCACCGTCGTCGTCCTGGCCGCGCTGGTGTCGGCGGGCACCCTCATCGGCCTCCTGGGCGTGCTGCCGTACGCGTGGGCCGCCTACGCCAACGTGATCCTGTTCGTGCTGTACCGCCCCTTTTACTACACGGCCGTGTCCGACTACAGCGCAAAGGTGTTTGGCTTCCGCACCTTTGGCACCGTCTACGGGCTCATCATCTGCCTGTCGGGGCTGTTCAACTTTTCGCAGTCGGGGCTGGACGTGCTGTTCCACGAGACCTTTCACGGCAACCCGGTACCCGTCGACGTCATGCTGCTGATCCTGGGGCTGGGCATTGGTGCTGCTCTGGTTTCCTTTGTGGCTGTTCAGTTGCGGAGGATACGGCTGAAGAACCGGATGGGAGGAGGAGGTGTCTCGTACAATTGATGGGGTGGATGGCCTTTGGATATGAATTGGAAAGTAGTTGTGATTTACTGTTGGCTGGCAAGTAATACTCTGTCATGACTCCATATATAGATATATATATACAGCTACCTTGTCGCTTTGACGAGTTAACGCAACATGACGCTTGCCACGTCTCAATGCAAGGGTATGGTCGAGTATAACTATTCGCACGCTCCATGACCCCCGTTTCCCTCGCTCCCAGCCTCGGCACACACCTCACCTCACTCACTCACTCATCCTCCGCCTCGGGCGTCTTGAACGGCTCCCCCCCGCAGTACTGGCCCCAGCCGTCCAGCTGCGCCGAAGCCCACTTGAGCACCTTGCTGAAGCCTTGGTCGTCCGCCTCGGCGTCGCAGTAGTAGGCCTCGTCGGCCGCGCTCAGCGTCCCGCCCGACGCGCTCACCGACGGCGGGTACTCGATCTGCAGCACCGGCTTGCCCGCGGCCACGTACGTCTGGAAGTCGCCGCAAAAGGCCGACGACGAACCGCCGTCGCCGTCGCTGCTGTCGCCCCGGCACTCCTCCAGCACGGCAAAGTCGAGCGTCGACGACAGCTGCGACGCCAGCTCGGGCGCGTTCTTTTGCCCCACGAGGAGGCTGCCCCCGGCCTCCGTCGTGAGCGCGTGCGCGTGCGCCGCCAGCGTCTCCAGGTACGTCGCGTAGTCGGACGCCTTGAGCCCGAAGCCCGTGGGATCCGTGCCGTCGTCCTGGGCCCAGGCGTCGACGTTGTCTGGGTCGACGGCGTCGCAGCCGAGCGCGACGGCCGAGTCGAGGCGGGCCTTCATGATGGCGACGACGCGGGCGTCGCGCACGTCGACGTACGACTCCTCGTCGTCGTAGGGGTACGAGAGCGACTTGCCCACGACCGAGGCCGGGAACGAGTCCTTGTCCGCGTCCCACGTCTGCACGGCGCCGGCGTTGAAGTAGCAGATGACGAACTTGCCGGCTTTCTAATCCCCCCCTTGGGGTCAGCATCGTTCTAGAGATCAAGAGTAGGTGTTTAGAAACGGCCGCATACCTTGAGCGTCGGGACCAGAGTGGGATAGTCGCGCGCGTGTCCCATGTCAATGTCCCAGACCTTTGCCTCCTCGGGGACGATGTCGTCGACGCTGTCGTGCTTGATGGGGTAGTGGATGCAAATGTCCCACGTCACGCCCGGCTTGAAGACGCTCGCGACGTCAACGTCGACGGTCCCCGTGGCCGCCTCCTGGGCCAGCGCCGACGTCGCCGTGGCCTTGCCGCCGAGCGCCGACGTGGCGGCGAGGGCCGAGGCCGTCGTGGACAACGAGGTGGCCGACGAGGGCGCGCAGGGGCGGCGGAGGGCGCTGACGGGCATGCTGAGAGACAGCGCCGCCAGGGCGACTTGGGATAGTCCAACCATGGTGGTCAACCTTGTCTTGTAAATAGTTGACAACTGGGAGAGTTGCTTCCGGAACAACTGATCTAGAAATGAACGTGAAAAGTATCAAACCCAACGAGGGACGTCAGCTTGAAAGGAATGTGAAATGGCAATAAACCAGGCCTGAGAGGAAGAGAAGAATGACGAGATGCGTGAAAGGGAATCGTACATGTATTGGGACTATATAAAGCCTCAATAGCTACACCTAGATGGGCTTGAGAAACACCTGAAATTGCCGTGATCCTGTAAACCCCTGACCGTAAGCTTGAATAAGAAGCATATATGTTGCAGGGCTATACAAGGCAGGGCCCCGAATCCCACTCGATCCTGCATCGGAACAGAGCCAATCCAAGGCGTTTTGTTTCCCAGAGGGTCAACCGGGATCTGTAACATTAATGTTCCAAAACGGCAGCCCATAAGCCGTAGCCATGCTTGTGATTTTCGGACGGTCCGAGGTCGTGGATGGGACGACGAGAGTCATCTCATGTTGGAAGATGCAACCTTGTTTGTCAAACAAAGGCCCTTGTCGGACACGTCTTTGTACGATCGTCCGGGCGGTTGGGCCGGAGGTGCAAGGGTCGGATCCTTTGAATCTGTCTTGGGCTTAGTCAGAGGATCATGGGCCGAGGACAGTATGGAGACAGACAGATCCGAAACACGTTGAGAAGGAGATGCCTTCTTATTTGATGCGCCCATGGATGGCTTGATTGACACCCACTCCAAGGTGCTGAATCGTACATCGGCCACTTGAATGACTGTTCTCGTCTTTGCTCAGCCCCAAAGGCCAAGCTGCGACCATTGTCTTGTTGCCTTCATAGTTCTCCGGCCGTGCCCACTCCCGCCTCTCGTGCCTTGCGCACTTGATCTCTCGTCTCATTCTCCTCCTTGAGACGTTCTTCCACCTCATCTCGAATGCCGCCGAGGTCTGGGGGAATGGTCTGGAATTGAACACTTGGGGCTGCTGCCACAAAGCGCAATTGTTCCGTGATGTGTTGGACAACGTCTTGCAAGCGCTTCGGACTGTTCCTATTCGTTCGTGGCTCTCCTAGAATTTGCTCCAAGGTGGGAAAGAGTGTCTCTTGTCGGAACTGCTCACGCCACGGGGCGTGTACAGGGAGCACTGGGTCGATTTTGTCCTGGCAGTCGATGGCTATGCTCGTCTCGTAGGTCCAAGCCCGAGCTACGTTCCTCGGCGTGTAGCCACCACCCCCAAACAAGATCATGGGAATGCCTAGTCTCTTGCAAAACTCGACGCAGTGTCCATGTCCTTGCACCTGAAGGTTGAAGCGACCTAGGCGATCTCCGGCGAGCGAGTCGGCGCCGCATTGCAAGGCGATGGCGCTTGGGCGAAACTTTTCAACAATCTTGCCGATGACCGTGTCGAACAAATTATCGTACTGCTCATCCGTAATGCCATCGTGGAGAGGCACATTGAAAGCATGGTGAGCGCCGGGATTATGCTCGCTTTTCGGGCCGTTGTCGTCGAGAGCGCCGGTGCCCGGGAAAAAGTTGTTTGGGTCGTACTTGTGAAAAGAGACCGTCATGACTCTGTCGGTCGAAAAGAAGGCTTCCTCGACACCATCTCCATGGTGGACGTCGATGTCAATATAAAGGACCCGTGGGTAGTAGCGTAGAAGTTGGAGAACGGCAAGGACAATATCATTGATGTAGCAGAAACCAGACGCCTCGGTCCTCTTGGCATGGTGTAGACCTCCGCCCCATGAGATGGCAATGTCGGATTGCTTGTTGCAAATCTTTCTCGCGGCATCGAGAGAGCCGCCTGCCGACAGAGAGCAGTAGTCGTAGAGACCGTCAAAGAGAGGACAGTCAGAGCCGCCAAGGTTGAACTTGAGATCTGGGTTCTGGTTCTCCAGATCCCTGGGCACAGGCTCCGGGAGGACTGTGCCAAGAAAGTCGAGATAGTCTGTTGTGTGATAGTCTGCGAGCTCCTCGTAGGTGGCAGCTCTCGCGATGTAATTGTCCATGGCAAAGCTCATGCCGTAGGAATAGATGAGACTTTTGGAGAGGGTGAGACGCCACGGCTTCATAGGATGAGTAATGCCAAAGTGGTGCCTCTCGATGTCAGGATTGCAGTGAAAGGAGACGTTGTAGCCCTTGGGACGCGTGATTCCCGACTCTTCGGCGAGGCGCTTGCATTTGTTGTAGAACTTTGCGTCGTCCATTTCGCTGGAGGTGCCGAGGGGCGTGTTGTAGTCCTTGACGATATCGTCATCTGGATCCATGCGTGTGATGTGAGGGAGGTAGTTGGGCTTGGGGACCCTGAACCTATACGAGTCTATATTCATGACTGCGACTTATGGCGAATGCCTCGTGAGGGGGAAAGGCCAGAATGTGAGACGTGATTGGGTTGACGTGTGGTTCACGATGGTGGGCAAGTTGTTCAAGACTGGAGCCACCACAAAATCGGAGTCGAAGACGGTTTATCCGGTCCAACAGGGTGCCTGGTGGGAGATTCCTAAGTTGCGACGTGCTGCGATCCTGCGCGGTGAAGGGCGAAGGAGAAACCTGAGGCTGGAGCTGAATATTGGACGTGGATGTCTGTGGGAAGTTCAACTCGCCGCCATCAATTGTCGAGAAGGCGAGTTGAAGTGCTGTGGGTTGTTGGCTCGTGGGCGCGGAAGGAAGGATGTGGAACGCGACACTGACAGGGAAGGTCCCCATCGTTTGGACCTGCCTCAGTGCGTATTCGTCTTAGCGGGAAACTACGAGGCACACTAAGCACCTTCCTCGCCGGCACGAACATGAGGCTGTGGCTTTTGGAAGCTGCCGTTGCCACAGATTGCCACAGTTCAGCCAGGCAAGAGCAAGGCTGACCAACGGCTTCCTCGTTTCTCCACGCTCCGTCTCCGTCGCCGTCTTTTCTTCATCGCCTCTCGACTCGCACGCCTCTTTTCTTGATTGACCATCGCATTCCACTCCCGCCGCATCCAGAACCTCCAGGACCGCTTCTCCATCAAAATAGCACCAGACCAAGTCCCCCCTCGTGTGCAGACTGAGGTGAGCCGAGTCATTCAGTTCGAGTTGCTCCCTTGCTCTCTGCGCTGCCTCCAAACGAGCCTATCACTGCGTTGCGCGCCTTGGCCGCCGCTCGTGACAACCACACACTCCCCTGCTTCACCGTCTGGGTCTTCTGGGACCACTTCTTTTTCTTCTTCGCCCCAGCTCTGCTTCAACCACCAGACGCCCGTCTGATTCTTGTCGCTCCAAGCTTGTTTTATCATCTGCCTTCGCGTCTATCCGTCGCGCCCTCTGTTCGTCCTATGCGCGCTTGAGAATTGCGACTCCATCGCTTCGCAGGCCTGCGGCTATCCAGAAGTTAACAACCATGCCTAGAGACGACTTGTCCATCGACTTCGTCAAGAGGATGCCTCAAGCCGAGCCCCTCGACCCTGGCGTGATCCTCGACGACTGGATCAATCGCGTACAGAATCTTCCCGAGGAGATTCGCTTCATGCAAGAGGAGATTGCCGACAAGGACCGCCAATATGCCGAATGCATTCGCACCATCGATGATCGAGATGGCAAGATACAGAAATGGATCAAGACCAATGGCAGTCACCAGCCAAATCCCAAGGAAGACCTGCTGCGAGCCCAGGTCCGCGAAAACTTCGCCAAAGCCGATCACCTGTCACAAGAGAAGATAGCTCTGATGCAAAAGTTGCAAGTCATAATGGACAAGCACCTTCGCAGCCTCGACGTCCAGATCAAAGTCCTCTACGACCGCTCCGAACCCGGTTTTTCTGACCCCGACGAAGTTCCCTCATTGCTCCGGTCCAGCGCGGCAAACCAATCCGTCCCCAACATTCGCACCATGACCCCGACAGTAGCCACGGCTGGCCCGACTGCTGCACCCGCTGCGACGATGCCGACTTCGTCAAACCCCGCCCTCGCCCGACTCCCGAGCCATCCCAACGTGCGCCACGCCCAAAGCCAGCCGCATCCCTCATCGGCCCCCGCCACACCCGCGGCAAGCATGATACTAAACCGACAACGCGAAAGCTCAGCTGGGCCGGCGACGAAACGGGGGCCTCGCATGAATCCTGCCCTTGGAACTGCTCCCGTGACCTCGAGCGGCCTAGCAAGGCACTCCTCATTAGGGCCAGGCACTCCTAAGGGGAATGCCGCCAATGGGCCGTCTCTTGCTAGAGCGGGGAGCGCAGGCCCGAGATCAACCTCGATCAAGTCAACGGGTGCAGCAAACGTGCGGAGAGGCACACCCACGGCCGGGGCGCGAAAGAAGACAATGAACAAGTCCTCGTTGTCTCGAGTCAAGAAGGTCGCCAACAGAAGCTCTCCGGCTCCGACGATTGATAGTGAGCTTTCCGACCCGGACAGTGGAAGTGGAGACGACGACGGTGCCGATGGACGTTCCAGGGGAACGCCTGTCGCCGATGGCAAGGACGCCGATGGCGACGACGTTCTAGGCGATGCCGACGACGACGACGAAGAGGGAGGAGACGACAAGAAGTACTGCCTCTGCCACAACGTGAGCTATGGCGATATGGTTGCTTGCGATAATGACAATTGCCCGTACGAGTGGTTCCACTGGTCTTGTGTCGGGCTGAAGAGCGAACCAAATGGCACGTGGTACTGCCCGGTCTGTACGGAGAAGCTCCAAAAGAAGAGCGTCAAGTAGATTGACACGCTGATACGAGGCTACGAATATGGGGGCAAGGACTTGAACGGACGGAATGTGGACTATGCAGAAGGGATTTCTGTCAACTGTATTGAAGTTATGACGCGACATGTGACGATTGGTGTTGGGAAAGGCAATATACCCCTATTTGAGTTTATTATGGATGCAACAGAGAGAGAGAGCCATTGCGATTTCTATTTGGGATCTAAACTTTGATTTCGTTGGTCTCATGTCCACGTAGGTGGCAGAAGACACTGCACCACGCCTCGCCTCACTCCTTCGGTTTCCTCGGCCACCTGGTGGACGATTGCGCCCCTGGCGCGAGCCTTGTCGACGAAGTCGTCCAACGAGCCGCCCACGCCAAAGTAGAGCCTCTTTGCGCCGACCAAGGCGCCCGCTTCGCAGCCCGGGGCGTCCCGCTCCCGCAGCATGACGGCGAAGACGGTCTCGAGGAAGGCGTCGAGGGCGAAGGGGGAGTAGATGGTCTCGGCGCCCAGCACGAGGGTGCTCAGGGGCCGGCCGGCGGGCGCCGCGTACAGCAGGTCGACGAGCTCGGGGGACCAGCCACCCGAGGCGAAGGCGAGGCCGACGTTTGCGGCGACGAGGGACTGCTGGAAGGCGGCGACGACGGCCGGGCCGAGCTCGACCTCGCCCTCGATGGAGAAGGCGTCCCGCAGGGCCGGGTGGTGGTGCCGGTTGGCGAGGGCCCAGCAGAGGAGGAAGTTGGGGAGGGTGACGAGCTGGAGGACGGTGGGGTTGTAGTCTGCGAGGACGAGGCTGAGGTGGTGCGGCGAGGGTGTGGGCGAGGCCGTCGCCCACTGGAAGAGGGCCAGGGAGGGCAGGGCGGTGCCGCAGCCGAGCTTGGTTCGGTGTGAGAAGACGGGCATGGGGATAGGTTTTCTTGGACGAGTTGAAACATACCTCGATGATCCTCACGGCCCTCTCGGCCAAGGCCCCGAGCGCCTTCCTCTCGGCCAGCACCTTGACCAGGTCGACGCTGCTCTCCCAGCTCTTGAACCCGCCCTCGTACACGCCCGTCTTGACGTCGTGGCCCCCCAGCCCTTCGGCCGCCTGGCCCGCGACGTCGTCGTCCTCGGCCATGAGCTGCACGCGCACGTCCCAGAGCTCCCGCCGGGGTATGTGCATCGTCGTGCCGTCCTCGAGCGGCACCGTCAGCAGGCTGTAGGCCACCTTGGACGGCAGCTGCGCGAGGAGGTCGGGCAGGGCGTGCAGCGTGGCGGGCAGCTGGGGCTTGCCGAAGACGGGGAAGGCGCTCGCGTCTCGGGGTGGTCGTGGTGCAGGAGGTTGAGGTTTGTGTTGTTCTTCTTGGCCGTGTTTCTCCTGTTCATCGTCGGAGATGTCGTCGCCGGTGAAGCCGAATGAGAACCCCATGGTTGCCAATTCTCTTCTCTGTGGAAAATAGTTCTGGGGTGGTTTCTTGTTCCCTCACTCACCATCCATCTGACACGATAGTCTACCTGGAGTACTTATAAAGGCCTTCAATTCCTGTGAATGAAAAAGTTGTGTAAATATTTGTGCACTGTGTTGTGGGGCCGTTTCCCTTCTCGGACACTGTGCAGCGCAAACTTCAGTGACCAGTCCAAACCTGTCTATTCCTCATCACAGCGGCGTCGATTGTTTTGAAATCAACTACACACGTCGCACCAAGCGGCCCCCGGCGTGCCCGATAGAAATCACACGGTTGCCTGTTTTCCTCTTCGCCCACAATGCAGCCCTCGGCCTTTAGAATGGCCGTCGCCGCAACCCGGGGGGCTCTCCGGCCGAACCAGGTCGCCCTCCTCCCGCCCACGCACCTCTACCGACGCCTCCTGCGCGCGCACCGGAAGCACCTGCCGCCCGAGATGAGGCTCCTGGGGGACGAGTACATCAAGGCCGAGTTCCGGGCGCACCGGAACGTTGACAATCCTGCCCACATGGTGCGTTGGTTTGTTGGTTGGTAGATGGGAACAAGAATTCTCGGCGCTGACGTTGAAGGGGGCTTCCAGATTGGGTTCCTGACGGAGTGGCAGCTGTACGCCCAAAAGATTGAGGGCGACGCTTGGGTTGGCGATAAGCTCGACGAGGGAAAGCTGGCAAAGATGAGCGGTGCGTGAGGCTGGAGACACTCCGTCTTGAACATACTGACCAAGACGATAGACGAGCAATTGGCCCAGTTGTACGAGCTGATGCAGGCGATCCAGAAGAGAAGCCAAGCGGGCGAGTCCGAATCATGAATAGATGCAGCAGTGTATCCGCCTGTGTATGAATATAGAGTCAATGTACATCTAGATCTATCTACCTATAGCCTCGTCTTTCATCTATGACCTGCCCTCCAAGGCTTCTGCGATCCACGTTGCTTGAATCGAACTGACCTTTTTCGCATAATTCTTATTCGTATACACGTGCTCCAAGAACATGATGGCTTCCTTCTTCTGTCCATGCAGGACGCTTGCAGGGTGAATGGCCACCACATGCTTGCCCTGCACCGTCACAAAGCTGGCATCCGGAGCTAGCATGGCCGTCTTCAGCGCGAACCCGCGCAGGAAGCACTTGAGCACCTGCTCGGCTCTCTCTGGGGAGATGGGCACGAATGGCTGAGGATCGGGGGGAGGTGCTTCGTCCAACAGCTTCTCCTTGAGACACATGCCGCGAAGCTGTCTGCGGATGTTTAGGGCCTGTCTCATGTTCCGCATGTTGATCTTGCGCTGCCTGCACCAGCTCACTCGATCCGCATTCTCGGCCGTGTAGAGTTGAATCGTCGTCAGGTATGTGATGATGTCTCCCTCGCGACGCTGAAGCTCCTTCCTGGCCGCCTCGACTTCTTCCTGCGCCTCTTCGGACTGGACTGAAAGAAAGATGTCGTCTCCCGAAGTGATGCAGGAAATGATATCGATAGCTTCAGTTACGCAGTCGAATTCGGGCTGGGCAGCCGCCAGGAGCACAGCACCAAACGCGGCCGGGATGGGAAACCGTGCCATCTTCTCCCCCACGTCTGTGATCGATCCATCGTCGTTCAGAGCGCCGAGGAAGTGTAAGTGAACCAGAGCCTTTTCGATGGCTTCGGTTTCTGGAGGATCCATCAGAGGAAAGGCGAGAACGTCATGGATCCCGCGAGCCTTCATGGTCAGAACCGCACCCAGCACGTCGTTTCGAAGAATCTCGGGAAGATCTGCCTCTTGGAGGCCGTTGAAGGCATCTTCTGTGTATAACCGAAAGCATTTGCCCGCCGCTTCACGACCAGCTCGACCCGTCCGTTGCACTGCTGACGACTTCGAAATCGGTTTGGCGAGCAGTGACTCCATGCCAAGTCGTGCTCGATACTGCTTCACCTTGGCCTTTCCGCAATCCACCACGTATCTCACTCCAGGGACTGTGACTGATGTCTCGGCAATGTTCGTGGCCAGAACAATCTTTCGCGTAAAGGAGGCCTTGACGGGCAGGAATGCTTCCCTCTGGGACTCCATGGACAGTTGGCCGTACAGCGGGAAGACCTTGATTTTCGGAACGTTGGATGCCAGAGTCTCGGCGTATTCTTCAATCAGCTTCTGGGCAGACTCGATTTCCTCCTGACCAGTCAAGAAGGCAAGAATGTCTCCTGGGAGCTGCTCCTGGAGGTGAATTCTGAAGACAGTCTTGAGAAGCGCATCCTGGAGATCGGCCACGGGTTTCGGCTCGTGAGTCAGCTCCACGGGGAACTGACGTCCCTTAATCCGAAGAATCTGCACGGGGTAGTCATTCTTGGACTCTGGTCGAACGTCTTTGAAGAAGTCTTGAATCACTTCTATGTCCGCCGTTGCACTCATGATGATCACCTTGAGCGGAATGCCGCCCCGTCCCGAAAGATCACTGGCGAGGATTTGCTTCAAGAAGCCGACGAGGAGGTCGACGTCCAGACTTCGCTCGTGGATTTCGTCGACAACTATGGCGCTGTAGTACCGGAGGTTGGGGTCTCGCAATAGCTCTTGGAGCAGCATTCCTTCTGTCAAGAATTTGATCTTGGTCCCCTTGGGAACGACATGATCGAACCGAACCGAGTAACCAACGACGCCATCGGGTCTACCCTTTCCCAGGGGCGTGCCGGCTTCCTGAGCCACTCGATGTGCCAAGGTCGTGGCGGCGACTCGTCGGGGCTGCGTGATGGCGATCATGCCGCCGACGGAGACTTCCTCGTCGGATCCGGGAAGCTTGACCCTGTGTCGTCTGCACCAGGATTCTTGGTAGAGAAACTGAGGGACCTGAGTACTTTTTCCCGAACCAGTTTCACCAACGAGGAGGAGCACATCACTGTCCGATTTGCGCATGGCCTTTTGGATGTGTTCTCGGTACTGCCAAATGGGAAGTTCCTTGCGCGTCTTGAGGAGAGCACCGTCTTCCCGATTCCGGTTCTTGCCAGAGTCTTTGTTTCGAAATGGTTTCCTCGGCCGAGAAAATGAACTCTCCTGGCTACGTTTGGCATCCCCGGTGGTGTCTTTCTCAGCACTGGGAACCGTGGTGGTGGGAGCTGGAGGGGTGACTTTTTTCGGAGGCTTTGGCGCAGGCGCGGTGAGGTAGCCCTCGAGAGAAATCGCCTTGCCCCCAATGGACAATGCATTTGGGTCCGTCTTGGTCTTCCGCCTCTTGGCCGGATGGGCTGTGCTGTTTTCGATGGCCATGTCGAATGAGCTTGGTGTTGTTGATATGAAGCGGTCTTGACGAGTGCCTGTAGGAAAATTTATTTGGGCCATACTGAATTGCATACAGTGCATATTCGATATGCACTGTGTGGTCGACAACCTCGTCAGGGTAGGAACAAGGCCTTTTTATTGCTTATTATCTTGGCTTGAAGCGTTGGGCAGATTCGCTTCGTTCGAAATTTGGCAAAACAAGTTTTATTCAAATCCCCGAACCATTCGCATCGTGACATTCCATCGTAACGCTTCAAAACCTACATAAGAATCGTTTCTCGGCTCCGTGATGCGCGCCTGGATGGTATCCGCGGCCATTTCATCACCGGACAGCCTCAAAAGACTAAATCTCGGCGTCCACTGGAAGGGCAACCAATTGATCTCGAGGTCATCAGGAGCTCGCTCAGATAACCACTCTAAATGGTCTAAGTCGATCTGCTGTCGACCTCCAGAGGCATAGCCCACCCGAGAGGTCTCTTGGTTCCGTCAATCGTGCCCTTCTGACACCCATCCATCCTCCTAGAGGGCTTGTTGATATAATGTTTACACTGCGGCTCCTTCAATCCGAAGTACAGTGAGGCTTCTATCGTTTACCATCCATTACTTGATCCGAGCCAATCGTTCTCGGTTCATCCTAGTCGCGTCATCAACAGCATCGCTCTGTCCAGGCCGTTAGTCTCGTGTCAACATGGGATAGACATGGGGAGGCTTGCCTTGTTCATAATCCGGTCGATCTGCTTGTTCTGCGAGTCCACTTCCTTGCCAATGGCTCGTCCGACCATGTTCATCATACCAACCTGGCCTTCCAGCTCGGTGATGCCGTCGTCGATCTGGTCCTCAAGCTCATCGGCACCCTCTTCGTCATCGAGGTTGTACTTGCCGTAGTCCTTCTTGCGAGCTTGTTGTCTTGGCGCGCCGCTTCGATCGATGTCCTTGAAAGTAGACTCCATGCGCTGGTTGGCGCTGAAACCCTCCCGACGGGTCGTCTCTCGTGCATCTCTCTCGGATCGGTGACGGTTCAAGACTTCTTCGTCGGCCTTCATCTGGCGCTGCTTGGCAGTGAACGGGTTGCTGACGTGGACGGCAAACATGCTCCTGTTGAGTGTCTTGAGCTCACCGGCTCGGTCCTGGGCGATCTTGTTCTGGTTGGCGGCCAGGTCGAGATGCTTTTCCGTGTTGTTCAGTCGTTCGCCTTGGGCACCCAGGCGGGCGAGAGTCGCACGTCCCACTTCATTGGCCTGCCTGGCCATTTGAACCGAACGGGACACGGAAGAAGCACTCTCTTGCTGAACCTGTCGCTTCTCTTGGAGAATGGCCTGATAGTCGGCCTCCTCTTGCTCCTCGGCCGTCAGCTGTCGCTCTTCGCCGTAGCCACCGTACGAACCACCAGTGTCGCCGGACTGTTGGCCATAGGCACCACCAGGGGGTGGTGGTTGTTTCTGAGCTTGTCTCTCCGATGCGCCGGCAAAAAGAGCATCTCGGTTGGTATCGGGTTCATCGCTGGCAGGGCCAAATCCACCATAGCCACCGGGACCTCTAGCCCCGGGAGCTGGGCCTTGTCGATTTTGGCTGCCGGCGTTGTCATATCGGTTGCCGCCATAGCCACCGCCCGATCCATATCTGTCTGCGCCATATCCGGCCGGAGGCTGGGAGTTGTAGCCTCCGTTGGGAGGAGCGCCGCCATACGGGCTGGATTGTGGAGGGGGACCTCCGCGGCCTCCAGGGCCGCCAGGACCGCCGGGACCGCCGCCGGGAGGACCCCCAAGGCCAGCGCGGGCCTGCTGGTAGGGGCTCACGTTGGCGTACTTTGCATTGTCGGCGTAGGGGTCGTTTCCGCCTTGCTTGGCGTAGGGGTTGTCGGAGGGGGGCTGCGAAGCCTTCTTGCGACTGCCGAAGAGGGCATTGCGGTTGCCGTCGTCGCCGTCGTCGGTCTTCTTTCCAAAACCGAACTTCTTCATTGCGGCGCGGGGGTCGAGTCGTCGGCGGGAGAGAATTTAGCGATCGTGTGGGAGAGGGGATTCGAGACGGAAGTGGTAGAGGGAATAAAGAGGAGCAGATTGTGTCGGTGGCAGGTCGGAGGGTCTTATGAGACGGTGGATGATGGACGGACGGTGGAGGGGAGTGGCGGACGTTTGCGGGCGGTGACCATGCTTTGCGTCCAGTCGTTTCGGGAATGGGGCCTGGGGCTTTGAATCAGGCGTCTGTCAGGCTCGTCGAACCCAACCTTGGGGACAAACCATTCCAGCGGCTTTCCACAGGACGCAGACGCCCAATAGGCGCCTGAAGGCCGACATCATGAAGTGATCGGATTGGTGAGCTTTTATTAGCAGCACCTCACCAAGCACAAAGGGACATGCCCCCGCAGGCCCCTCCATTTCAACCTCCCCGGCTACCCCTCCATTCCCGCAACCGCATCCCTTAGTATGGTTGCATCGATATTATGGATCCCAGACGCTGAAGACTGAGGATGAAGCGAGGTCGTACATGCTAAGCTTCAGGTCTCCGGGTCTCCAGGGGGCAGTCGAGGCCGTGAACTCGGACAACAGGTCTCGTGTCCTCTCGCGCCTCTCTCTACACGCAACCAACTTATCCAACCGTGTGTGGCTCAGCTCTTCGCTTCGTCAGTGGGTGGCGGCGCCGACGTGTTTTCCAAGTCAGCGCCGAGCTGATGAAAAACCCGCCAAGGCAGTCAGCTCTGCATCACTAACCCAGAACGGTAGTGAGAGGCTTTCTTCGCATTCAGAGGGAGGCAGAATTCATCAGGGCGCCCAACGAACTATCAATTTCGCTTCTACCGGACAACCCAAGGCTGATGGTAACCGAGAGTAGGGAGACTTGAGAATCCATCTCCGTAGAAGGCTATGGAAACATGGTGGGCCCCCTTGAGGATGATAACTCTGGCGTTGACATCCAATATCAGTCATAAAGTTGGGCAGTGAGTTTTTGAGTATTCTTCTCTCCCGCCTCTGTGACTTTGGTCCGGCAATTATTTACACCGGCAAGTTCCCTCGTGCTGGTAGCAAAGGAAGTTCCGGCATAAGACTCATCTCATATTATTAGTATTCCGTACGAATACTCGCTCCAGCCTCCCGAGGTAATAAACATGATTCATCCACTCTCCCAAATCATGCCTCCGGGGACGGAGCATCGAGTCCCGTCATCTTACCCGGTGCATCCTCAGCTCCATGCAGCCCTGTCAATATCGCCCTTCCAACTACATACCGACTGCAGACTCACCGGCCAGTCGGTAGTAAACAGGCCATCAATTCGGGTCCATGATTCCACGTCCCTTCGATTCCGTGATGTGCACAGTGGACGTCCAGGCAGCGGGGACTTTGGGCGAAAAGGTGGACCCCAGATGACCACTGAAGCACCCGCTAACCCCCACTGTAGAAGGCACTGGGACCCGCCGATGCATCCTGCACCGTCCAGCGGGCCAGTGAGGCCATCACCACTGGCCCGGCTTGTGACTCGGTCCTTCTGATTGGCCGCTTCGCCGATGCGTCACTCCTGACTCGTCCGTGATTGACTTCGACTGCCATGATCCCTCTTCTCTCATTATACCGTCACTTTACTTATCAACCGCGGGCGTCCCAGTCATCTGCGTCCCCGACAACCAACCCTCAATCCTATATTAGCGACCGTCGTCATGCCTTCTCTCTCCTGAACTCGCTGTCAGGCTGTGTCTTTCTTGTGATCCCGTCGTCACATCACCGCCCTTCCAATTACCCCCAATTCGTTCATCAAGATGGTATCCTCAACTCGTTATTCCCGTTCTTTACTTGCCAACGTATCTATCGACTCAATATCGACGTTACAGACCTTACGGACTTTACAGCGGCGTGTTTCTTTGTACCCAATATCTTAGGTTTCGTCACTTCAGTATAACACGCACCACATCTCAGCTACGAAGCGCTCTATTTCGTCCGCCACCCGCAGATTGAACATGGCTTCCGTCTTCACCTATGACCCCGACCCTCCAAGGGTCTCGTCTCCGTGGATGCTTCCTCACGATGCGGTTGACCACATCAAACAAAGCGCTCCTCCCACTCCCGGTGCTGCCGAGGTTCAGCCCGGTCTGCTGTCTGAATACCGCGTCACCAAATTGGGGGCAGAGCCTCAAACCGGCCCGACCGAGTACAAGCTGCACCTCCTTTTACGGCCCCGGAGAGTCTTCAGCATGATGAGCACGGCTAAAGCTGGGCCAATGACTCCCAAATCCCAGGACCGTCGACCTTCCAAGCCCCAAACTCCGAACCCAGCCGCGTCCACCCAGCCACGCCAGGAAAGGCTGCAGCATTTGACAACCCAGCTTCTGTGGAGGCTCCAGCAGTCGTCTCCGTACCATGCGTCCAGTTCGAAAGAATTGGCCCTCCCCAAGCTCCCGGATGACAACGTCGACCTCAGCGTTCCCGTCAGGCTAAGCAAGCTCGTTCCCGGCCTCGAGGAGTCGCGAGGAGCTCTGTACGAGATCGGTGTATCAGATGACGGCACTCTCGTCGGCCTTACAAAGGACGAAATGGACGAGAGTATCGCTACCCTGAGGGTCATGGCCGCGAGCTTGGGATGCTCTGTTCAAGTCCGCCGTATGGTTATAGTCGGAGATTGTGAATGGGTTGAATCGGCCGAGCTGGTTGATAACCCAGTGACAATACCGGTCCAAATCAAACGAAACGGGAAGCTGTGGGTGGCGGAAGCGCTGGTATCGCCCAATCTGGGCTTCATCGAGGATTCTGAAGGGACAGGATCTTCCGGGGGGTCAAGCAGTGACCCAGCATCCACGTCGGTCGAGAGTGCCGTTGTTCCGAGCACGGGGAGCTCCAAGATACCGCAATTGAGAGTTACATTCACCGGTCCCACGACGTCTGGTAAATCCACCTTGCTTGGCACTTTGTCGACCGGAACCCTGGATAACGGGCGTGGAAATAGCCGTCTCTGCTTGTTGAAGCATCGACACGAGGTTCTCTCTGGAGTGACGAGCTCCATCGCCCAGGAACTCATTGGATACAAAGACGGGGCCATTGTGAACTACTCGCATGGGAACACCGAATCGTGGGTGGACATCCATAACTACTCCGAGGGCGGACGTCTTGTCTTCATAGTCGACTCGGCAGGACACCCCAGATATCGGCGGACGGTTCTCCGGGGTTTAATGAACTGGGACCCTCACTGGTTCATCCTCTGCATTGCTGCCGACGAGGCAGACCCGTCTCACGGAGCCTTCGGCGCAACGGCGTCGGCGAAGGATATTCTAGGACCGCAAGCGGCGGGAATCGATCTCGTCAAGAGCCATATGAACTTGTGCCTCAAAGCAGAAGTCCCCATGGCCATTGTCATTACAAAGCTGGATCTTGCCTCCAAAGCAACCCTGCACAAGACAATGTCAAAGATCTTGGATGCCATCAAGCTTGCCGGGCGATCGCCGAAAATCCTCCAACCCGATCAGGAGCAGCACGAGGATCTGAGGGAAGTTCCGGATCGAGACCGGGACAAGGTGCAAAAGGTCTTGAACGACATCTCCGAAAGCGAATCAATGACCAAGACGGTTCCAATTCTCCTCACAAGCGCCGTCAAGGGCAAAGGCATTGGATTAATGCATGCTCTTCTGGAGAACTTGCCTCTGCCTCCTCCACCAACAGCCCACGACCTTACCCCCATGGCCTTGAATCCAGAACAACCGAAATGCCTCTTCCACATCGACGAGGTCTTCAATTTGCCAGCATCATACGGCTGCCTTTCTGGGGATGGGACTCAAGCAGACCAGGGCAGCGTGGTTTCTGGCCACCTGCGCTTCGGGCGCCTCTCCGTCGGCGATCACATCGTGGTAGGACCTTTTCGCCCTGAAGAAGACGAACATCGTGGCTCAACGCCAGATGATAAGCCTTCTCCAGGGAGTTATGGATTGTCGATGTCTCATCCTTCCTCGGCGGAACTGGCAAAGATTGCGATGAAGAACGCAGTAGCTGCCTCAGCCGTAGCAGGAGAGTGGCATGACGCTCAGGTTGTGAGTATCCGCAACCTTCGACTCCCTGTTTTGGCGCTGGAGGCCGGTCAAGCCGGTTCGATAGGCCTCGTTTTGCACGCCAAAACCGAGCAAGACGAGCATCTGGAGATTCCTCAAATCCGTCGCGGCATGATTCTCGCCGTGCCGTCCAAGCATATGGCAGATAGCGGCATAAAACTACAGGCTGCCAGTGGACTTACGGCCGTCTTCAAGGATCTGGACGCCGAGGCTCTTGCGGTTGGCTCTTGGGTCAATATCTACGTTGCCAGCGTCAGAGCCTCAGCCAAGATCCGTCGTATCTCGAAGGAAGATACACCCTGGGAAGGGGGATCAGTCGCTACTGACGATATCGATGACATCTTTCATCTCAACGAGGATGCCGAGGTCGAGGCCAAGGTGCAGCCGGAGCAGCCAGAGGGCCGGACTGAAGTTGTTTTGGATTTACTCCATCGCCGACAATGGATAGAGCTTGGTTCGCGGGTGATTCTCATGGAAGCCGGAAGCAATGATAAGTCTGGATTGGAGGGTTTTGTGGGCGACGTGGTTGAGATCGTTGACTGAAGGCGGAGCGGATTTGTTGGCTTCAGCTTGGATTATCTTTCAGCGTTTTGTATGTAATTATCTGTCGTTTGTTTGGTTTAATTCCACTTGTTTATTATAACTCATTCACCTTGGCCGCACCACCAAAGAACTACCAAAACTCCAATGACGCCGGTTATGCCAAGAACCCCTTGCTGGGCCGCCATCACGCCCTCACCAGACCGTAAAATAACGTCCACGTCAGAATGAAGCCGGAGATGCCACCAAAGGCGCCGCTGAGCCAAAAGTCGAGGGCGCCGCGGTAGAAGCGGGAAGAGTCGAAGGCGGCATGGCCCTGGGATAGAGACTCGGGGGCGATCTTGAAGGCGTAGAACAGGAGGGTCGTGATGAAGGAGAAGACGAAGTAGACGAGGAAGCCGCTATAGGATTCGAGGCCGAGCACGCCTGCGCTTATGCCGAAGAGGGAAGCGGTCAGGCTGTGGATGTTGGAGAGGGCCTGGGCGTGCGAAATGGCAGGTTAGGGCTCGTGGTCTTGGAGATACGATGGGAGCTGGGGGGGAACTGACCTTTGTGTTGTGCACCACCGACTCCTGGACGATGGGGTGGATTTGGAAGTCTCGTTCGGACGGCATGGCTGCGACGGGGAGCGTTGTTGCGCGAGCTGCGTGGGACGAGGATCGCGTGAGCAGGGCGATGAAGGAACCGGGTGTGAGGCTGTGATTCGGAGAGCGACAGCCAGCTTTGAAGCTATCCGAAGTGTTGAAGCTGGCGAGAGAGCTCCCAAATGGAAGACGACAGCGTGTCGGGCCGATCATGCTCCGTCCGAGCCCAGGGTAAGCTCCATTAGGACAGTGGGCCGACAACGGACCACTGGCAGGCCGGACTCCCCGGCATTCTCAGCGGGGAGCGCGCGGTACGTACCGCGAAGAACCCCTCCAGCGGACCGGAGTCAATTGAACTTTTGCTTGCCGCGGGGTGATGCAACTCTTGACTTGTAGCTTGTGCAGCAGCCACGACACGATGCAACCCGACTTCAAGCCTCTCAAGAACGACCTGTTGCTTCGCGCAGCATGGGGTAGGTTTCAATTGCGAGAGTGTACGGAAAAAAGAGCCTTGCTAACTTGTGCTCGTGGTGCGAACTAGGCGAGAAGGTTGAGCGCCCTCCCATGTGGGTGATGCGACAGGGTAAGAGCGTCTCCCTCGCCTCGACGAAGCAGCCTGGCTGACATTGGAGGGCAGCCGGTCGTTATCTTCCCGAATACCACGAGGCCAAGGGCGGCCGCGACTTCTTCGAGTGCTGCCGCGATCCCGAAGTCGCCTCGACGCTGACGCTGCAGCCCGTCGAGCGATTCGCTGGGCTCATCGACGCCGCCATCATCTTCTCCGACATCCTCGTGATCCCGCAGGCCATGGGCATGACGGTCGAGATGGTGGACAAGAAGGGCCCTCACTTCCCGGACCCGCTCAGGGCGCCCGACGACGGGCAGTACGGCGAGGTGCTGGCGCGGGACGTCGACGTCGCGGCCGAGCTGGGCTACGTCTACGACGCCATCACCCTGACGCGCAACAAGCTGGCCGGCCGCGTGCCCCTGATTGGCTTCTGCGGCGCCCCCTGGACGCTCTTCTGCTACATGGTCGAGGGCGGCGGCACCAAGCTGTTCGCCCAGGTCAAGACGTGGATCTACAGGTACCCCGAGGAGTCCAAGAAGCTGCTGCACAAGATTGCCGACATCTGCGTGGACCACTTGGCGCTGCAGGTCAAGGCCGGAGCTCAGGTGAGGGGAAAATTGCCCAAAGATTTGTGTGTCGTTTGCTGACGGGGGATAGCTGGTCATGGTCTTCGACTCTTGGGCCGGAGAGCTGGGCCCCGCGTCGTACCACGACTTCTCGGAGCCATACCTCAAGCACATCGCCGCCAAGCTGCCACTCAAGCTGCAGAGCCTCGGGCTGGAGCGCGTGCCCATGACGGTGTTCCCCAAGGGCGCCTGGCACGCGCTGGACTCGGCGTGCGACCTCGGCTACAACGTGGTGGGCATGGACTGGCTGCAGGACGCCAAGGACGCCGTCAAGGTCCGCGGAGATCGCAAGGTGGTGTTCCAGGGCAACGCCGACCCGGGCGTCTTGTACGGGACCAAGGAGGCGATTACGAAGGCGGTGCAGGAGATGGTGGACGGGTTCTGGGTGGGCAACCAAGGCTGGATCGCCAACCTGGGACACGGTACGTCGACGAGCGAGGGGGGACGAGGAGACGCGATGCTAACCGTGGAAATATAGGCATCACCCCCGGCGTCAACCCCGACAACCTCAAGCACTTTTTCGAAGAGGTTCATCGGCTGACAAAGAACTAACGTCACATGCGGATGCACAAGCAAACGGATAGGCGAGGGCTTGCGGGCGCAAGACGACGGAGATGGTCCAGTTATCTTGGAGGAGACGATAGGAACGGCCATGAGCTGGAGTCCTTATCGGACATGTTGAAAAGTGAGACCAATCACCGGGCGAGACTCGAAATGAGGGGTTGAGAGTATAAAAGGCGTGTAATAGTATAGAAATCATGGGTTCGTGATACAATTCCTCTCCAAATGCAAAAAAAAAAAAACCCGACAAATACATCAAGACATGACTGGTATCTTATTTTTTGCCTCCGTTTTTGTGTCGACTTTTGAACAGCCTTTGAAAAGCGGTCCCTATTTCCATCCATTTGCCCGCGAAGGGGACGAAGGCGCCTCAACACCAGAAAACACCGAGCTTCGAACAGATCCGTACAGAGAAAAGACGTCGTCTAGGAGAACAACGGACTAGGGGATGTGAATCATGGCGCAACGCGCGCTGATGAAGAAGAAGAAAAAAACGAGGAATTGAAAGAAAAAATGAGGTGTGACGAGGTGAGAAGACTTTTTTTTTTTTTCATTTTGTTCTTTTAGTTCTTCTTGCCAAAGAGCCAGCTCTTGCCCTTGGGGGCAGCGGCGGGACCGTCCTCGATGGCCCCCTCGTTGCTGGCCTTGCGGGCGAGCGCGACCTCGTCCTCTTTGAAGACGTTGCCGGCGCCGCCGCGGCCTGCGTGCTGGGCGGTTGAGCTGGCGCGACGAGGGACGCTGAGATGGGGGGTTAGCGATGCAAACGAGAGGAGAGAGAGAGAGACAGAGAGAGAACTTACGCCTCGACGTCCTGGCGCTTGCGCGTCTCGCGGGGATCCGAGTTCTTGGCCATGTTGCCCTGGCCGCCGCGGCCGGTGGTGACGACGGGGCCCTTGAGCACGGGGGTCTGGAGGTCCTTGGTCGTCGTCTTGGGGAGGTTGCTGGTGTCGGCCATGTTGCCGGCGCCGCCGCGTCCGTGGGAGGAGAGCATCTTGAGAGAGAAGGGGGGGGGGAGTTGATGTGATGGGAGAAGAGGATTGGTGTTTTTTCTTGGGTTTGAGAAGTCTCTCCTTTTTTGTTGGTGAGAGTTTTATAAACTTGGCGGTTTTGTTGAGCCAAGTACAAGTCGAGTGGCTTGAGTTGTGGAGGATGGCAATGCCTTTAAAGTCAAGAGGGAAGAAGCCGAGAGGAGGGGGTTGGTTGATGAGAGAGATGAGAGGAAGTAGGGTGAAATCACGTCAACAACAGAAATGGGTTGGCAGGTTTATATTTCGGTCTCCCAGTGCTAAGCGGCATATGATGTCTTTTTTCCCTTCTCCCTCTTCGACTACGAATCCTAGGACGACTCGACTTGACTGACTACACACACCTCCTCTTTTTTTTTTTTTTTTTTTTTTTTTTTTCTTCTTTCCCNNTTTTTTTTTTTTTTTTTTTTTTTTTTTTTTTTCCTCCTTCCCCTCCTAAGAAGTCCCATGATCAACTCACACGTCCTCGAGAGTCCACCGCCCGACCGACGACGAGCCGAGACGAAACGAACTGCCTGGGGAAAAAGCCAGGGCCGTCAGGGAACATGCACGCCCCCCCCCTTCGATGCCGTGTTTTGCTGGGGAGAGGAGGGGTGTGTGTGCTTTAGGCGTGAGGGTTCCTTCAGACAGAGCGAGACAGAAGGGTTGCTTTGGGTGCTTCGAGCTGCTTCTCCCTCCGTCCCTCTTGGCATTTTTGCTTGGCCCTCCTCCGGGCTGGGTCCTCGGCCGCCTGGACACTCACTCCCCCCCCCTCGGCGTCCCCAGTTTCGAGCAGAATGACTCTGCTTCTCCAGTTGCAGGGCTTGATCGAGGCACGCAAAGGCAGGGGTGGCCAAGTCCAAGGGCTCGGTGACTCCTTGACTAACGAAAACGTAATGAAATGGCCCCATTCGCCAACTGTCCTCGTGGACGACCAGAAAAATTAGCCTGGGCCGCTGCCTGGCATCTGTGCCATGGGACCTGGGACCTTGACTTTCCTCCCCCCGGGGGGCGGGCAGCCATGGGTTTATGAATTATCCAATCGGATTTTCGTTTAAGGTTTTCTTTGGGTTTCGGGGGGGCGTCTCCTTGAATCGCGAGGTTTTTCTAGAATTCCGTGCGCGTCTTGCCGGCTTCGGAATGAGGGTTGAGAGGCGAAAGTGCATTGATTGGATTGGTTGGCTGTCACTTTAACTTTACTGAGAATTCTGGGGGTGAGGACAAGAGGAAAAAAAAAAGGGAAAAAAAAAAATTTAGGGCTCCTCTCGTCGTCACCTTTGCCAAGAATGGCGACGCATCTGGAACCAGAACCATCCAAGCCTCGTAACACAGCCAGCCTCGTCGCCTTCGCCGGGCACCGAAGGGAAAAAAAAAACTTGCTCTCATTGTCCCGTCGGCTCCTCCCGCGGATTCCATTTGCATGTGCACCGTTTCTTTCGGTCCCGTAACCCAGTAAGCAGTCCGTGCAGAGCTCGCCAAGTGAGCTTCTGACCTCGACTCGAGCTGCCCGAGGCTGAAGCAAGCGAACATGGTACGAAGTACGAATACTCTCCCCAGCCCGAAAGTACACGGCCGCCGTTTCCTGGTTGCCATGGTACCTCGTCGGCAACCGACTTCCAGGTACCGGGCCTGGCATGTCGCAAACAGGGCACACCACCAACACCTCACAATTTTGGTAGCCCTGCCGCTGACGCGACATGCTGAGGAAAAAGCATGAGGGAATAATTTCAGACAATCCCTTTCAGCTCGAGCAAAAGCCACACCACACTTCTCGAGCCTATGTCTGAGACTGGTGGTGACGCATTCGTCACAAGCCTCGATTTTCAAGCGCCCATTAATGCCTCCCTTCATACCGCAATCCTGTCACCGCCCATGACGTTGGATGTACTAAGCTTCCAACCTCCCCGTGGCCCTGGCTAGGCCGGGGTCGGTCAGGTAAGAGTCCAACCATGACTGCCAGCTCGTTGTGAGCAGATGCCCTGACCTGACCTGCTTCCATCTTTTCGCCCTTCCTTCCATCTTCCATCTCTGCTCTCGACTTTGCCTCCTTTCTGTAACCACCTTACTTGCCGTTCTGTGTTCCTCAAAAGGTGTGCCCGAAACACCCACCACTACGAATACACTCCCATCTCTTTCACACTCGAACCAACATCAACCTCACTTCAAACCAGACCGTGACCATCTTTGCGTGTTAAGAATCCAACCCAACTCCAATTGAATCATCATGCCGTTACCCAACCTTCAGAATACGAGAGAGACCCTTTCCTTTGTTCCCTCTTTACTCGCCAAATGCTCCCTAGATCCTGCTCATTCCATGTTCCTTCATCCTTCATAGACCCTCATTTATCCAATACCCATGCCTTCCAGAAACTCGACATCTCCTTTGTTTGTCCTTCTCTTCCTCGTCTGCACCCCGCATTGACAACACCCTCACCCGCTCCCCAGATCACCATCGTGCAGAGGCGCCTTTTTGGCTTCCGCCTCCACCGCGACCTCCACCCTACCTCCACCTTGCCCGCCAGGGGTCTTCATCCTCCTTCAACCTGATTGCATAACTCAGCATCCATTCGGTCCCTTCTCAGGTTGTCGAGTTGCAACGGATGGCCTGAACCGTTGCAACTGAACTAGGCCACTGTCCCTAGAACCCTCACCATCGAGAGAATACTGATGGCCTTAATTGTTCCCTTGGGTCGTCTTCGGACCTGGAACCCAACCGTGGTCAACTCCCATTGGCATTAGTCGCGCGTTGAATAACAGCCTTAGCTCCAACAGCCCTGATGCCTTATAGGGATGCCAACGGCGGATGTTGCCTTTTAATACTCCTCGTCCTCCCCGCCTTCTCCCTTCACGTTGGAATCTTTCCTGATAGGAATCTTGATGCCTTGAGAAGCGAACGTCTTGCTCAGCGGCGTGCTCTCACACACGCCGGGGAACTTCTTCGCCGAGTATACGTTGAATACCTCACTGAAGGCAGATGCGAGGATCAGGACTTTGCCCTGGTTAACCCTGGATGCATCTCGGCTTTGTCCACCGGGAACCCCGACATTAACAAACGAGAACCTCAACCTAGAACGGCCGTTAGGAGTCTTCGCCCAACATGTTTCGAAGGCGCTCTTACCGGAAAGGACCCTCGGTTCGAACACTCAAGTCCTGCAGAACAAACCAAATACCGATTCGGTCCTGCGTGTCGCTGAGGCGGAAAGCGCTGGCGGCCAAACTGCCAATGAGATTTCTAGTAAACATCCCTTGAGGCTGTCCCCCAACCACGGCCATTCTTGCAATGGCGTTTTGATCCTGAGCGTATCCAGGCTGGGACCCGTTGCGGAATTGGGCCATGGCGCCTTGCGATGGCACCGGAGGGCCCGCATCAGGTCGAAATTGGTGCGGCGGGAAGTACTGCGCCGGAGGCCCATACGAGCCGTTCTGAGTGAACGATGGGGGAGGAACTGGTCGAGTTAGTAAGCTCGTCGTCTCGTTGGAATCGCTCAGACACACCTTGGGCATAGCCTGGTGGCGGAGCAGCGTAATCCTGCACGTATGGGACACCTGAAGATTGGGCATATTCTGGGTGACGACCAGGGGGGTTTGGGGGATGATATTGAACAGGGTTCGAGTCGTTACTTCCGTTGAAGGAGGCGTTTAAAGCCGTGTATGAATAGGTCGTCGTGGATGATATGGATGGCGTTCCGGCCGAGGACCGGACGAGGTTCACCTCTTGCGTGCCCGCCTCGTTCCAGAGATCGACCGTCAACACAAACATGGAGTGATCGATTTCGCTACAGATTGTTAGCCTTGGAAGTGGGACGTAAGCGCGAGACTTGTCACACGCACTTGCAGTCAACCTCTTTCCCCGTGTTCACATCGGTAATGATGAGACGAACACAGGGTGGTGGCGTAATTGGTCTTCGGTCCTGTCAGATACTTAGCAAACCACACAATGGCCTGTATCTGGCGACGGTAACGGGCGCACCTTGTCGCCGAAACCACACATGCGAGCGCGGCGGGGTTGCTGTACAACATCGAGTCTACCGAGTTCATGTTAGCCCATGCTTGATCAGGGGAGGCCACGCCTAGACCTGGACGTACTGGTATTTGCGGTTGGTGGTGTCGTCCACCTTGGAGAAGGAGACCATCTGCGGCGTGCGACTGGTCGCGTCGGCGGCGGGAGGCAAGAGAGAGGAAGTGTTCTCGGCCATGGCGGGCGGGCGCTGTTGTTGCGGGTTTGGGAGCTGATGCTGAACGGGATGAGGTTGCTGATGGAGGGGTTGTTGGTGTTGGAGGTGGTGGGAAGGCGGGGGCGGTTGCTGCTGAGCGTGGTGATGCTGGTGAGGCGGGGGTGGGTGCTGGGCAGGGTGCTGAGCAGGGTGCTGAGGTTGGTGTTGGTGTTGATGTTGGTGATGCGGTTGCGGTTGTGGTTGCGTCTGCTGGTGAGGAGGATGCGGAGGAGGGAGGTGTGAACCGTGCGTAAGCTGCGACGGTGGCGGGTGTTGTCCGTAATGCATGGGAGGTAAGTTGGACGGGTAGCCCGATGCCGCAGCGTTCGCCATGGGCGCCTGCTGCGACATGTCGGGAGGGTGGTGGTAGCCAGCGTTCATAGCTGCCGATTCGAGCGACGAGGGGTTCTCGCGAGGGGGGGGGGGGGGCGCCAGAGAAGACGGGGATTGGGCGACGGGGAGCTGGCGAAGGCGTGCACGCGGCGACGACGATGCAGGGCGGACGAGGACCAAGATCGAGACGAGGACGGTGGAAGTGCGAGTGCGAGTGGGAGGAGAGAGCAAAGAGCGAGGCCTGAGTCGGGAATTATCTATGTCGTCTCGTCGCAAACAGTGGACGGGAGGTGGAGTAGGCAATCGGGCTAGCGAAGCAGTAGCGCGGCGGGAGCGCTAAAGGACCAGCTTTGACGGCAGGCCAAGGAATTGCAGCTGAAGCTCTTTTGTACCCAATGGCTCAAGAAACGCACGAAAGGTACGGGGACTCCGTTATGGAGGAAGGTCGGGAGAGATTATTTTAGTGCTCCGTCGGTACGGAAAACTGCGCTGGAAAACTGGGCCGGCGTCGTAGGGCTCGACCGAGGGGGGTGAGGAAAAACAAGGCTGCCCGTGAGTTTGCTGAAGAGGCCGAGGCGGGGTAGCATCCGTCTTCTCGTGCAGTGCAGCAGCGGGATAGGAGTACGGATATGTCAGCGGGAGGCCAAGGGAGGTGGGATGGGACGGATGGGAGGGCGAAGCCGAGGAATGAAGGGAAGAGAGCCGGCCAATGACAACGACAAGGTGCGAGCCCGAGTCCACGGTAATGGCGAGAGCTAGGGCGAGAGTTGAGACTCGTCGATAGCCTTTGAGTTTCACACAAACAAAGGCAAAATGAAGTTGGGTAAATCTTAAATAGATGAGAACCCAGGGGAGGGGAAAGTTTAAACGGCAAACGGAGCGACACCGTCGTGAAGCTGAGATCTGACAGTGACAGCTGCTGCACACACACCGCCGCCTCCCGTCGTCATCGTCCTGCTCGGGGACACCCCGGCCACGGCACTGTTGGAAGCTCTGTCGGCTCTAAGCGCGCTTGTTTCCGGAGGCACATTAGCACTGGACAATATTCCCCCGATCCCTGCATCGACGGCAAGGCTCTGGCATCGGATCGATTCTCGACTGCTGACTTTCGACTGCCCATGCTGAGCGGTACGATGCAGCGCCTGGAGAGGTACCCGGTGGCGGAGGGCATGCCAGCCCAATCCTTCCCGGCACAAGGACCTCGCATCTGGGGCTTGCAGTTTGGTTTTCTTCACCGCGCTTTCCAGCCAAGGTGGGGGCGGGGAAATTCGTATGTGACGGCGAGGCTACATGACGAGAAGACCAGCCTTCATAAACACCCGATTGTTAGACTATGTCCACGGTGCGATGATGATGTATATTCGATTGCACCTCTAACAAAAGAGAATATCCCATCTTCTTTGTTCGTAAATCTCGTTTACGGGCTTGCATCGGCTTTGCCGTAGCCCAAGTAGGTATTCTCCGAGGTATTTCTGTCATGCCCAGGTACCTTTGTTTCTGTGTAACAAACACTTGTGCTTCCACGACTTCCAAGTTCCATTGCAGCCATCGGCAGTTTTCCGTATCCCAGCCACTCAGCAATACAACTCGAGGCAAGTTACGGTAGCACCATCGTTTAGCGTTCCAGAGTCTTGATCGGTGAATGAAGTCACGATCCATGCTTGTTGTCTCCCCCTCTTTTCCCCATCATCCGGCCCAATCCGCCTCCTCGCGTGAGCTCTCGACCACCTCATCAACGACTGACGGACGGACGGGCGGGCGCTGGGGGAGGTGGACGAATAGGGCTGTATTTCAGATTCCTGATGGCGGCAGACAAAAGTTCGCGGCAGGGAGGCAGGTCATGGGGAAGACGACTCGATCGGAGGAGGTTCGGACTTGGGCCTCTCATGCACGACGGGATGGAAGAAGGGGGCGGCGAGGGACGTGTTATCTATGTACGCTCTCATTGGCGGCAAATGCATGCATGAGAACGAGCCACTGAACCCATGCCCAATGCAAAGCAGGCTCCCTGGAAGGCATCGACGCATCGTTTACGTTACACTCCACGCCGGCGCCCAGACAAATTACCCGATTGTTGGCGGCAGTTGCACAGGAGCAGCCCGACCTAAGTGAAGCGGGAGTTAGGTACCCGACAAGGTGCCTGCCCGGAGGAGCGAAGAGGGGAGCGAAGAGGGAGACGTGTGGACGGAGAGATGTTAGCGGGCGGGCAGCTCAGTGGGTTGCGCGCCACAAAAGAATGCCCCGCCATCATGTTGGAAAGCCCCGCTACCGGAGTCGCTGTAGGTAGTCGACTCAGCAGCACTCACCACCAAAAGAAAGAAATTCCCCCACCACGAACCCAATTGCTGTCGACACCACGTCTCCATTCACATTCCTGCCGCCTCAATCCGCCTGTGCTTGAACGCCCGACATGGATCTCGTCAACAGGTTCGTCTTACCGCCATTTCCGCTGGACGTGGCACGCTACCCCTCAATCAACCCCTCGGCTTGATCCTGGCCCAAATCGCTAACGTCACCCGCCTCAGCCTCGAAGGCCGTCTACTCTTCGCCGTCCCCAAGAGTGAGTGTAGCACCAGATCGGAATCCCAAGCTCCCGCCAGGACGCTGCTAACCGCAATGGCTTGCCAGAGGGACGGCTCAACCACGCGACCCTCAGCCTCCTCGAGGGCGCCGACATCCAATTCCGCCGCGAGAACCGACTCGACATTGCCCTCGTCAAGAATCTCCCCATTGCCCTCATCTTCCTCCCCGCCGCCGATATCCCCACCTTTGTCGGCGAAGGTCGTGTCGATCTTGGTATCACCGGATGGGATCAGGTCGAGGAGCACGATGCCGGCGTCCGTGCCTACAACCACACCCGCCGCAGCTCCGTCGACATCACGACGGGCCAGGATAAGGTGGCCAAGAGCGACATGATCATGGAGCTGGGCTTCGGCTCCTGCAAGCTCCAGGTCCAGGTCCCCGTCAAGGGCCAATACGTCGACGCCAAGGACCTGGTCGGCCGCAACATCGGCACCAGCTTCGTGAACCTGGCCACCGAGTTCTTCGCTCGGCTGGAGGCGGGCGACGACGGCGAGGGCGGCATCTCCCCCCGTAAGATGCGGACCAAGATTATCGAGCTGAGCGGCAGTGTCGAGGCTGCGTGCGCCCTCGGTGTCGCCGACGGCATTGTCGATTTGGTTGGTGAGTGGTCCTGATTGGATCTCGAACCGAGCGCAGGATGCTGACTGTTGTGACACAGAATCTGGTGAGACGATGAGGGCTGCCGGGTTGAAGGCGATTGACACCGTGGTCGAGACGCAGGCGGTGCTCATCAAGTCGAAGAACCCCTCCAACCCGGAACTGATCGAACTCATCAGCTCCCGCATCAAGGGTGTCATTACGGCGCAGCGCTACGTGCTCTGCCAGTACAACATTGAGCGAGCACGACTTGCCGAAGCGACCAAGATCACGCCCGGCAAGCGGTCGGCAACGGTGACGACCCTGGACGAGTCTGGCTGGGTTGCGGTGAGCAGCATGGTGGAAACGAAGAAGATTGCTCTGGTCATGGATGACCTGACGCGACTCGGGGCCCAGGACATTCTGGTGCTCGACATTCACAACGCGCGATAGATGTGCAAGAGGTATAATGGGAAGATTGGATACGGAAATTGGGCTGGCGCGCAGGACCATGGGTATTTACGGATACACAGAATTGGGACCAACAACAAAAAAGAGAAGGGGAAGTGGACTGGAGAGACTATAGATTGGCTTCACATTGGTGCCATCTTAATGAGATATCCCGTTGCGGCTTCAAGGAAGATGCTGGATCGCTGCCATGACGTGTTGGCCGGTTGCAGTGGCCCCGCTGGAATGGAATGGGGGGGAATTGACGATATGTCATCGATGACGGCAGATGGGGGATTCTACGATTCTCGTCGAGACATAAAGTCGAGTCGCCAGTCCAGAGAGTGAAATCATCCAAACCTGGCATCGTGACCAACGTTCGCTTGTTGGGCATCTATTTTACACTCGCTTTCGGGTTCACTAAGCCTCAGTCAAGCCATCCCGACGTTACGCAGCTGTGGCTGAGAGGCTGGCAAATGGATTCACGACCCCGCGGCGAAGTGAGCTCACCACACGCAAGATTAATTCAGGCACGCCTTGTCCAGTGTTCCCTCCCTCCTTCGTAAAAGCCCATCGGCTGTGACGGAAGCTGGTTTGGGTTAAAAGGTGTCCCGGATTCCCCCCCCCTCCCCCCCCCCTTCGTTTTCCTTTGTTCTTATCTGACACTCGTTTCATCCGCAGCACTTCCTCACGCATCCAACAATAAGACAAACTTCGCAATGGTGTCGCCTGCTTCGTCTCGCTCGGCGTCACATTCGCCTGCGAGGGATAATAACGACCAGGGCCTTCAAGGACCGAAGCCGCCGTCAGCTCTATATTCGGTGGGTCTTACCGTCTTCATCCTCCTGGTTCAAGCCTTGTCTGCATGAAGAATGCTTGGGGGGAACGTTTCATGTTCGAGAAGGAGGGAAGGGGGGAGGGGGGAGGGGGGCATTTGTTTCACAGGCAAACGAGCATTTTGCTGACACTCTTCTTTCTCGTTGCTAGATGGTCATGACGCCCGTCAACCTGACGGTGTTCCTGATATCGCTCCTCATCGTCGACCTGCGCTACTCCCTCGCCCGCGCCGAGAACGCCTCGGGTCGCGCGGCTGGCGGGCTCTGGCCGTGGCTGCCCGTCTGGCTCCGGCGCGTGGTCCTCTCGCTGAGCGGTCGGGGCCGCGCGCCGTACGGGCCGCCGTCGCCGCCGGGCAGCAGGTCGTCGGGCCGCCGCGGCGAGGGCCAGGGGTGGCACTACCACAGCAAGCAGAAGAAGCTGATGCGGATGGAGGCCGACGAGGCGTTCCGGCTGCGCGGCGCGGTGCTGGCGGTGCTGGCGGTGCTGGGCGCGGCGAGCGTCGTGCTTGCGTGGTGCGTGGGGAGCCGCGTCGTTTCCGAGCTGAGACGGGCTGTGGCTGCTGCGGTTCGCAGCTGATGTTACATGGGGGGAAGGGAGACTTTTCTCGCCCCGGGCGTTGTTGCCCAGGAGAGAAGATGCAATGATTCTAGTGCAGGGCATGGGTTAGGGAAAAGGCGAAGCTATTCATGCAGGCCGTCTTCGTATTCCTGAGCGTTTTGCCCAATTGCCCGCGCGAGCAGGGACGCCATGACGGCCTTTCCTCAGGGCTATCAGGCCCGAAATAGCCCGTCGATCACATCACCGGCGTGGTGCTTCGTGCAGGAGCGCAGGTATTAGTTCAGGGGGGGGGGCCTGGGTATTATGCAGCGGCGGTGGTCCTGACGTGGTTTCATCCCTCGAATCATTGGGCTTGTTTGATGATCACGCACGAGACGAGACATGCAGAGAAAAGGAGATGGGAGAGTCAGGTTTGGGAGCAAAATGGTTTTTTGTCATGTGGCTCAAAGGGTGGTCGCGGTTGCAGGTGGAAGTTGATCATGCCATTCCACCGACAAGCGCGAGAGAAGAAGAATGTGATATGTACGAATACCAAGAAGAAACAAATGCAAGAGAAAACGCCGCAGTAGTCGAAGAAGAAGGTCCCGTCCATCCTCGCCCGTGGCTCCCAAAATAATCCCATTTCGTGGTCCATAAAAGCGTCGTATCAAAAAAAAAGTTCCAAAAAAGGGTTTCGAAGAAGTATATCCCAAATAATCTCCCATCCATCATCCATCCCATTCATTTGCCTCTAAAAGGCATCTTCAAAAGTTGAGCGACCCCATGCGCTCCTCGACACTCCCCCAGTAGACCAAGGGACGGGGTTCGAGGACGTGCAGCTCGCTGCCGAACCGGCGGCGCTCCTCCTCGAGGCCCGCGAGCGACGGCTGCCGCATGATGATGCTGTTGATGGTCGACGCCGACAACGACGACGAGACGCTCGTGTGCGACGAGTACGAGTCGCGAGCCGACGAGGACGATGCGCGGGACGAGCGGCGGAACGAGTCGCGCAGGCGGGAGGGCGAGAAGCGCGCCGAGACGGCCTCGAAGCGGGAGGTGGAGGAGTGAAGCATTTTGAGATTAGGAATGGCGATGTGGTTCGTGGCGGTTTAGTTGGTGTTATTGTTGTTGTTGTTGGTGGTGTTGCAGTGAAGAGAGCGCAGCAAGCCACTTGTCCAGAAGTCGGCCGAGGAGATGACGACAGGCACAGCCTTGATCTGAAGAGATGTTTGTCGCGTCGAGTAATAATAATAAAACGAATGACTGAACACGTCAAAAGTGTAGACGAGTGGTGGAAGCTTCACGCAGTTCAACCACGAAGCAGGACCAGAAGAATAAGACGAAGGAGGGGGGTATAGAAAAAACAACACGTCCCAATAGCGAACCCAACCGAAAACGAATAATAATAATAAAAACAGGCCAGAAAAAGCGACCACGACTCGTCCCTTTTATCAACAACCAACGGGAGGAAAACCCCTCCCCCTCGGACGATTTCGTGGGCGTTTTTGCGGGCGACGGAATGCACTCACCAAGCATGAACTTGTGTCAAGTGTATTGACAAGGATTGCTGCGGTTGCGCACGGTTTGTTTCACATTTCTCCTTCTGCGACTGCCACCATCTCCACCAGCTGAAACCAAAGTCGCAAGGAAAAGATCAATCATGGGTTGGTTGGGGTGAGGTGGCGAAAAATAGATCTTCAAGGGGCAAGGTTCGCTCGCGTGTTTGGGACCGATTTGGTGGAGGCGACTTTGTGAGGCATCTGTGACTGTGACTTCTGTGACTTCTGTGACTTCTGTGAGGCATTGTGAGGCATTGTGGTGAGGGTTCTTAACAGACTCCCATCTCCAGGTATCATGTTCATCATACAAATAATCTACCTGCCAAGTCGTAACTCGCCTTCTATTCCCCTGAATAAATAATGCAAAAAAAAAGCCCGACGCCTTTTCCCCTCTTTTGGAGTTACATGACCCAAACATACCCAAGACTCGCCCACAAACAATAAAAAAAGTCTCGTCTCCACGACGTTTGATGACGTCTTCCTCCCTACGAAGACATTACGCGGAACCCGTCGAAACGCCCTCTCAGTCTCCGTATCGGGGCTGCCCCGGTCGTCGCAGAGAGGCGCTGCGGCGGATGCTTTCCACCCACACCGAGTCGTCCAGCATTCCCCGGACCTGGCTCGCGCTCGCCGCGCCCGTCGTCGGCTCCGCGCTCTGGTGCCCCGCGGCCGGGTGCTGCTCTGGCTGGTCGTACGCGTCCGATTCCTGCAGCTCGAAGCTGAAGGCCGACGGCGTGGCGTGGTGAGACGTCGTCGTCGGCGGTGCGGCACGCGGCACGCTGAGGGGATGCGCCCACGATGTGTCGTGCAGCGACAGATCCGCGCCGCCAAACCAGCTTCGGTGCTGGTCGCCGTCCGTCGGGGATATCGGTGACGACAGTCCCACGGGCGAATGAGGTGCTGCTCCGCCCATCAGGCCCTCGTCCTCCTCCACCAGGATGTCGGGGATGTCCAGGTGAGGGATGCCCGTCATCCGCGCAGACTGCTTCATCTGCATGTGCTTCCTGAACCTCCGAGACCAGTACCTATCGTGTGGTCAGTACACGTCTTGCGTGTCGAGACGAATCGCCACTCACAGTGTGTCAAAGAAGCCAAGCACAATGCGCCGCCGAACCTGCTCTTCCACACGCTGAAGTCGTGCGCGACGCCTCAAGAACTCTTCCAGTCTGCTTCACGTTAGCCACTCCGTCCTACACGGGCCGGGTTGGTACTCACTTCAGGCTCTTGCTGTCGCTGATGATGTTGTAGTGCGCGAGAATCATGAGCACCGTAGTGAAGGAGATGCCCCGATCTGGGTCGGCCGACACCATGACCTCCTCGTAAAAGACGTTGAACCGGCGTCGCGCCTGTCGGATCTTGACCACGTCGAGTTTGGCCAGGCGCTGGTTCAACTTGTCAAGATCGATCTCCCGCGACGGCCCTTGAGTCGACGTCGCAATGGACATGTGTCGCGTCGTCATGGGATCGTTCTGCACGTCGTCGAGGATGGAATGCACCGAGTCCTCGGGGTCGTACACGCGCATCTGGAACACGCCCGAAAGCTCGCCGAGCAGCCGCGGAAAGGCGTCCTTGGTGATGTAGCCGCTTCCTGCAGGGTCGACGCTTCGCCAGGCCTCCTTGAACCGTCTGATCTCGTCTCGGTCGACGACGGCCATGCCGCTGGAGCGCTGGTAGACGTAACTGAAGCTCTCGTAGATCAATGACACGAACAGGTTCACAAAGATGTACATGCTGACAATGTTCCACGCGATGAAGAGGAACCTGGCCCAGTTCTTGCTGCCGCAGTCGCTGTCGAAGAACTTGGCCTCGTCCACGCACAGCGGCGGCTCAATGTTGGCGTAGTCCTCCATGATCTCGTTCCATCCCTCGCCGAGGCTCATCTTGAAGAGCAAGATGAGGGCCTTGGGCACCGTCCGGAAGTTGAGGTCGCTGGTTTCGTTGCCGGCAAAACGGGTTAAACTAAACGCCTGCGTCATGGCAATGGCAAAGACCAGGAACACGACGAGCCACGTAGCCAGCAGGTTTCCGATCACCGTCAGACTGGCCGCGGCCGTCTTGAACAGCTGATCTAAGGCGTCGTTGCGCGGGATGAGAAGCAGCACGATGCCCACGAAGAACACCTTATGTAGCTGCACGTAGACCTCGTCGCCGGTGCGGGAGATGAGCAGGATGAGCGTGGCGATGCAGGCACCGCCGACGATGAAGAGCGAGTACATGTCCCACGAGCTTCGCCGGAACCTCGCCCATCCCAGCCCGATGATGCGGATGGCGATGTTGATGACGTAGATGACGATGAAGCCAAAGAAGATCAGATCTCGCGCATCCTGCCACCAGCTCGGCTCCTCGCTGTATTCCGACATCAACAAGCCCGTGTGCAGCACCAGCACGATGGTGATGAACTGATACCACTTGCCTCGCTTCTCAATGGCTCGCTTGTGGCACCACTTCTTCCAGCTCTTCTCTGAGTCGTCGTACGAACTCTTTGAAGGCGAGATCTGCCGCAAGAGCTTTCGCAGCTCCAGCCAGGATCGTTGCTCGGCCGTGAGGAAGGCCACGCCCGTTTGTTCCGTGTAGTTTCGCATGAAGACGGAGATGAACAGGGTCAGCACGAAGACGGTCGCCAACAGGTTGAATGCCACAAAGAAGAGTGCGTTGCCCTGCGAAGCAAGATCCTTTGGCTGTTTGTAGTAGCCGGTGATGGCTTGCGAGGCAAAGGACACGTCGATCCAACCCTCCTGGCTGACAATCTGGAAGAGAACAAAGAGCGAGGATCCAAAGTCATCAAAGTTGAAATACGGGTTGGCGGCGACACGGGGAGCAAGCATCGGCCAGTCCGAACGGAACGGCGTGCTGTTGTACTCTCCGAAGCAATCGTTCATGGTGCTGATGCCATCACCGTCGTTGCAGGTGAGCATCATTCCGCTAAACAGGTTCACTCCGTAGATGGCAAACGGAATCAGCAGCGACAGTGAGACGAAGGCGGCCTATCCGAGTCAGTAACGTTGACACCATTCTTCGCGCATTCTTACTTACACCGAGAATCTTCCACCATCCAACGATAATGAGATCGTGAAACGTATTCCTCGCACTGTTGCTGACGTTGAGCAAGCGAAGCGCTCGGAGAGCCTTGAACGCGCCGATGGCTCTAGAAATCGCGCCGTCATTGATGAGGAGCGTCACCACGTTGATCCAAAGCGTCACGAGCACGACGGTATCCATCAGCCCCCAGGAGCTTCGCAAGAAGGCGTTCGGGGTCCAGAGGAGCCCGTCGGCAACAATCTTGATGACGGCTTCAATGGTGAAGATGACGGCAAAGGCCATGTCCGTCCAGATGTACCAGTTGCGGATGCTGAAGGCGTGATCCTGGTAGTACTCCTTCTGATAGAGAGGTGTGGTGATGCAGGCGAGGATCACCATGGCCACGATGGATGCATAGATGAAGATGGTAAAGGTATACCAGGCGACCTTGTTCGGCTCCAGTCCGTCGAAGCGCTCAGGGCCGCGGGCCGGTCCGACCAGCTGTTGGCAAAGCCGCCGCAGACGGTTCTCTGGCGTGAAGAAGAACAGAGAATTGTTGTACTTTGGATACCGCGCGAGGTATTCGCGCTGCGCTCTTCGACGAGCCGACGTGGCTGACACTGCTTGTTGAGCCATGAGTCGAGGGTCCTGCGTGTCGTTTGGCCCGTCAAACCGAAGATTGGAGTAGAAGGGGTTCGGTTCCTTGCTCGTCACTCGCTTCACCGCCTTCTTCCACGTCTTCGCAAAGAATCCAGTGCTGACATCGCCTCCTAGGAGAGTCGTCTTGGTCCTCAGCGGTGGACGAGGATGGCCGTCGCTGTCGTGGAGCGGATCGTTCGGGTCGTCGAGGAACTCGCGAACGACGGCGTCTTTGAGAAGCATCTCGATTGTCGCCGGTCCGTAGTCGAGGGGATCCTTGTGCCGTCTGGCCTTGCCGAAACTGAAGATGGTCGTCAGTGCCAGATGACTCGAGGGGCTGCCAAGGTCCCTCCTTTGCAGGAAGGCCTTGACCTGCTGCAGCCGCTTTTCGTCTTCGGAAATGTCAAAGTTCTCTTGGATAACAGCAATGAACATGTTGACCAAAATGAAGAAGGCGACGATGAACCAAGCAATGAGGAGAATTGCGCCAATCCACGACGTTTGATGTGGCCGGGTGTACTGAGTGACATTATACAGAATTTCCGTCCAGTTCTCACTGGTAAGGATCTGATACATGCCGAGAAAGGAGTTGAAGATTTGGTAAAATGATATGCGAACGAGCTCGCCCTCGTCGTTCTCCTTGGGAAGCTCGCCTCTGAAGAGCTGCGACGCAAAGATGGCCATCAGGAAAGTCATGAGGAAGACGAAGAACATGAGATTCGCGATACCAGTTGCATTGCCCAGAACGAGCTGAATGAGTGACCTGGTGACGGGAATCGCCAGAACGACACGATAGGCTCGCAGGATTTGGAAGATGGTCAGCCAGTCATACACTCGTGTGCCGCGGATGGGCGGAATGAGAATGACGGATGTAATCACGGCCAGGCCCAAATCGAAAAGGTCGCGCCAGCGACGGTGGAAACGGTTCCAGTCGGAGAGGAAGCGGATAATCATCTCAATGTCGAGGACAATCGTCACCACCACCTCTGCCGTGTCGATGAATTTCCCCCGGAATTCCGACATGGACGAACTGCGGCAGGCCTGGCACAACAGCCCAAAGGCGATGATGACGACCCAGATGGCCGACGTCTTGTCGTAGATTCGCTTCAAAGGGGAGATTCTTCGAAGCCTCTCGTCGACTTCGGGTTGCTGCTGCATCGGCTCCTGGTCAACTGTGAAGGCACTTGCCTTGCTCTCTTCTCGAATCACTTGGAACGAGGACGTGATGACTGCAATGAGCAAGTTAGTCAACCACAGCATCATGATCATGATGCCTGCACCGAAAAAGAGGGCCGATTGGGAGTAGTCCGAGCCCATGGTGCTATACATGAGGTCGGAGAACGTATTGGCGCTCATGATGACGAAGACAAGCTCCAGAGAGTTGAAGATGTTGTCAAAGTTGACGGTCCCGTTGTACGGGTTGTTCTGCTGCAGGCAGATGGAGCCTTTTGGACAGATGAAGCCCTTCCCGTTATCGGTTCCTGTCGTCAGGTTCGTCAACGACTTTTCCTTGTCGAACTTGAGCCAAGGCATGACCACGTTTCCGACGGAATTGTTCAGATATCCGCCGCAGAATTCCGCCGTATTCGTGTACGAGGCCGTCAAATTGGTTGGGTCGTCAGGATCCAGCCATACACATTGACGACTCAAACTGGCCTTGAAGCTTTGAACTCCAATGATGGCAAACAGGAGCCAAAAGAAGGAAAGGAGAAATGCGACACGCACGAGAAGCGGTGTAGCCTTCTTTAGGCTTCTCAAAATGATCTAGTTTCAGTTAATAAGAAGACACAGGACACCAGCGTAGAAGGGATAGTACCGCTGTGCCATTCGTTAGAGACAACAGTCTCAGAATACGGAGGCAGCTCATCATCCTAAAGACAAATAAATGGTGCTCAACCTCGAGCCCCAAGATGCTGAGGACAAACATCACCCAGTAGGACACCACGGCAACGAAATCAATTCGATTAAATGAATGCCGGAGAAAGGCGCGCCGAGCAAGTTGAAACCGCTGTTGCTCCTCGACAGATCGTGGCAAGGCCTGTTGTCCCTGCATAAACGTCGTGAAAGAACGAGCAATTGTTGACGGCTCAAATTGGAGGTGGCTTCTGTTCCGGACCGACTTTTGCCTCTCAGGTTGGAAAATCGCCCGGTATTGATCAGCAACCGCGGCCCGGACGCCTCTTTGTCGATCGATAGTGCTGTACGCTGCCGCGTTGAAGATGAAGCCAGAAACGATGATTCGCGCAAAAAGTTCAATTGTGAAGACGATAAACAGTCCCAGCATGATCCATTCAATAACGGTCCCTTCCCATTTCTCGGGGCGCTGGTCCCCATCGCTTGAAATAGGATGCGCAGCCTCCACCGCGAGGAGAACCGTCTGAAGAACGATTAACAGAAGTAGAAAAGGCTCTGTGTAGGGGTTCACAAGCAAGTCGCAAAGCCAGAGCCTCAGGGGGTTCTCGGGAGAGAATATGCCCAGAGACTTGCCTTTCAACGGATTTGGCGGAGGTGGTCGAGGAAGCGACTCAGACACATAGTCTTGGGCACCCCCAGTCTTCTCCCCCGAGGCGTTAACAGGTGACCGGTACGCTGTGTCGACAAGCATCGAAGCGATTGTCTCGTGAGAGTTGGTCCGTTGAAGCGGGCGAGGAGATTGCGAGCGATGGCGAGAGGCGCGGTTGTCAACGAGTTCGCTCTCTCCGCTGAGGTTGACCACACGCTGTGACATGGCCCGAACAATAGACCCAGCCCGAGACAAAGCCCCCGTGGGAGACCTCGACCGTCGATATTCGTTCGGGTTAAGGCTATTTCCATAGCTGTGGTGCCCCGAGGCCCTCGCATTGGGTGTCAGGTCCTGTCCTAGGCTTCTGGTGTTCTCACGACCTCGCCCCGGGGAGTTGCTGACGCTCGACACGGTCTGGAAGCTATCTCGAGGTCGCTCGTCACGATGACTGGGCGAGAGTGTGCCGGAGATTGGCTCGACGCGGGACGTAAGCGGAACCGTATCGGACTCGACGTAGTCTGCGGCCGTGGCATCTTCGACGTAAGGACTTGGTCGATCGAATGGGTTTGTGGATAGAGAGGTCGTCGTGGGAGGCGCATCTCTGAGGTTGTGAAAGTCTGGTGGTAAGGCAGCTTGGAGAGCCATCGGATCTATCGGGGAGTGAGGGGGTTCATCGCCGTCGGTTCGTGAGTGGTATGGTTGTTCCCAGTAAGTCGAGATGCCAGGTAGATTCGCCGCCATCTGAGCTTCCGTCAGGGAATCGGATTGGGGCTGGTGGGGGTTGCCGGCGCCCAATCCCCCCGTCTGGCTGTTCCCATAGGAGGAGCCGTCGAGATTTTGCAGCGGGATTGATTGGCGCCGTGACGGGTCACCGCCCGGGAAGTTGGAGGACATCGCGATGCCTCAGCAGGATGCGAAAGGGGATAGACGATGGGCCGCCGACGTGGCCCAGGGTCAGGATAGGAGTGTTTGGCGGGGATTCGTGCCGCATGGAAGCATCTTTGGCTCTCCTCGACTTGCTAGACGCGTGGATTACGCTGTATGGGACAAATCTGGAGAAGGAGATCCGACAAGCCAAGCCAGGAGGCCTCGAGCTGAAGATACGAGTATCACAGTGAGACTGGTTTTGGACACTGTCCCCCGACCAATGATTAGGGGTCGCGACGCAGGCGCATCCCGCATTTCCTAATTTAGAACACGCCGCGACACAGTGCGACAAAGCGCAAGCTCTCTAATCTGCCCGTGCTTGGGGGTCGAACTTTGTACGTGTCGCATGTGGTTGTGGCTGACTGCGCCACAAGTTCGCCAGTTCGCGACGGGACTTTCTAGCGCTCGCAAGCCCGAGACCAGGCACCGTGACGCGCCAAAGCCATCGCCCAGCAGTTCAGTCTCCCGCATCGATATTAGCAATTCGCCATCATGTCGACGCGCAAACGATCCTTCCAGGCCTTCGAAGGCGATTCCGGTGATGCAGACGCCTCCTTGCTGCATCGCATCCGAAATATGTGGCATTTCGCCAATCTTTGTCAGTGGATTTACATCTTTGGCAAGGCTGCCAAAATTCCAGACTCCATTGACGTCGAGGTATCGTCATTTCCAGTTGCTCCCTTGGCAAATGCTAACATGACCATCTTTCGCTCAGGAAATCGAGACGGAATGCCTTAAACCAAACTCCCCCATGCTCGGAGACATTGCTCTGTCAATTCTCAAACTCGTCTCGTCACATCGCGGCCTGACGTAGGTCCGCCGCACCCATCCAACCGTCGTCTCGCTAACAGAGCATCAAGTCCCGATATTTTCGACGAGCAAACACGGAAGCTGTTTCAGGCGAGGTCGCCTACCTGGAACCCGTTTGGGGGTGCCGAAGTGCCCGTTAAATTCGACGAGTTCGACGTCTTCACGAAGGTATTCCCAATCGCAATCATACTCGTTCAAGCCACAGCTAATCACCGAGTACTACTTTGTCAGGTTCGAGTCCTACAACAACTAACCCAATGGACGATGCTACACCCTGAGCGAATACGAGACAAGATGGAGGAACAGAAGGATATAGAGCAAACGAGCTGGGTAGAAAACTCAACGTCGCTTATCAGAATCTAGCTAACATCTCCAACAGAGAATCGAGCCCTATGGATGGGATGCAGACGACCGAACATACTACGTTTTAGACGACAACAGGGTCTACCGCATGACTGAGCCTCCGGCGGCTCCGACTCCGAAACCGAAAAAGTCGAAACCATGGCGCGGCGGACGGAGATCGAGCAAACGACGTCGAACTACGATTGCCTCCGAGGACCAGCGATCCGATACCGAAAATGGGGACAACGAGGAACAGCCCGAAGACGACGGTCTCGGCGGTATGAAGTGGGAGTGCCTGGCCATCACACTCGACGATGTTCAGGATATCGTCAATGGATTTCGAAAGACTCGGGACGAAAACGAGAAGATCTTGAGAAGTCAGTTGGCGGAGCACCTTTTACCAATCTTGGAAAAGCAAGAAGAGGCCCGCAAGCGCAAGGAGTTACAGCGCGAGCGCGAACTTGTCAATTTGGCCAAGATGGCCAACGCAAAACGATCCAGCCGCATCGCCAACAAAATCGAACAACAGAAACAAGAAGACCAGGCCAAGGCAGAGGAAGGACAACGTCGAGAAGCCGAAAGAGCATCGCGCCTCGAAGAGAAGAAAGACTTCGAACGGAAATTGGATAGGGACCAAAGGCTATTCTCTCGAGAAAAGCGGCTGCAGGAACGTGAGGCTCGTCGTCACCAACACGAAGAAGACTTGGCGCAACTATCAGAAGACAGCAAGAAGGTTGGGAGTGCTAATGGACGGGTGTCGGAGCGTCAACTTCAAGCTGAGATGGAGCGAAACAAGCTGGCCCTCCAGGAACTCAAGCAAGAGGAGGAGGACTGGGTGTTCGACTGTACGTGCGGCCTATACGGCCATGTCGACGACGGTACGCATAGCGTCGCGTGCGAGAGGTGCAATGTATGGCAGCACAGCAAGTGCGTCGGTATTACCGAGAAGGAGGCCGAGCGCCCCGAGTTTCAGTTCGTCTGCTCGCCATGTCGTCGCGAGCAAGAGGCCAAAGGTCGTCCTAGGGCAACCATCAAGCTGAAGCTTCATCCGAGCAAGAGTCCTGATGGCAAAGGGCAACAACCCACCCAGCAACCTACTAATAACAATGGCTCTCGCATGGGCCACATCCTCTCCAAGCAGCCTATCTCGTCACATGGATCAAAGAGCCAAGGTCCGAACCGTGTGTCTGCAGATGGCTCGTCCGCGGTGGCTTCTCACGAGGCCAACGGTTTTGCTCAGAATGACGTTGCCCCTTGCGATGCGCGATCAGTGGTTGCAGGCCCTTCGGGCCAGGCCAGCAATGGCACCTCGCCAGGAACAAGATCCATCATACCAGCCCCGGTCAAGCTAGAAGCTGGAGGGCCGGGGCGGGAATCGCAAGCCGACAACTCGCATAACCCGGACCTTGGCTCACCTGCGGCGTCGATCAAGACGACACCCACGTCCAACAGCTTTAGCAGCCTGCAGGGCGGGCGATCGTTCGAATCAGCACTAAGAACCCCCAAAATCAGTCGCGACATCTACCGGGCGGCATACGAACAGAACGGCAGTCTCCCTGCAGAGGGCGGACTCTCCCCCACCAAACACTCACCGCCACGGCCCCCGGATGCAGGGAATGCAAGCAGCATTAGCATCTCGACTCCCATCCTCCCGCCGGTCAGGAGCCTCTCGCCGTCGCCCAAACCGCAGGTGTTGACCCCGCCGTCCAAGCCGTCCAACCCGCCGCAGCCCGCGAGCAGTCCCTCCTTCAAGCTATAAGTAAGGAAGGCCCCGGGCAGCTCCGAGTTGATCATGCGCGGGGTATACGGTTTGGGTCCCAGAAGCTCAGACCTGGAGGTCGAATCACGGGATAGCACGAAACTTGGTTAGTTCAAGCCACAGCCGCGATTAAAGTGCCGAATGAATAGGATATTCAATTACTTAGTTCAGTATTCAGTCGCGCCCAGTGGAGTGCTGGAATACAATACAGATGCTCCGGAAACGCCGTCAGGTCCGCCCATGCCTGCATACATTCTTCCAGATTCAACTCGGCCGGTGTGGATGGCCAAGCCCAAGCACAGGCCCTTATTTGCTACTACTACACCTAAAAAGTCATGTATTGGCAAACACCCAAAGTCCGCTTCCATCAATAACAACAACCGGGGCCGACATTGACACATTAACGCGCCTAGATGCGAAGTTTAACTGACATTGTTTCCCGTGTCGAACGCGCTAGCACCTGTTATCATGCCGCTGCTCGTCCGGCCCTCAGCCCGCCCACGACGTGTGAAGCTGGAGGTGAGCTGCGAGTTGCCGACTAGCCCGCATCCCGCCCATCACCAACTGGCAAACACGACGGCAATGGACCAACAAGACGCGAGAGAAGGCCAGACTCCAGCTTGGCACCGCCCCACCGGCATCACAACGGGCACCAGGCCCCAGGCCCCAGGTCCAGGCCCCAGGGACGGGGTGTTCGCCGCTCCGTGGGAGGAGGACGTCGCCTTCTTTCTGTCTATTCCCATCCTCAAAGGACGCGCCAAACAGTGTGTCAAAGGAATGCGCCGTGGCTTGACTAGCGCGACGCCAGGCCTGCGCCCAATCAACACTCCGACACAATTGTTCTTTGCCATTCCAGTCCCTCCCTCCGAGGGGGAGAGCGACAGCATGTAGGGCGACTAGCGGCTCTCATCATTCATTCTCCCTTGCGTTTGACGTGGCCAGGCGGTGGGAAGGGCCGGGAAGCGACCTGCGATGCAGCTTGAGCTCAACACCAGATGCGAGATGGTGTACCTATGTACTTCCCCCCTCTTCCCTCCCCCCTTCCCCCTCCACCCTCAACCTACTTCTTTGCGACGGATGCGGCTCATCCTTGATTGTCTATTTGTGGGAGTGGTCCTCGCTGCTGTTGGGTTGATGTTCACCTGGGAAAGAAAGCCCACCGGATGTCATGCACATGCAAAGACGGAACGTGATAGGTAGACTCAAAGAAACGGAACAAAGAGCTATTTTATCCGACTGGTGCATCTGTTCATCTGTTCGCATCAACCCGTCCGTCGTCTTATTTAAGAGGAAGGAGAAAGAAACTCTTCCCCATCCGTAACCTCTCCCCAGTCAAAGAAGCCTCCCCTTGGTTGCTCTACCTTCCCCTGACGCCTTCTTTTTGCGAAAAGCCCAGCCAGCCTTTTCAGCCTTGCAACCCAGCCTCCATCGACAAGCAGCCTCCAAAGAGACATCTCGGAATGGTCCAGCCAGCACCACCGTCTCCTGCACCTTCCAACGGCGACTATCGTCAACTGCCTCCAACGATGAACGCCGCCGCCAACACCTCCCATCCGCAAAACGGGATGCCCCTCTCTCAAGACGTGTACCCGCACACGCACTCCAAGTTTGTCAACGGGACCGGCTTCCTCGCCCAGGACCCTTCGCAGGTCTATGCCCAGAAGTTGGTAGGTTGTCAACTCGCCCAGGAGCTTCCCGTCTTTGTTTCAGTCCGGAATGCCGGTTCTAACATGGTGTTCAAGGGACCCTATCCCGTTGAGCAGGCCTTCGGGAACAACTACGGACCCCTCCCTGTGGAGTTGGGCTACAACGTAAGCAACTACGACTTCATCCTCGGAGGAGCCCAGATTGACCAGTTTCAGGTTCAGCCTCCCTACACTCCTGAAGCATCGCCTCCAACACCCAGTGCGAACCCTGAAGCCATGTCGACGCGAAGCGGCCTCAGCATCTCCAAATCGCCCATAGCGATCAAGTCTCAAGGGGCGAGGGGCGGGCGGGTGACAAAGAACACCAAGGACGCGCGACACAAGAAGACGACTTCGATTCTCCCCAAGTCTCTCAGCGAAATCGCAAAGGACATGCCCCACGTGCCCGTTGCCGACATTGGCGCCTTCGTGAGCCGCTCCGCTGAGCAACGGGTGCAGGAGACTGCGCGCAATAAGAAGCCCGGCCAGATCAAGCGGCCGATGAACGCCTTCATGCTGTACCGCAAGGCCTACCAAGAAGTGGCCAAGACGCAGTGCACTCAGAACAACCACCAACTGGTGTCCAAGGTCTGCGGTGCGGGGTGGCCCATGGAATCCGATGAAGTTCACGAGCAGTTCACCGAATGGGCCAAGATGGAGCGAAACAACCATCAAGCGGCACACCCGGGATACAAGTTCACGCCTTCGAAGCCGCGAAAGGGGAGACCCGAGACGGATGGCGAGTCGACCATCTACTCGGACCTCGATGATCCCGAATGGGGCTCCCCTCATCGCTTCCCGCGAGGGGCATCAAGAAGACCAGCAACGAGACAAGTGTCGCGCTTGAGCGAAACCCCTTCGCTCGGCTATGAACCCTTCCCCGACGCGATGGACACGGCTCCAATGCCCACGTACCAGGACATGTACCAGTATCCCATGCCAGTGCGGCAAGACACGTTGCCCTACGGCCATGTCGATCCGTGTCCGTACGATCCTTGTCTCCATCACTCTCACATGCATCACATGCATCACTTGATGCCCAGGCACACGTCCCCGGGCTTGGAATACACTCCCCACCACCACATGGATCACGACCCCAAGCTCCTGGACAGCTACTACCGGGGCATCGTGCAAGCCAACGATCCTTTTGGTGAGGGAGCGTTCTCCGGGGGCGGCTTCCCCTATGGCGAGGTCCCCGGCGACTTGGCTCTCACTGCCGATCATGCCTGGTACACGCACCCGGATCCTCATACGGACGCTACGTACGAGACGGGGCCGGCCAAGGCCGACTACGCCGAAACATCGGCGCAAGACGCCTACCTGAAGGGCAAAAACGAAGACTGGAAGGTCCAGGAACTACAAGACGAGGCTGGCCAGTTTGAGGAGTGGATTGCCCAGACCGAGCAGGGTCTGATGTAAAGTTGGGTTAGACGGCGTTGAAACTGGAAGACTTGAAAGCAAAGAACGGGGTTTGGGTACGAGTAGTCAAGAGATTGGGTTCGGCATCTTTGGAAAGAGGACGGCGTTTTGCGTTTTGGAAATGGAAATGGAATTGGGATTGGATCGGCTTAGACGGTTGGGTATCTCGCGTTGTTGCGTGCAGGCAATTCTAAACATTTAATTTTTCTTGTACTCCTCGCTTCCTCTGCACGCCATGCATCCAGTCCGAGTGATGTTGCAATAAAGCTGATTTAGGGCGTCCACCGATTCTTGTTACGGGGAGGCAGATGCTCCATCAGCTCCATCGTGGCTCCGTGGCATTTCTAGCGGGTTCGCTTAGTCATGCATGGGACCCCAAGCTCCAGGCGAGTTGCGACTTGGCCCCAAAGGCAACTCCAACTCGCGAAACACAGCAACCCACCAGCACACACACCATGACTTTGATCTCTCGCGCAGTTACCGTTACCGGCCTCGTGCTTCTCGCACACGCGTACGCTCTCCATTCAACCCCTCCACGTCCCAACTCGAGCTGACCACATAACTACCCAGGTGCTATTCGGCCCAAGAGCACTCGGCCATCGCATCCGCAACTGCGCAGCACACGCAATCGCAACCGCTCGCCGCGAGCTCCCTACCGATCGACATCTCCATCGAGGCGCTGGTGGCGACGCTGGTCGTGGTCCTGGGCTTGGTCGTGGGATCCCCCAAGCTCCGGCCCATCAGGTGGAACGAATGGGCGGGCAAGATTGAGCGCGAGGGCGCGGCCGGCTTCCGCTCCGGCGGCGGCGGCGGCGGCGACGTGGACAAGGACTACCAGGGGAACCCCTTTGCGGTGCTGGAGACGCGCCCGGGCTTCGTGGATATTCGCAAGCAGCGGCGGGACTTTGCTGATTGGGTCAAGGCCGGTAGCAAGTGATGATATCATGGAGCCGAACTACCTTTGAGAGTGCTGGGTACCTTATGGATGGAATGCCGTGGAGTCTACAGGCGTGGCAGGAGTCTTTTCAGTAGGCTATCCCGTTGTATGATACATGCCGAAAGGAAAGCAGGCAGCCACCGCTTCGATGGGACCGTGTATAATAATAAAACTCATAGACAACCACTTTTCCGATTCCGTTCATGTCAAAGTCTAGACTTGACTCGTACTTCGAATCAAGAGTGAGCACGAGCACCTAGGTACCTTAAGTAGTAGGTACCATTCGGAGATGCTGTGCGAGGCGGTCGACAGGGCGTCCAGGTAAATATCCGTCCTCGGCATTTCAGCTTCACTTCCTTCAACAATCCAAATCTAAGAACATTCCCATGAATTCCATAATACCCAGGTATCTCCTGTTCCATACCTACTAGTAGCGTCTGATTCCTATTGCAAACCACCTGCTACCTTGCGTAGTAGTTGTCGGGGAGGAAAGAGGTTCTCATATACCACCTAGGTACCTACCCTAAGATGGTGTTCACATTGCTCCTTCCGCATCAACTTCACACTTCCTTCCCGATAGCTCGACATGCCACATAACAATGGAAGGCGGCAATTCGGGCTCATATTTGATGTGTCGATGCACTTGAGCTGGTAGTCTTCCACCATTCGTTCATCAAGCGCCTTTCTTCCTCCCGATACTCTTCTAGTGGCTATGGCTTTTCCTTCATACTACAGTAGCCAGGCCAATCAGCAATTCCCGCTGCATCTTCTAACATGCCACCATCACGGAGATCTACCTCTTTCAGCTCTCCCCGCGGGCGGAGAGGCCGCGGCGGAGGAGGTTCCAGCCAACGAGGTCGGATAGCTCGCTCCAACAGAATCTCATCAAGAAGGTCACGGGCTACCCCACGGCGAACACCCAGAAGGTCACTCTCTCGAGCTGAAGCCAGACTAGCATCTCCCAGTCGTTCATCTCGTCGTGTTGATCTACCGGGCAGAGAGCAGACAAACACTCCATCATCGAGCGTCAACCCTTCCCGACTCTCGGAACCCAATGACAGCAGTGAACCTATCCTCCACGAGACTATCATGGCCATCGACATGCGAGGAAAATCAGCAATTGGCTGCGCATACTTCTCCACGTCAGGGGGTACACTATATCTCTCTGAAGATATTCCCATGGCAAGTCTGGACATTGCTGAGCAGTTTCTGACCCATGTTCAACCATCTACGCTTCTTATATCCGCCAGAGCCCCCGAAAGTTTCTATAAACTTATTGAAGATTATTGTACTTCCCCTAGCGAAGGTGGGCATCTCTGCGACTTGCCTTCTCTTCTCAAAAGAGCATTATTGACTATTAGACAGGAGGGGACTCGCCCCACGATGTCATTCTCCGTGGCCTACAATCATCTGAGTTCTCAACCGAATCCGCACACGAGAGACTTGTCAATCTTCAGACCGAACTTACAGCTCCTACTCGAGTCATATTATCTGCCGGTAATGGCCACGACTCGCTGGGTGACATCAGAGATCATCCTGAAGGGGCTTTGCGACAGGAATCGTGGGCGTTCAGATCTCTCCGCTGTGGAGGTTCGGTCAATTTAAGTAGCCAAGTCTCGGTTCGTGGGCCTTTTTTATGTACCGCTGCTATGCCCCTAGTATACTAACAGTGCCAGGTGGGCTGTGCCGGCGCAGTGCTTGGAGATCTTGGTCGTCGCCGGTCAGCGGGCTTCTTGCCTGATGGGCAGGTTGCAGGGGCACTTTTCCGCGTCCACTCGGTCGAGATGTTTTCTCTCTCATCTTACATGTTCGTCAGTTCAGATGCCTTGATGTCTCTTCAAATCGTCCAGACAGAACTTCACCCCAACAGCCAGGTTTGGGGTTCGAACTCAACCAAAGGAAATGCCAAAGAAAGTCTTTCCGTCTATGGTCTATTCCATTACTTGGCGTGCACACCTCAGGGTCGCGCACACTTACGCCAACTCTTTCTTCGTCCAGTACTGGACCTGGGCTTGATTGAAGAGAGACAGAGGACCATCTCAGCACTCCTTCAGTCAGACAACGCCGATAGTCTTGCCCAGGCCACCTCCAATCTGCGGAAGATCAAGAACATCAGATCGACTTTCGTCCAGCTGAGAAAAGGCATCGAGCATCCATCTGCCAATCAATCTTTTGACAGAGGTGTATGGTCAACCGTTCAAGGTTTTACCACACAAGCGCTGGCCCTTCGAGGGGCAGTCGCCTCGTTGAAGGGTTGTGCGGACCTCGAAATCGTCTGCAAGGTAAACACACACCCCGACGCAAAATAACTCCAAGGTCGATACTTATTATGTGATCCAGCTCATGAACGGCTTACCTCCGGCTGCCTTAGTATCGGTCGGCGATAAGATCAACAAAACCATTGATTTCGAGCAATCAAAAACCCGACGTCGGACTTCTGTCAAAGCTGGCGTAGATCGCCATCTTGACGATCAATACAGACTCTACGCGGGAATGGACAGCCTCTTAACCAATGTCTCAAGGGAAATTACTAGCAAGCTACCAGAGTGGGCTTCCCGGTATATTCTCTCTTGCTCATATTTGCCTCAGATTGGGTTTGTCACCGAGGTTGAGACAGATCCAGACACTGGAAACGGCCGGTACGATGGTGAGGGAGCCGAAGGAGGTGCCTGGGAGAACCATTTTTCAGCAAATGGGTCGATATTCTACAAAAACGACTACATGCGAGAACTCGACATGGAATTCGGAGACACCTTCGGTCAAATTGGCGGTAAGTCTCCGTCACTCCTACACAATACTTTGTACTAACTTGGGTCAAGATCGAGAGGTGGAGATTCTACATGATCTTGCCAACAAGATATTGGCATATGAGGAGACTCTGGTCACAGCTTCCGATGCGTGTGGTGAATTCGATGCTATCTTGGCACTCGCAATAGGGGCTGACAAATACGGATGGCGAGCACCAAAGGTGGTAGAAGCGAGCGAGATACGAATTGAAAGTGGTCGTCACCCTCTGCAGGAACTCGTGGTACCAACTTTTGTACCAAACGATTGTCACCTTGCGTCCGGCGAGTTCAGTCACTGTCGCAATGGAGAGGAACTGCCACAAGTCTTGGCTCTCACGGGCCCGAACCATTCCGGGAAGAGTGTTTATCTCAAGCAAGTGGCCATCATCGTCTATCTTGCGCACATTGGTAGTTTTGTACCTGCCAGCCAGGCCGTCATCGGCCTCACAGACAAGATCCTCACTTGCATGTCCACCAAGGAGAGCATGACTGGGGCCGAGAGCGCGTTTGCCACTGATATGAAACAAGCGGCGTTGTCGACAAGATGTGCGACATCGAGGAGCCTCATTCTAGTGGACGAATTCGGCAAGGGTACCAACGCAGATGACGGCTCGGGATTATTAGCTGCGCTGCTGGACCATTTTCTCTCTTTGGGACGCAACTCACCCCGGATTATCGTAGCCACGCATTATCACGAAATCTTCGAGGGTGGTTACCTGGAACATCACGAGGGTCTGCGGCTGGCACATCTCGATGTTCGGGTGGATTGGAATGCGGCACAGGCTGAAGACCAGGTCACATACCTCTTCAGTCTAGCATACGGACACAATACCTCGAGTTTTGGAGGGAAGTGTGCGGCTTTGAACGGGGTTCCCGGCGAAGTTGTCGAGAGAGCCGAAGCATTGTCGTCGCTTCTGGCTCAGAACGAAGACCTCGTAACCGTTTGCACTCGGCTATCGCCAGGGGAAGAAAGGCAACTGAATGAAGCGGAAGCAACCGCTCGAAAGTTCGTGATGCAGAACTTTGAGGAAGGCCATGGCCCAGGCAGGCAAGGTATCGGTTCTATGAGGAGTCTTTTGGAGGGACTTTTATTGTCCGATGCAGTTTGATATGTACAATCGATGCTGACTGAATATGTCTCCCCTCGCAACTAAGCTGCCTTCTTCGCTAAACCAAAACGCCAGTCAAATCAAGTTCTATATAAGTCACGTCAATCCAAATCTTTCTCCGCCATCCTGCCACGATATATATATGTGACTATACCTTCATGAATTCGTCCGTCCGTCCATTCAGCGATGGTTACTTGCCATTCAATAGGCCACGCCCATCGAGACAGAAATTCCGAGCTGGCCAAACCGCAAACCGCAAACCGTAAACATCCATGCGAACCGAAAAGTTGTTGTTCGGGGCGAAACTTAGCCCTTGCCCGAGGTACATCGAGATTTGTCGTGTCGAGCAGTCCAGCATCAATGCTCAATGAAGACCAGCAAGCTTCAGAACGTACACGAAGAGTCAGCACATCCGGATTCCACTGCAGCATATGGTGCGACGGCTTCAGAGATGAAGTGTGCAATTCGCAACCACTTGGTGGAGGCTGGCGCGCTTTGTTGCCGTGTTAGATGACTCCATCTCAGACAACAATGAGGAACACGCCCATGACGGCACCAAACCCAGCCAGTAACCAGTCGACCCTGGCGTTGAGGGAAGCGGCATTGCCGTATTTCGAGCACGAGGTGGCCTCGAGCTTAGAACACGCCTGCGAGCTCAAGCTCGAGCAGATGGACGTGGCCGAGGCGCCGGTTACGGTGCCTCCGCCGGTGACGGTCGTGCCGCCGCCTCCAGGCACGGCAATGGTCACGCCGAACGAGCCGCCGCTCTCGAGATATGTCACGCAGGCGTCGTAGTTTTCTGAACAGTCGGTTACGGCCGAACGGCACTCGTCGCTGTCGTCGTATGAGGTCGGGGCGTATGGGAACGAAAAGTATTGGTTCGAGACGTATGAGGCCAGCGCCGTCGGGTCGCCGGTGGCCGAGGCTGGTGCGGTTCCGGTGCATACGGCGCTGTGCGGACGGGTTAGAAGCACGACACGAGAAAGGGGGGAGAAAACCCTTCGAGATGGCCTTACCCGGAAGGACAGCAAGCCGGGCTGCTATTGCTGTCGAGGGCGCACGTTTGTCCGTCCTGGCAACAGACGCCGCTGAATTGCGCGCCGAGCTCTTCGGAGCACTCGAACGTGTTGGAGGGACAGGTGTCGGCTCTTCCGTAGAGAAGGTGGGTGACCGCGGATCCGTACGTCGCTGTGGGCGTCGCATCGGCGATGAAGGCTGCGGCGGACTGCAGCTGAGCGGCGAGCAATGCCAGCCCTATCCAGCCTTGGCGCATCATGATGTCTCGAAGGATGGTGGATAGGATGGAGGCGGATTCGGTTGGGAGGGTGGAATGCCAACGAGTGAACGTTTTTGCACTGAACGATGAGACGAGGAACGAGGGAGAGATGTTTTGCGAGAGCCCTGGTCAAGCGAACGTCGAAGGGGACTAATTAGCCTGTTACTTCGTATTGGGATTCTTCAGCGACCGAGCGATCGGCCAGGGTTTGCCTTTTTTTTGGTCCCCTGCGCTCCTTTGGCGTCGCCCAGGTAGGCTGTATGGAAATCTGGGTCAGGGTTCCTAGGCGATTTCCCGGTGCGTCTGTCACAAATGGATGTGCTCTCGAGCTCTCCTAGATCGGCTCATGATTCAACTCGGATGGGGAGGTGGACAAGGCGTGGAATGATGTCATTGGACGTTGGGCAGTTGTCGGAGCAACCCCGCATCCACAAGCCCACCACGCAACCACTCTAGACTACGACTCGACCACGGTCAACACCTCAACAAGCTCGACGCTTGTCAGTTCGTCGGCGGTTGATTAACGAGACGGAGAGGGTACCGTAAAAGTATGCATAAGGTATAGTAGATGTGACTACAAAGGGAGCGCCGCCATCATCTTCATCAGTGTCCTCGCACGTGGGCTAGGATCTGTCGTAACCGATCCAACGCTTTGGTCTGCGGCGCCCGGTCGGCGATGGCTTCATCAGACTGCAACTCTTCCACCTCCTTTCTCGCATCTTCGGCCAATGGTCCCAGATCTCCCCAGACCTGATCCGTGTAGGAGGACAGCACATCGCTCCATTGATGGAGCCAGATTCTTCGTGCCTCCTCGGGATCCGAGGTCCCCAGGTGGAGCAGGGTATCCTCCGCCGAGGCGCCTGGTTGGCGTAGAAAATCCGGGGTGAAGTTGAGCATGTCATCCCAGCGCGACTCTAGATGTGACGAGTCGAACAGCGCATCGCGAAGTTTGGCTACAGTTGCAGGGTCGAGGCCGTCGTCGTCTTCCAGCTCGTCGTGAGCTCCAAGCAACACTGCGTCGAGTTCATCCGATGGTCCATCAAGGAGACTCACGACTGCCGCGCCGTCCAACCTCTCCTGCTCGCTGACTGATGGGTCCGGGGCGTGTAGTTGCTGGTGATGGTGATGGTGCTGGTGGTTCTCAAAGGCCAGTGACGGCTCGGCCCTGGTGAAGTCGCTAAACGCTTGAGAAGCCGAGCTAGATTCCAATGACGGTTGCGTTCGTATGGATTGGCCTGGTCCAGAAGATGTTGAAGACTGCAATCTAGTTGATGATGCCTCGCCCGCTATTGAAGAAGACTTTTCGATCCTGCCAAAGCTGGGAGCGCCCTTTTCTCCAGTTTGTTGGGCGGCCGAATCTGGGCCGCCGGCCATTGCACTCATGGCTAACCTCGTAGATGCTTGGAGGCGCTCGGTGATGGACGTTACGCCTTCGTCAGACGTGTCCTTCCCCTTGCCTTTGCCATCATTGGGCGGCTTCGCCTCGTAATTCTTGCCGTCCATGATTGTATGAGTGTAACGTTGAAGATGTGGCGTATGGTAGTTGTTTCAGGAAAGCCTAAATGGTACTCGTCATGAATAAATCGAAGAGAGATGCATGGGAGTGTTGAAATCGCCAAATTGTCCATTCAAAGCATCATCCGGTCGAGTTCGGAGGACGAACGGACGAGCGGGTGCGGATCCGGTCGGATTCGTCGCTGCGAGGCCGAGGTCGAGTCATTGGCACCGGGCGCCAAGGCGGCGTCGATTCGCACATGCTTCCGCCATTGTGCGTCTCTTAGACTAGCCATGTGCGCCGCAAGAACGCCGCAGCAGTGCAGCTCCTTTTTTCTTTTTCTTCTTTTCTAAACTCGATTGTGCGGCCGGCCTACCCTGGAGAAAGCGACATCTCAAATTCGGATTTGCATGCTTTTTCGAGTTGTGCTGTCACTCGAGCCATTCTAACACGCTTGCCCATATTGGGTAGCTCGACGATAGCATGTTCGACCAGGGATCACAGTGGTGGGTGGTCGCTGTAACTGGCGAAGTGAGGTGAGTTGGTGAGTCCAGGCTAGACGTGTTGAATGGGGTTTGGGTCAGGTTACCTGGATCGCAGCGAGGGGCGATCCCCTCTTCACCCCCGCCGTTACCTCAGCCCAGCCCACATCGCGAGAGCGCGCCCAAACAACACAGACGACAGCAACGGCCATGGAGGCACCTAGCGCGTCCAGGACAAAGACGTTGGTACCCAAGGCTGCAGATATGTGTTTGTTTGGTTACTTATCTTTGAGGATGAATGCAACAAGCAGGTACCCGGATGAAAACGGTGGGCCTCTGTACGGGAAGCTCCTCACGGATGATGCCATGACATGGAGGCCGGTAAGGAATGAAGTAGACGGACTTGACGGAATACCGCTTGGAGCTCCTTCGTAGGTAGCAGTTAGCTCGAGCGCACTGGAACATGATCAAGTACAGCGCAGCCAGCTTGAACCTAACAATTCGGAGGTGAGTTGCCGCTTGGGTAAGGTACCTACAGCGACGGTGGCGGGGCATCGAGTGTCAAACGGAGGGGAAGAATTCCGACCTAAAACAGGGTTTGAGGTATCTTTGATAACGCCCGAAGTAGCGTGTAGGCGCGCAGACCAGAGGATGTACACGCCCACTAACTGAAAACCTCCAAGTTGAGCTCCTATAAGGTCCTCCTCACCTCAGCAAACCACGGCCGGCACCCACTCACACAACGCAGCCAAGTCCAAAGCAGCACCAAGCACCAGCACCCGCACCCGCACCTCACGCCTCATCGAGCACCGCGCACCCAACCCCATCACACCTGTTCCCGTCCCATCCCAAATCAATCTTGCACCTCACCCTTGGGCCCTGCTGCGTCACATCCCTTGCCTCCAAAACCCCGTCCTTTTCGACCATCTCAACTCCCCTCCGCGGCATCCCTTGGTCTCTGTTCTTACAATCCTCCCTCCCCTCCTCTCCCGCGCGGCACTGACCGACTCTTCGACCGCCTTGCCGCCCCGTCGCCTCCTCTACCGCCGCCGCCGCCGCCGCTTGCTTCTCTTGCAGGCTGCTGCTGTTGCCCTCGCGCCCACCCACCTCGCCCAAGTCTCAACCCACCTTCGACTGCTTCGGTCGTTTGTAGACTTACCTACTTCGTACATCATCCATCAACCTCCAGCACAACCGCTCCCCCCCCGATCGTCGACCACCTTCCGGACACTGGACGATACCGCCAGACCATCACGACGACCACGACTCCGCGCACTTCCTGCAAAGCCTAGGCGTGTTCCACCCTAGCTCTCCTCCCCGTCATACCCTTCGACCTCTACCTCACTACTTCGCCGCTGCTCCCCCGGCGAATCTCGGTGCCCTGCCCCTCTACCCGACCTTCACCGTCGGCAGACCTGGATACTGTTTCTTTCTTTTGACATCTCTGGATACCCACCCTGCAGAAAGAAGACCCCGCTGTCGCTGCTCACCAAAATGGTCGATAGCGAAGCGAACTCCCCCACGTGGAAGTTCACTCAGTATGCTACTCCTACCCCGCGTCATGCTCCTCGTTTTCTTTTTTTTTTCTTTTTGAGTTTCTTCTTGCTAAGACCATTCTCGCAGGTGCTTTGGAGACAAGGGCGATGTCGAGGACATAACGGAAGGTATGTACCGCGCCCCCTCGGTGTGCTTTTGACTTTGAACTGACCGCCCTCTCCTGTAACAGCCGACATCATCTCGACAGTTGAGTTCGATCATACCGGCAACTATCTCGCAACGGGAGACAAAGGTGGACGTGTCGTATTGTTCGAACGAAACGAGACGGTACGTTCCCCCCCAGACCGACGGTTTTGCCTTTGCGAGCACAGGCCGACCTTTCTTTGCCTCCTGGTCCCTTTCTCTGCCCCTTGCATCGGCCCCTCCTAATGCCCCGATAGAAAAAGACTTGCGAGTACAAGTTCCACACCGAGTTCCAATCCCACGAGCCCGAGTTCGACTACCTAAAGTCGCTTGAGATTGAAGAAAAGATCAACAAGATCAAGTGGTGCCGTCGACAAAACGCCTCCCACTACCTGCTATCCACCAACGACAAGACCATCAAGCTTTGGAAAGTCTTCGAGAAGTCGCTGAAGGTCGTGGCGGAGAACAACCTCTCTCATGACCTCACTCCCGGCAGCCTCGCCGGCGGTGGCGGCGCTCCTCGACCCCTCCCATCCCACCAATTTCGAAATGCCGGCGACCTGAAGCTCCCTCGCCTCACACACCACGACACCGTCGTCGCCGCCGTGCCGCGCCGAACCTACGCCAATGCCCACGCCTATCACATCAACAGCATCTCGGTAAACAGCGATGGAGAGACGTTTATCAGCAGCGATGACCTGCGAATTAATCTGTGGAACCTGAACATTCAGGACCAGAGCTTCAATATTGTCGACATCAAGCCGGCGAACATGGAGGAGCTGACCGAGGTCATCACGGCTGCTGAGTTTCACCCCCTCAGCTGCAACTGGTTCATGTACGCCAGCTCAAAGGGCACCATCAAGCTCGCCGACATGCGAGAGAGCGCCCTCTGTGACCAACACGCGAAATGTTTGTGGCCCTCGGTGGCTTGTGGACGCCTCATCGAAGTTGTGCTGACATTTGGATAGTATTCGAGCAAGAAGAAGACCCGTCATCAAGATCCTTCTTCTCCGAAATCATCTCGTCCATTTCCGATGTTCGATTCTCGTACGACGGGCGATATATTCTATCGCGTGACTACCTGACGGTCAAAATTTGGGACATCAACATGGAACGACAGCCCGTCAAGACAATACCTATTCACGAACATCTCAGGCCGCGACTGTGCGATACATATGAGAACGACAGTATCTTTGACAAGTTTGAAGTGGTGTTTTCGGGCGATGCCAAGAATGTCATGACAGGAAGCTACAACAACAACTTCATGATCTACCCGTCTGACCCAGACAAGGAGGTCGAGGTTGTTCTCCAGGCCGATAAGTCAGCTTTCAAGGCAAAGAAGGTTGGGGTGCCTACTCCCATCAACTCTTCGACCAGCCCAACGGCGAACGGCAAGAAGGGTGGTTCGCGAGCAGGAAGCCCTGGGGCGCAGGGTCAGCGTATGCGCAAGGAGACGGACGCGGACCAGATCGATTTTAACAAAAAGATTCTGCACATGAGCTGGCATCCATTTGAGGATAGCATCGCCATCGCGGCGACAAACAACGTGAGTTGGAGACGGTTGCTCTTTGGAAGTGCTTTGCTAACGGCCGGACACAGCTTTTCGTCTTCTCGGCACTCTAGATCAGGACAACGGCGTTCATCTCGCAGGTGGCTGAAAGCGTGGGCGGTGTCAACGGTGATTTTGCCTGGATGGGGGAATTGCACACTCGAGGCAGCCCGGGAAAGTGCATGGCCACCCACGTATTCGGTGAGGAGCCGGACTTGTTCTGGTCGAGACAAGACGTGGAGGTTTCCTGGGATGCACAGCGAGCGGTTACGAGCCATGAGCAGCCAAGTATATTTAGAAGAGAAACCAGACGACCGACACCGTGTCGATGGATACAAGATGGCACGGGGACAATGGCAAGGGGAGAGAGGGAGGGCAGGGGCCTGTCGGCAGGTCGGAGAGCGGATGGCGATGTTTCAGCCAGCCCAGGAATACATGGGCGGATGGACTCGCGCTGTGTGCGACGGGCGGGCGTGCCTGGGACGACGCCTGTGCACGAGTGTAGCAGAAACCAAGAAAGAAAGAAAAAAATACCACTCTAACGGGGCAGCCGGTTGCATCCAATGTGATTAAGAGGAACGACGGATTGAGGTGACAGAGCGAGCATCACGGCGAGCGGGGACCTTGGTTGAATTGGGCAGAGCATGCGCAGTGCAGTGGTGTCGTGCCGCTACAAGGTTAGCGTAGGTGTCCTCTCGGCAGCACAGCCGCAATGCTGACCTCGACAATCTCGACCCAATAAATGCCAACTCGCCCGACGTGCATGAGGTATTCGTACTGACCGTCCTGTCGACTGTCCTCAGGCAAGCGCGTACCCGGTACATTCGCCGCCGCCGCATCGGCCTCGGCCTCTCGCTCGACTCGCTCCGATCCACGCCGCGCCCTCTTTGCATCTAGACCTCGTTCGACCCGTCGACGTCTCTGGGAATGTCGACTGCCCAGCTCCGGGAGCGAAAGGCGGCGACACACGCTCCAGACATGACGGGCAAACTCCTCGGAGAGCTGGACGTCATGGAGCCCGAGTCTGGCCGGACCTTGGCCCAGCGCTTCGCTCACGAGATGGGGCCGTCGCTGTTGTCCGCCGCTGTCATGCTGGGCCTGATTTTTGGCGGGTGCTGCTCCAACGTAGGCCTCTGTTCTTTTTACCCGTCTCGTCCTTTCTTGTTGCTTTTTCTGCCCCCGAAAGCTGCCCTTGTGTGCCGCATGAGACTTGCGACTGACTTGGCGATAGGTTTACGCTCTTGAAGCCATCATCAAGTGAGTCCGGCCACGTCACATCTCGCTTCCAGACGCTGACTGAGACGTAGATTTGAACCAGCAAGCGGCATGTCTTCTTCGCTTCGGCCCACCTTTGTCCCTTAGCAAAACTAACCAAGCACTGCAGGCACCCTCCTGACGTTTGTGCAATTCCTCTTTGTAGCTGTCACCGGATACATCTCCCAATATGACAGAAGCAATCCCTACGGCCTCGCACCTAACAAGGTGCCCCTGCGGCGCTGGATGGTGAACATTCTTCTCTTCTTCACCATCAACGTCCTCAACAACCATGCCTTTAGCTACGACATCTCCGTGCCTGTTCACATTATCCTACGTTCCGGCGGAAGCATTACCACCATGGCTGCCGGATATCTATACGGCAAGCGATACACTCGTACCCAAATGGTCGCCGTCGTCCTGTTGACGTTGGGAGTAATCCTCGCCGCTTGGTCGGATTCTCAGGCCAAGGCAAGTCGCCGTCGCCAGTTTGCGCGAGTCCTTTGCGTGGCCGTACTAACATCATCCAGGAGTCGGCAGAGAAGAGCGACCGTCCAGCTTTCAGCACCGGCCTTGTCATTCTCTTCGTTGCCCAGGTTCTCTCGGCCATCATGGGACTCTACACCGAGGCCACGTACGCCAAGTATGGGCCTCAGTGGCGCGAGAATCTGTTTTATTCCCATGCACTCTCGCTCCCCCTCTTCTTGCCATTCGCTCCCTCCATGGCTCGGAACCTCGCCCATCTCTTGACGAGCACGCCCGTGCAGATGCCCGGCCCTTTGCGCATTGCCTCGGATATGCTCCCGGTTCCGAGCCAAATCGTTTACCTGGCCACCAACGTCTTGACCCAGTACGCTTGCATTCGCGGCGTCAACCTCCTCGCGGCCGTCTCGACAGCCTTGACAGTGACCATTGTCCTCAACATCAGAAAACTCGTCAGCCTCCTCCTCAGCATCTGGCTGTTTGGCAACCGCCTGGCACCGGGCACCATGGTCGGTGCCTTGGTCGTCTTCGGCTCCGGCGGGTTGTACACGGTGGGCACGAAGCGCAAGGTCGAAGAGCCAAAGGTGGACGATGGCCGCGACCGCGACGGAAAGGCCAGCTGATGGACGGATCAAAGGGGGGAGGGGAGACGCGAATTGTTGGCCCGTGTATAATACAAATAGAATAAGGAGAGGCTTTGTGCGTTAGTCTGCATCCCGGGCGTTATTTGAGGCCTTCAACGATGGAACGAATCAACGAGGAAAGAAGAACGAACGAAAGAAGCACGGCGTGGAATAGATCAAAGACGGATAAGAAGCTCATTAGACTTGCTTGGAAAGCCTCGAGGTCATTGCTACTTCCTTGACGAAAGTTGACCATCTCTGCTGGTTTTGACAAAGATTGTATGTTCCGATAGCCTAGGGTGATAGCAAGGCCTTGAGATGTATTAATAACGCGTTTGGTATTCTGCATGCACGTCGGTCAAAACTGTGATGGTTCCTTTGGGTTATGAGGTCAAGAGATGTGAGGCGTCTTCCCAACTCTGCGATGCTGGCGATGGCATCTTATACATCGCCGGACCCCTCGTTGCCCGTCACCCGATACCTCGATGAACTGGAAGCTTTCTTGGAGAAGCCCTTCTCCAAAATACACATGCCCCCCCGTTGGCCGCCGAAAAGGAGGCGCACGGGTATGCACACGTAGCCCTGCATGGGATCGAGTTGTTGGTTGGAACTGGCCATGAACAAGCGGGGCTACTTCGGCGCCCGGGGAAGAGTCTTGCGAGGCCCCGAGGGGAGATTTTCTCTGTTCTTTTGTCTCGGACTCTATTAGAGTTTGTCAAGGGGGCATGGGAGGATTTTGAATGGCGTGGTAAAGGGGTGGCGTATCGACTGCGTTGAGGGGCGATTTGCTGGGCTGAGATCCGATGCGCCTCGGATTCCGCCGTTGGCAGGCGATGGGACTGGGCTGGACGGAGACGATCGTAGCTCGACCAGATTCGGTTTGTGTCAAAAGACCTGAGGCTTCAGTTCATCATCGTCCTCGTTCGGCCGAGTGTCCCCGGGCGCAGCCGCAGCAAGGAGAACCCCTTCTGGCAGCCCTTGCGCGCCTTTCGTTTTCCATGTAAGGCCTGAGTCAAGCCATCAAGACGAGTGGCATGGTTGGTTCTGGGATCGCGACCGGCGACGCCCGTTTACGACGTCCGAGGGCCGGTCGACACCACCATCTCGAGCGACTTTGGGGAGGGGAGCATGAGGCCTGCCTGGATGCGACGCAGCTCGGGCGTGATTCCTCCAACCCACACGCTTCTCCTCCCTCCCCCGACACGTTGCCGAACCGGACGTGGAGAGGAAAAGGCTCGGATCAAAGACTCTGGCAACCCCCCCTGCTTCGCAAGGCTGGGCCACGGTTGGGCCCGCCCCCAGAAACTCCCCCGTAACGCCTCCCAAGTCTTTTCCCTCTTCCCCAAGGGAAACCCCGCATGTGCGCCGACTCATTTCACCCCCCCGGTTCTCGTTGGTGCGCATCCGAGCTGTGCCCTGTCCTCTCTCCTCGAGACGCATTCAGCCTGTAGTGGGGGAGGGACGACTCGACTGGGCTGCGCTCGCCCATGTCGTGTTGTTGGGGGAGAGAGAGCGTCGAGATGGACGCGCATCAGGCAGAATTACGTTTGATATCCCTGCCTCTGGCCGAGACATATATACCGATGCCCCGAGTCCGCGGGCGCGTGTCGTCGGGGACTTCGATGCTTCGGTTTGCGCAAATCCTGGTTCCAACCATGTCGGACGACTTCGAAGTGGCCGTCTACTTCCAGTCCAGCTGGGCCATCCTCAGCACCATCGGCATCGGCAATGTGCTCTTTGGCATGACCGTCGTCGGCATCACGAGCCTCTCGCCCATCTCCCTGATCCCCATCGTCACCTCGGCCTCGGGCGCCGTCGCCAACGGCCTGTGCTACTACTACAACTTTGGCGGATATCCCCTCCCCAACGCGGCTGCTGCCTCTGCCGTCGCCGATGTCTTGTGGATGGTACGCTTGCTTTCAGCTTGCTTGCTTCTCTCGTGTGTTGCGCTGCCTGCTGAACCGTTGTGTGACTAGGTTCAAGAGGCCGGCATCTCCTTTTACAGCTACGCCATTCTCGTCCGCATTCTGCGTAGCCGCGATCGTATCGTCTTCATAGTTCTGTTTTGGTTCCTCATCGTCGTCATCTTCGTCCTCAGAATGTGCATCCTGGTTGCTCGCGTCAAAGTCATCCTCGCCGGCCACTCGATCCTGCGAAGCACCATCAACGGACTGCACATTGGCTACTTTGTCTCCATTGCCCTAGTCGAGTGCCTCGGCGCCTACTTCCTGATCAAAAAGTTCACTTCGGCCAAGAGGATCTCGCAGGAGGCCTCGTTGAAGTCGACGCTCTTTCAGCACCTGATGCGGAGCACCGAGATTCGGCTGGCAACCCTGGCCATAATCGGCATCACGAGAGCTGTCATATACTTCTTTCAGCCCTCTATCCAGAACGCCACGACCCTGACCAGCCAGATTGATCACTTCTTCTACACGCTGGAGTGCCTCTTCCCGGTCATGATCTTGTGAGTAATCCGATACCCAGCCTTTTGGAGGGGAACAGTATTCCAACATCCATCCTTAGCATCGACATGCTTGCCTCTAAGTTGGCATTCACAAGCAACAGCAGCAACGTGAACAATCCAGAAAGCTCCTCATTCCAGCTCGCCAATCGACGACCGTCTCGGCACGAAAGACTGTATTCCTCGGGAGGAAACGAAGCGCCGCCATTCTCAGTTTGGGACGGCATCGAAGAGGACCGATGCCAACAGGAGGTGGACAGTGTCAACTCGTCATCCTCGTCAAAGCAGGAAATCCTCGAGAGACAGGACAGAGACTTGGCCATGACCCCCGAAGGAGCGAGTGCCATCAAGAAGACGGTGGAAATCAGCATCCACCATGGGAATCGAGATGCGTCTTCATCTTCAAACACTAGCAAGCTGCCAGTGCATTTGGAATGAGTGTGAAGGACTGCCTGATTTGTGGTCGAGTTGTGTTGGGGCGTCGGTGCATTTCGAACAGAGTGAAAAAGGCCACAGTAGCCTTTGTAGCTAGCAATGTACGATTTTGTTATTCTAATGGCCTCGTAGTATAATGTATGGTCTTTGTGGACTAATGCTGCTCGAGTTATGTACTAATGCATGGAGCAATAAGGGCAACAGGTACGGTATGGAAAAGGGACACGACGGACGCTCCTGGGATATTCTTACTCATTGCGTCTTTTTCTCTGTGTAATAGTACAAAATGTACGTTTCTGGAAGCGGACAAACCTTTAGACACGCTCCAGATATTCCCCAAGGTGCTAAACGTGATCATGTCCAAGGTAACTTGTCTAATCGTGGTTGTGAGCTGCGGGCAGTGTTCAACATGCTCGGTCAGGCCTTGGTCCAGGCCTCGGTCTGCCGATTCCGGCTGGGACAAACCTGCCATTGAGATTAGTCTATTCGGTGGAGACGAGCGTCTTACAAGGCCCGGCGGGCTGCGTCTGGAATATGTCGTCGGCTTATTGTGGTGGTACACGGATGCGTGTGACCATTGTTATCGTGCGAGGACTCCGAGGGATTGACTTTGGATGATTGTGCTTGGGAACCTGAAGAGTGACACGTGAGTAGAGCCCTCGATAAGCCCATTGGGAATATTTGTTTGACCTGTTTCATGGAAATCTGCTTGATTGTCAATCGTCCCTGCCTCCGAGTCAGTAAGGGAAGCAAACGATGCGATCCCATTGGCCAATGAGAGCAGGAGCGATAGCGATAAGCACCAAGTGCTCGGCTCGAGTTGACCCGTCACTGCCCTCCGGTGGAATTGGCCGCCGTTGCATCGGGCATCGGCACCCTCCATCAGGGAGAAAGAGGGGCCGCTCGCTGCCCGTGAAAGGACAGGTACCTCTGCCCGCGGGCCCTCCTGCCGCAACCTCAAAGAAATATTTCCCGAGCGATAGCAAGGGATAGGAATGCCCAGACTTGCTCATATCGCATCTCCTTTCGCGCACAAAGCACCTTCGATCCGTGGACACGATCAACAAAAGAAAGCCCCGTGCCATACGAGCTCGTCTGATAGAAAGAACGAGACCGCTCACAAAGCTTCACCTCCAATTCGGTGGCTCACTTATTACGTCACATCACGTCCCCTCCTTGACAAAGACGTTGCTCACCGACGTCGCACCAAGCTTCGTACCTATCCACTCCTTTTTCATTCTCCGCGTCTGACCGTCCAACCCTACCTACATACGACCTGTCCAGGCTCCTTGACGATTCTGCACACTCGTCAGCTGCTAGCGAAGCTCTCTTCTGGCACTCACTATGGCAGGTATGTGCTGCCGCTTCACCGCAAGCACAGCTCCTCGTCTGGTCGCTCGCTAAGGAGAGACCGCACGTCACCGTCCTGGCTGCTAATATTGCATTACCCATAGGGCACGCCATATTTGACAACGACCAACCCACGTCGCTCGCCGTGCGAACGAGAGAGTCGGACGAGGAGGGAGAAGAAGCGCGAGATTCTAGTGTGACGGGGCACGGCGCATCCTATGACGAAGCACACCATGATGCCGAGTCATCCAACGATAGCGACGAGGGCGACCTTGAAGACGGCATGCTCCCCCGAGACCTCCCCCGACGAACCACTTTCTACGATCCCGTCGCAGAGCGCCAGATGAGCCAGACAGACGCGAAAGCATTCTATCACCGGAGCAAGGTTGACCTTCGCAATGGCGCCCATCCAGCCTCCCAGTCAGCCCCTCTCGGCAGCCCCGTCGTTGCTTCTGGTTCTCATCCAACCACCGAGTATGGTGCCGATTCCTTGGTCCTCGACCTGGACCCTCGCCGACAAGACTCCCGCAGTCCAGGGCAAGACACCTTCGATTCGATTCTCGACAAGACCTCGATTGTAGAACCGGCAGACAACACGCATATCCAACAAGGCATACCTCGTACCGACCATCCATCTTCGACTCCCGCTCGTGGTGGTCTGCCGCCATCGGGCATAAATATCCCCGAAAGCTCTAATCCTGCGTTGACGGGCAGTGGTCTCTTCGACACGGAGCCTCATATCACGACCGAGCTGAGCGCTATTTGTCAGAATATCCAGCGGATTTTGGATGTCAGACGCAAGTACATCGGCTTGTCGCTGCAAGGCCCCGATGACAACCCCAGAGACGACCCTGAATGGGACATCTATCCTCCTCCCCCTGAGCCCGCCTGGAAAAAGGCTTCCGATGGCCAGACCGGTCGACCTGACAGTCGTGCTACTCATGGCCATGAGCCATGGAACAGTACGAAGGATGATTCCCACTCCACCCATGGGTTCCAGGACACGACAAGGCCTACCAAGAGACGGAAGCCGGGCCAGGACATTGGAGAAGACTTCGACATGGATGACTTGACTCCTTTGCCCGGAGATGACGGCATGACATTCAAAGTCGACGACAGCGGAGTATATCAAGTCTTTGAGGATGAGGATTCTCAATCTCCATGTATCCAGGTCCCCACCATCAGAGAGTTCTACATGGACTTGGACGATATCCTGAACGTCTCTTCAGATGGACCGAGCAAGAGCTTCGCTTTCCGCCGCCTTCAATACTTGGAGGGCAAGTTCAATCTCTACGTGCTGCTGAATGAATATCAGGAAACGGCCGACTGCAAGAAGGTGCCACATCGAGACTTCTACAACGTCCGCAAGGTGGACACTCATGTTCACCATTCGGCATGTATGAACCAGAAGCATCTCTTACGCTTCATCAAGAGCAAGATGAAGAAGTTTCCCAATGAAGTTGTGCTCTTCCGTGACGGCAGACATCTCACCTTGGCGGAGGTCTTTGCTAGTATCAATTTGACTGCATATGACTTGAGTATCGACACTCTAGATATGCATGTGAGTGTTCCTTGCGCTCGCAAAGCACTCAGTTTAGAATGCGGTACTAACGAGAACAGGCCCATACCGACTCCTTTCATCGCTTTGACAAGTTCAACCTGAAGTACAACCCGATTGGCGAATCGAGACTCAGGACCATCTTCCTCAAGACGGACAACTTCATTCATGGCCGATACCTGGCCGAGATCACGAAAGAAGTCATTGCGGATCTCGAGTCAAGCAAATATCAGATGGTGGAGTGGCGCATCTCCATCTACGGCAAGTCCATTGACGAATGGGACAAGCTCGCTGCCTGGGTCGTTGACAACAAGCTGTTCTCGCACAATGTCCGCTGGCTCATTCAGATCCCCAGATTGTACGACGTGTACAAGGCTAGTGGCCTGATGGAGACGTTTGAGCAGGTGGTCAGGAATTTGTTCCAGCCGTTGTTTGAGGTGACCAAAGATCCATCAAGTCACCCAAAACTGCACGTCTTCCTTCAGCGAGTCATTGGATTCGACAGTGTTGACGACGAAAGCAAAGTGGAACGTCGTCTTTTCAAGAAGTTCCCCGTGCCGAAGGCGTGGGATACGAAGCAAAACCCACCGTACAGCTACTGGATCTATTACTTGTTCTCAAACATGGCGTCGTTGAACTATTGGCGCAAGAAGCGCGGATTCAACACACTCGTGATGCGACCGCACTGCGGAGAAGCTGGCGATAGCGAGCACCTGGCAGTCTCAGCTCTCTGCTGCCATAGCATCAGCCACGGGCTACTGCTTCGCAAAGTACCACTCCTGCAGTACATCTTCTATCTCGAGCAGATTGGAATTGCCATGTCGCCCCTCAGCAACAACGCGCTCTTCCTAGCCTACGAGCGCAATCCCTTTCATCAGTACTTCAAGCGGGGTCTGAACGTGTCCCTCTCCACCGACGATCCTCTGCAGTTCGCCTTCACAAAGGAGCCACTGATCGAAGAGTACGCCGTTGCCGCGCAAATCTACAAACTCAGCCCAGTGGATATGTGTGAACTGGCAAAGAACTCGGTCAAACAGAGCGGGTATGAGCTATCCGTCAAGGAGCAGTGGCTTGGTCCTGGCTGCAACAAGCCCGGTAAGGAAGGAAACGCTATGGTGAAGACGAATATCCCGGATCGTAGAGAGGAATTCCGATATTTCACTCTGATGCAGGAAAGAGAAGTGTAAGTGAAACTCCAATGCGTTACGGTATCAACAAGTTGCTCACCCGCGGTTGTCAGGTTGAGTCGATACGTGCACTTTGATGCCAACCAGGAGGCGAGGACAGCTGGACCTGGTGTCAACCCAGCAGACCCTTCGGCATCTGCGGCTCAAGGCGCCATATTTGGAGACCAGGCGACGGTAGCTTCACCGGTGCTCGCAACTATGGGATCCCCAACGGCCCTATCGTCTCGGGACCAGCAGGGATGGACGAGTGACGGTATGGCGGATTTGCACCTCTCTGGAAGCGATCCTAGGATTTTCCCTGGCGTTTTTACCCGCGGACAGCGAAGCGGAAGCTTTCGCAATCTGGGCCAAGCCCACGACGGAAAGCCTCCGTCGCCCGATCTCCTTGGATTAGAGACGCCGTAGGTGAGCTTATCCGAACCGATGGATACGTACACTGGCTTTTGGATGTTGGGTTATGATTACGTGAGCCAGATACAGGAGGACGGCAGGGAGCTTGTGGCTTGCAGGCGCCGATATTTTTGGAGCCCATTTCTTGGGTACGAGATGATACGTAAGCATGAAGTATGTAGGTATGGATGTGAGAGATGGAATGGCGTTTTGACTGGTTACATTCGTAGACGGCTTTCTTCCCCAACTAGACGAAGAGAGTTCCAAATATCTGCAATCAAGGGGTTGGGAGTTCGGATGAATGTTTGATCCTGAGAAGGGGTGCAACAGAGCAGCTCCCTGTGTCAAATTTGTATTGCCATGGAGGTAGTAGCCAGGTCCTTTACGACTACGTACTTACGTAGACGAAGCGCTAAATTGCATTTGAGAGTGGAACGATGCCCTTGCCAGGGGCCGCGGAGGTAGTGGGCTGTGCGAACTTTGGGCGAGCCGCCGATTGACGGCGCCAATGGGCCACGGCTGTGCCAACAGCTGATCATTGCGGTGTGCCGGCGATTTAGCCTTGCCTGCTTTGAGAAAAGGAGCCACGTGCGTAAGCATCTCACACATGGCAGCCGAAGCCACGCTGCAGTGCGTAATAAGGTACCTGCCATGCCCAGGCTGGGTCCGGAAGGTGGTCTTGGGGTGCTCGCTCCTCAGACAACGACGGGACGCCGGACTGCGTCACTTCGCATCGCATCGCTTCCACCTCTCACCTTAAATTTGTCGACTCGCCGCATCTCGAAGCGGAAGCCCTTGAATCTCCGCTCCGAGCATCCGCCTGTGTTAAAGCTCACAGAGCCCTGCTTTCCAACATGGGATTCCTGGGCGTCTGCCGGGCCATCTACGACTACGCGCCCCAAGCCGAAGGGGAGCTGGCCATCGCCGAGGGCGACCTCCTCTATGTCCTTGACAAGCAAGGCGACGATGGCTGGTGGAAGGCGAAGAAGAAGGCCGGGGCAGACGATGATGACGAGCCTACCGGCCTCGTGCCCGTCAACTACATCGACGAGGTGTGCTCCCTTCTCCCCTGACCGGATCTCAACGCTAACGAGGTGCCTCCCCTCCCATAGTCTCCTTCCCTGAGCCGTGCTCGCGCCCTCTACGACTACACACGACAGACCGATGAGGAGCTGTCCTTTTCCGAGGACGCCCAGCTCGATATCTTGGATACTTCGGATCCTGATTGGATCTTGGTTGGTCTCGACGGCGAGTTCGGCTTCGTCCCCGCCAACTACATTGAAATCGACCATGATGCCGACCAGGCTCCTCCGCCCCCATTACCACCAGCCCCCCCGCAACTGCCCGCGAGGCCGCAGCCTGAGCCTGTTCAACCGGATAGCCCGGTCGAGCCGGCATCGCCTCCCGCAAACCCCGCCGCCGCTCTCGCCGGCGTCTTGCACGCTCGACAAGCCTCCCAACAGGCCTCCTCGCCGCCACCCCAGCCCACTCGGAATACCGTAACGTTCCAAGAGCCCCTAGAGTCCGACGATGAACCTATTCGCTCCCCCAAGCTCCCGTCTCGGCCCCCACGACCGCCCTCACCACCATCCCCGGTCTATAACGCGCCAAGTTCTCCCGTTATCCAGAACCCCAGGGACAGCACCCGAACGCCAGGAGGATTTCACCTGTACAACATCAATGAAATGATCTCGATTATGGGCAAGAAGAAGAAGATGCCTACTACACTCGGTATCAATCTCTTGACCGGGACTATTCTCGTTGCCCCGGAGCATGCCTCAGATGGACCGTCTCAGGAGTGGACGGCTGACCGAATGACCCACTACTCGCGAGAGGGCAAGCATGTCTTCATGGAACTTGTTCGCCCAAGTAAGAGCGTCGACTTCCATGCCGGTGCCAAAGACACGGCCGAGGAAATTGTTAGTGCTTTGGGCGAACTGGCCGGTGCTGTGCGTGCCGAAGGACTCCGAGAAGTCATCATGGCGGGATCTGGGTCTGGTTCCGGTTCTGGTTCTGGCGGGAGCCAGAGGAGAAAGAAAGGAGTCATTCTCTACGATTTCATGGCTCAAGGAGACGACGAGGTCACGGTCGCCATCAACGACGAGGTCATCATTATTGACGATTCCAAGAGCGAGGAGTGGTGGCAAGTCCGTCGTCTGAAGAATGGCAAGGAAGGCGTCGTCCCAAGCAGCTACATCGAGATCACCGGTTCCGTTAGTCCACCACCAGGAGCTGCACCAGGGCACTCTTCGGGCAGATCAATGGTTGAGCAAAATCGACTGGAAGAAATTAGATTGACCAAGGAGGCCATCAGAGCCAGCAAAGAACCTCAGCAGGTAGGGCCGGGAATGCCTCTCCCTCAGCGAGGCAGCAGTCTCATGGCGAGAGAGAATGGTAGTAATTCGGGACAACAGCGGAGTCGACGCGAAAATGGCCGAGGCGACGGCAACGGCAAGCCCAAGTCTAGTGAGTTTCACGCCACGGCTCAGTCGAATAGCCGAGGAAATCGTGAATGGCTGACATGAAAATACTAGAACCCGACTCGGCCAAAGTACGCACTTGGACAGATAGGTCTCGATCCTTCAGCGTCGATGCGCAGTTCCTCGGCCTCAAAGATGGAAAGCTTCACCTGCACAAGATGAACGGAGTCAAGATTGCAGTCCCCATCTCAAAAATGTCTCGTGAGGATCTCGAATACGTCGAGAACCTGACAGGTATCTCCTTGGACGATGAAAAGCCACTGGCCGACGTAAAGCGAGCAAGGTCTGCCGAGAAGAAGGCCCCCGAGGCTTCCGCGGGTGTGACGATAGAAAAGAAGCCAGACTACGACTGGTTCCAGTTCTTCTTGTCCTGCGAAGTGGCCGTTGGCCTCTGCGAGCGCTATGCCCAAGCCTTCATCAAGGATTCGATGGATGAGAGCGTGCTTTCCGATGTGGATGCTAATACTCTACGAGCTCTGGGCCTCCGTGAAGGCGATATCATCAAAGTCATGCGGGCTCTCGATGCCAAGTACGGGCGCAACCGTGGTGGAAAACAGAACGCATCAAGCCCTGGCGACGGCGAAGGCGCCTCAGGGGGCTTGTTCTCGGGACCTGGAGGCACGCTGAGAAACAACACCCGCAAGGGCCGACCAGCGCCGGCGGTGCAGACCAGCGACGTTGTCGACGCCAAAGCCTTCTCCAAGTCGGACTCCTCAGAGGCCAACCAGGATACTACAAAGTCTCCCCCAGCTTCCAGTCCAGTCAAGGCCACACCTGAGATCAGCCAGAAGGCCCTATCCGGATTTGATGACGATGCTTGGGATTTGAAGCCGACTAAGCAGCAGCCTCCCCCCGAGTCCAAGCCAAAATCTCCGGAGCCCCAATCGACGGCACCACCCCCGACCACAAAGCCATTGACCGGGGCTCTGCAGGAGCTGTCTCTTCTCACCGAACCACTCCAACCCACCAAGGTGGAAGTTCCGCCGCCTGTCAAGGTTGAACCCATCCCCGAACCACCGGCTCCTGTTCAGCCACTCCCCGGTGCGAGCCCGGCCTTCTTCACGGGCGTTTCTCAGTCCCAGCAGGCCGCTCATCCCTCGCCCCAAGCCTTGCTACGACAACGACCTACTCCCCCTCAAACCGTTCAAAACCAGGGCCCTCTGGTCCCCCCGCCTCCTCAGCGCCCGCTGTCCGCTCCTCAGTCGGCGCAACCCAGTGCCTTCTCACCACCACCTCTGGTCCCCCAGATGACGGGCGCCGTGCAGGGTCAGGTGGCACCACTCGGGCAGAGCCTCGCTGAGATTAACCAGGCTCGCCTCCAGCAACAGTACACGGCTCAGATGCAGCAGCAGGTGCAGCAGCAGCAACAGCAACAGCAACAGCAACAGCAACAGCAACAGCAGCCGCTTCAGCCTACTATTACTGGATATCCCGGTCCCCAAGGCCCTGGAATGATCCCTTACCAAACCGGCACGCCTGCTCAGTTTATGCAATCCATGATGACAGGTGCCCCTGGGCCAAGTCCATATGCGCCTATTCAAACCCAACCAACGGGCTTCCAGCCTTCTTTCTCCGCAGGCCGGCCCATGTACGGCCAGCAACCCACCCCAGGAAACATCAATAGCTACCTGCCCCCGGCATTGGAACCTCAGCGGACAGGGCTGCCTACCATTCAGCCCCAGGCAACTGGATTCGGAGGCATCAATGGTCCGATGGCCCCCATGCCCCTTCAACCACAGCAGACTGGTCCGGCGCCTGCCATCCGCTTCGGCATGACGGCCGAGACTAAGAAGCTTGCGCCCCAGGCAACAGGGCGTAGGGCCAATCTGGCGCAAGCAAGTAAGTCAACCCGTTGTCGAACATAGGTATCATGCTGACAATATTCGCAGCTCCCGACAACCCTTTTGGGTTCTGATTGTATCGTCTGCCGATGTCTGATTGTAGCTGTGGTTGGTTGGTTGGTTGGTTTGTGGGATCGAACGAATTGTCGGTCTTTGTGGGCGATTTCATTTGGTTGGACACATGCCGTCATATCTTACATTCATGTCTAGTTATTATCACGTACGCCCATCTAGATGACAAGTGGAAAGTCAATAATACTCTGGAGGACCAACCCCAGTTGGCCTCTCTAATACTGCTCGTCGATCTTCCCATCTTTCGTCGTGTCTGACTGGTAATCTACACATGGGATACACTAGAATAATTCGGAAGAAGCTACTTGGGACTCATGTCGTCGTGATGAGAAACATATCCAATTATATCGTCTATACGTGAAACCGCCCAAGAAGTCGTCTAAAACCGTGATAAACCAGGACGTATTTGAATGACATCCCCTCGTTTGTGAAAGCGAGGAGAAGGTTGAATTATTCAAAAAGCCAGAGACGTCGGAAACAATCAGGAAATGTTGAGCACGTCTGAGGAGAAATAAGATCTCCTGATAAACAACCCCAGACAGGAAATCCATCATTTCTCCGTGGCGAGACATGTGGACTGTCGTAAGGTATCACCAAGCAAATGCCCATACCCGATTTGTGCTTCTGGCTCTAAAAAGCATGGCCCGTTCCTCTGGGAAATCTGGTATTACCATTGGAACCCACCAACCGTGACCGGTCTTTAGCTGCTCCAGGATCATCATTATGCCTTTCGTCGTCGACCGGCCGCCGGGATCTTGGCGACACCTGAAGCAACCGTGGAGAGATCGAGTTCAGCCTCGGTGACGGGTCCGTCTACCACCACCTTCGAGTCCTCGCCGTTAGTCGCAGAAGGCTCGAAACGCTTCCGGACAGCTCGAATCATCATGAAGAACCAGTAGAAATTCAGGCTGTTCAGGGTCAGGTTGGCGGCAAGATACGTGACGCCAAGCCATACAGGCACTGTCGTTTCCTGAGTAGCAAATTGCATCGTTGACGAGAGTTCAAGTTTTGTTGTCGATGGGTGGGAGTTGATGGCGGACCAGATGTCATGGAAGACATGGAAGGACGAATATGTACCGTATACGAGGCGACAAGAGAAGAAGGTAAAAAGTAAGGCGATGCCGTTGTAGAGCTGTGCACTCGTGCCAGTCATGTCGAGCTTGTCCATGAACCAGTGAACGTTAAGAAAGGGAGTCGAGAGTTCCCACAGGATGAAAACACAGGCGTAGTAGTTGACAAATGGACGCTGGAGAATCGATTAGCGAGCGTGGATCAGGCGAGGGTCAACAGGAAACGTACAAATCCGAGAGAATAAACGAAGAGCGCGGCAATGGCATGGGCCAAGGTTCCGAGACCAAAGACGTCGAGATTCAGACTTGTAATGACCAGATCCCAAAGAAAGTAGCCTGCAGCAAAGGCCTGGATGAAGGCAGATGCACCCGTGTATCCCCAAACTCGCTCTTCGGCATCCATTTCGATCAGCTCTTGATCAGTGAACATCACCCATATGGCAAATCCATTGATGAGTAGGCACTGGACCATGGAGACGACGTGAGCATCCCAATTAAGGCGACGCTTGCGTGGTAGCTTCGAGTAGTGGTCGGGGGCGAGCCAGTTAGACAATAATGGCGAGATGGGATAAAAGACGAGCGAGTACACCAAGGCAGAGAACAGAACTTCGTGGACGTGCAAAGGCAGCGTGGGAAGTCCAAAGTAGTCGGCCCAAGGCTGGACCCGCTCAGAGAGCCATGGGATGGGTGGGAGGAAGAAGGGGTCCTTCATCTCGTCGACGTCGAGCGAGTTCGGTTTCGGTACGTGGGAAATGATTCGAGCGACGGCCAATGATGGATAGGATGCGACGAGGAGGACGGTTCGAGGAAGATGTCGAGGGGGAGGGTAACGGAAGGCGTTCAACGCCCCAGCGAGTCGCAAAGGCTGGGGTTTAATATGGAAGAAGCTGACCAGGGAAGGCAGGCAAGCGAGCGGCGGTTCCTCCCCCCCTGTATCCGCAGGTTCACTCTTGTTGGGGTAAGTTACCTGCCCGTAAGGCAGGCGGGCTCACGTGGAGGGACCCTGTGTGCAGTGTGGCTTTGGAGCATGACGTGCGGCCCGTGGAGGTATCGAGGGGCGTCAGCCACACCAGGATGAGCTGGAAGGGTACTTCAGTGGTCAGGGGGAGGTACTTCAGCTGGAGCGTGCATTCATCCCCCTCGGCACGCCCCCTGCTCTTCTCCTGGATCCCTCCATCTGCCAGAACCTCTCGCTCGAGGCAGTACGTCCCTCCCGTTACGTGGCTCCCCAATAAACGCGACAGGTACCTCGGTCTTAGCCCGCAGTTGGAAGGCACCTTTGTCCTACAAGAATTTCCACTCAGTACCAATACCTCTCGACAGAGTGTGGAGTTAATGGAGGGGCGCAAAGGCGGAGGAAGCTCAACCACACATCACAGGCCTGCTGCGAATTCCGTCCCTGACCTATTTCTCCCTCCCCAAGCTATCCCTGAACTCTGGTCACCGGGTACTACCACGATTGCCATTACACCTCTCAGTCGCCCAGCTGCCGAGGTCATACACCTTCATTTATTTGCTCTCAAACTCCAATCACTCATCGCAACACGCACGCGCTCCCGGCTCACGTGGAATTGACAGATTACCCACCTCCCCTTTTACCGGCCGTCTCCGCGCTCGAGCCTCGTGCCCGCCTCTTCGTCACGACACCTCGACTCATCGCGACTTGGCTCTTCCCACGCTCTAAAGGCCACGGCTCATAACAATACACGCACAAATGGCGGAGGCATTGCGGGATCTGCTGGCTCCGCGGCAACAAACCGACGCCGATGCCCTGAAGTACCTCGCATACCTCACGGAGCAACAGTCTGAAGTTCTTCAATCCTCAGAGCCCCAAGTGCTGTCGCAAGCTTCGCACTCTCTACTGCTCGCTGTTCAAGCCCTTTCTAAGCGCTCGCACAAGCCAGTTGTAGACTCCGCCGCAAGCCATGCTTCCTTGCGTCAGACGTTGCCCGTCCTCGCCCAGAGGGCTGCCGACTTGGCCCAGGCGGTTCCCAGACTCGATTCGCACTCGGAGCATTTCTCCTCGACATTTGGCAAGGCCAGTGACAACAAGCTGCTTGCTCGTAGGAAAGAGGCCCTACTGCTACTACGCAACTCAGAGCGGCTTGTCGACGTGATGGAAATGCCACTCTTGCTCACGTCGGCCGTCTCAACCGCCCCTGTCAACTATTCCTCGACACTCGAGCTATATGCTCATGTTCGCCGCCTGGCTTCCCTCTATCCCAACTCGCCAGTTGTTTCTTCTGTGCTCGAAGAGGCAGACGCCGCCATCCGCCAAATGGCTGCCGATCTCGTCGCCACATTGAAAACGCCAAATCTTAAGCTTGCCGCTGCTGTTCGCACCATGGGTTGGCTGAAGCGTATCGTCCCGGATTTGGTATCGGGCACCGCCTCTGACGATGCACTTCCCGCCGTCTTTCTAGTTTGCCGACTGGCTACTCTCCTGACAACATTGGAGGCCCTCGAACCTCTCAGGGAACTGGCCGATGAGGAGCGTCTACGGAAAGACAAGTTAACCAACTCTTGGTCCGGCGGCCAGCAAACGGAGCGTTTTTTGAAGAGGTTCATTGAAATTTTCCGCGAACACAGCTTCAGCATCGTTTCCGTGTTCAAGAGCATCAGCACCAACTTGGGAATGCAATCGGACGTCGATGAGGACCCTCTGCGCCGGCTACCGTCCCCAATGGCAAGCTTTCCTCTCCATCTAGTGGAAATGCTCCTGGACACTCTGCGCATCTATTTGCCGACAGTCAAGGATCAGGCCTCCAGGGAAAGCATCCTGACACAGGTCCTCTACTGTGCTGGAAGTCTGGGACGACTTGGTGCCGATTTCGGGATGCTCCTCGCAGCAACAGGCGTCAGTGAGTGGGTCGACCTCGTCAAACGGCATCGTCTCCTCGCTGGTCGCCTTGAATCTGTTATTAGCGACTATCGAGGCGGTCACCCAAACCAAGGCCAAAGCCAAAGCCCGAGCACGAGCGTTGGTGGAAATGCCTGAGGCGCCCGCGAGTTGCAATTAACCGAAACGGCGGAACCAAGTCAGCAATCGGGGCGCTTATCCTGCGCCTGGCCTGATCCAGTCCAGTCACGTCACTCATCATTCGTCCCTCGACGAAACATGTGGCCGACAATTTGCTTCTAGTCATGGGCATCTCGATCGCCACTCCGGCAGCACCGCAAGATGAGAAGGCTGCAACTGCACCATTGAATTCGCAGCGCCCCTCGCGATCAGCCAACTCAGGTATGATGACTGGAAACCCAGGCGGACCTACCGGCACGATCGCATCCTGACTTTGGCTTCATAGCGCACCACTTCGTCTCGGGGCTCGGGTCTGGTGTAGCCTCTGCCGTCATTTTACAGCCTCTCGACCTGCTGAAAACGCGGGTTCAACAATCTGGCCACTCGTCACTCTCTGGATGCATCAGAGAGCTGAGGCAATCTTCTAGCTTGGTCCCAGCGCTGTGGAGAGGCACGGTGCCCTCGGCTTTGCGAACTGGCTTCGGCTCGGCCCTTTACTTCACCTCACTCAACGCGATTCGCCAAAATGCGCAACGCACAGCATTCCTCGGACAGCGGCAGCAGAACCAGCACGGCTCCTCCGTACTGCCTTCGTTGAGCAATGCGGCAAACCTGGTATCTGGAGCAACCGCCAGGACCTTTGCTGGTTTCGTTCTCATGCCACTCACCATCATCAAGGTGAGATTCGAGTCGAGCTTTTACTCGTACCCGTCCTTGATTTCTGCCGCCGCGGACATTCGCAGGACCGAAGGTTGGCGTGGATTCTTCTCTGGCTTTGGTGCCACGGCGTTGCGCGATGCCCCAAATGCTGGGTTGTACGTGCTTTTCTATGAGATGCTCAAACCACAACTGGCATCTCTAGTTGCACCGGATCCCTCTACTAGTGCCAATCCTGGAAAGATGCAGGCCGTAATGGCCAGTTCCGTCAACTTCAGCGCAGGAATGCTCGCCGGCGGCGCTTGTTCAGTCATCTCGAACCCGTTTGATGCTGTCAAGACACGCATCCAGCTGCAGCCGCAGCTCTACAAAAATATATGGCACGCTTGGTATAAAATGGTGACGCATGAGGGCGTTCGTTCGCTGTGGGATGGACTCTTGTTGCGTATGAGTCGAAAGGCACTCAGTTCGGCCTTGGCATGGACTGTGTACGAAGAACTCATCCGCCGGGCCGGATCAACGTGAAGAGGAGGAAAGAATTTGTATCATAAACTGTAACAACTGTAACAACGCGTCTCATAAAACTCAATTTACAAAGCCAACGCTTATATCATATCCAATTGATCCCCTCACCGCATTACGCTCTTCATCATTTTCAAAACCTCCCTGTCGCTCAAACTTACGACGGTCGACCGCCGGCCAGATACATGAGGAGGGAAGGTGACTTGCTTCTCTTGCGATCATGCTTCTTTCGCACCCACTCAAACTCTGGTTCAGTGCGGTGGCTCTTTTTCTCCTCAATCAGAAGGACCTTGTCGCGTTTCTCACGAAGGGCCTTGGTGTGCTTCCACAGTCGATCCTGCTCCCATTCGGGAACCCAGCGCTTAATCAGGACATAATCAGGGTTCTGGCAGTGACATTAGCATGGATGCGCGGGCAAAGAGCGGGAAGGTGTTTGTACCTGGTGATCAAAATCGAACTCGACGCCGAAAGTCCGCAATGTCTCAATCGAAAGGTGCTTGCGCGCCATTCGAGTAAAGGTCGCCCGAGAAGGAGCGGCAACCACGGCCTGCAGAGGAGGAGCAGGGGCAACGGGAACGATTTGAGTGTAGTTGTTCTGATGCGTGAAGCCCTGAGGGAGGGGTTGCGTGTATTTGGCTGCCGGGTGGCTGTAATGGGGGAGGGGAACCGGAGCGTTCTGCTGATGCTGTTCCTTCTTGATTTTTTCCTTCTTGAGAATAGCGGCGATTTCCTTGTCGTCAAGTCCAGACTGTCGGAGATGTTCCTCAAGTCGGCGGTTGTACTCGCGATCTTTGGCTTCTTGTTCCTGCTTCTCCTTCACGATGCGATCCCTCTCTGCTTGTTTGTAGCGCTCAACAGCTTCTGCGGCCTCTTTCTCCTTCTCGGCTTTGAGCTTCTTCTCTTTGGCGATGCGATCTTTCTCGGCTTGCTTATAGCTCTCAACCGCATCCTTGGCCTCCTTGTCGCGACGATCCTGCTCCTCCTTGGCTGCGTCCTCGTGTCTGAGACGCATCAGCTCCATCTCTTTCTTGAGCCGCTGCTCTTCGGCTGCGCGAGCCTCGCGGTCCTTGATTTTATCCAGTTCTGCCTTGGCACGCTTCAGTTCTGCCTCCTCTTGGTATTCCTTGATGAGGCGCCGCTCATTCCGCTCGCGATCGCTGGTGACTCGCATGACCTCAAAGTCTTTACGAGTTCGTTCCGCCTCCCATTCCTCGCGGAGACGGCCCTGCTCCTTGTCGCGATCGCTTGTAACACGCATAACCGCAAGGTCTTTGCGAGCTTGTTCGGCTTCCCATTCTTCGCGAGTTAGTTGAGAAGAACGGGAGCGAGACCTGGACCAGGAACGGGACCGGTGGCGGTGGCGGGACGAGCGCGAGGATCGTCTGTGACGATCGTCATCGGAGTCTTCATCAGAAGAGTGCTCGTTATAGATCCGGTTGGTGATGATGACGGGAGCAGGCGCAGCAGGAGGAGGGCTGGCGGCCCAGCGCTCACGGGACCGAGAGCGTTCATGAGAACGGGATCGGGCCGGGACCAGGTAGCCGCGGCCAGAATCATCGTAATAACTGCGCCGCTGGGGTGCTGGTGCTGGCGCTGGCACATGGCGGACCTGCCGTGCACCACGGCGGAAGTGGATGTCCAGGTCATCTTCGTCGTGGAAGCGACTCATGTTGATGGAGTGAAAGCTCCGTGTAGGACAGAGTGATGTGTGCTGAGATGGGTGTGTAGAAAGTGGACTAAGTGAAGACGGCCAAAGATAAAGTTGTATGGAGAGTAAGCACGCAGGTGAGAAAAAAAAAAGGAAGAAGAGAGAAAAAGAAGGAGGGTGTGAAGACGACTATAAGACGACAGGAAGGAGCCACCCTTGGAGGGAGGAGCCGGCCCTGGACTCCTGGTAGGGCTGGGACGCCAAATGACACTGAGAAAGAGCGGGGTCCTGAGCTGAAACCGGTGGATAAGAATGGAATGTGCATCTTGGGGGCCAAAAACAAGCCACTGGAGGGCGCTTGCGTCACGTTCGGGTACTTTGTCTTACTGCGATACGGATAGGCGCACCAAGATGCAGCGGGGACGCCGTCCATTTGCACATCACGAGCGCACGGGCGAAGGTCTCTGGAAGGTGACATTGTGGCTCGAGCATCGTCCAAGAGTTGATTGGAATTCTCTAATCTGCGTACCAACATAACCTGAGGTACCTCGTAGAGGCGCCCTCTCCCATCACTGCCATCACCAGGGCCGTTGTCGAACGAATAGGCCTCCCTCTCTTCCATGGGGGCCCCACCATGTTGGTCGCCATGATTTTTCTACAGTACAGAAGTAATAGACTAAGTGGCTAAGTGCTGCACCGCCGGAATCAGTCCATCCCAGTCTCGGGAGCGATGCGCGCCATGATAGGGCTGATTGCGCCGAAGCGCCGAAGGAGCGTCGCTCTGGCGGCACGCGAAACACTCAACAACCCTGAGGCCTCGTAGCGATGGCGCCTAATGGATAGACCACCATGATATCGCCCAGTAGGCAGCTCTGTGGGAACCTGCACGACTGCCTTGCGGAGGCGAGTAACTACTTCCAAGGTGTTGGGACTTTGTCGCCACCTACTTGGCCCCCAGCATCTGCTCGATGTGATTGCGGCTGTTCTTCTGCGTCGTCTCCAGGTAGAGCAATCGCTTGCTCAGCTTGTCAACCTCGGTCTCGATGGTCTGCGTCTGGCCCTCGAGTTTCTTTCGCAGCGAGTCGACCGGAAGCGAAACAAACCTACAAATGGCGCACGGCATTCGACGTTAGACATTGAGAGCGTTAGTGGGGGGAGGGAGTGTCGTCAGAGCGAGTGTAATGGTGGGGTAAGCGGAACGAGGGGAAGATGCAACCTGAGCTTTGGTGGTGAGAAACAAGCTCCGAGGAGCCTGGCGAGCTTGGGAAGTAGAAAAACTCGAGTGCACGTACATCTTTCCAACGCCTTCATACACTACGGCATCGCCCGGAAGTGTGGCCATTTCGCTGATGGTAAGCCGCAGCAGCCGCTGTTCGCGTTGCTTGCCTGTCATCTGCGTGCGAGCCAGGCCAATCTGCTGCTGGGCGACCAGGGCCTGACTCTCAATCTCTTGCACCAACTACTCTCTCCCATTAGCAAATCCCCATTTTCGGCTGCCTTTGAGGGTGAGGCCGCCGCTCAATGCTTTGTCGTCCCACAAGCCTCAAGGAGTGGTGCACCGCCCCCAACAGATAGCATTGCGCAAGGGATTCCAGGGATCAGATCATACCTTTTGCAAGGCTTCGTTCGGAATCGCCATGGTGCTAGATGGTACGAGTTGGGTGGAAGAAGGCAGTAAACTCGGGTGCTGTGCGAGGGACGGTTCACTGTTGAGAAACCTGACGCTGGCTGCCTCTGGCTTCAAGTGGAAGAGGACGTGGCCCCGTTTTATCAGAGACCTCGATAGATGAATATCCCACAAACATCGGTTTCACGAGCCGTCGCAAACGGTACCTTGCCCATTTCACCAACAGTCGACTTGATATCCAATTTAATGTATCTTGACAGCGTTATCCAACCTTGAGCTTGATATACCGCACATATATGGAGATTCCAGATGCCCCAAGCCCCTTTACGCCCGGAGGCTCATCTGTCCAATCGCTGGACAAGTGTACCGAGTCTCCTTCATCGTGCCAGTAGCCTGGTAAATAGATCAATTTGTGCTTCTCTCACGTCAGTAGGCGCCATATGGACTGACTTGATGCGCGGACCCGGCACAATGCAGGAATTGCAGATATCTCACTGCTGCTTCTGGCCCTGATCCTTTTCGCGCCGAACCTCGGGGATCGACGACAGCAAGCGAGGCCAATGAAGCACAAACTCATCGTCATGGCCGGTCAGACACCGACGAAGCCAGATGCCCCAAGTGATATAGTAGTATGCTGTGACAGTGAAAAGAAGAACAACGTGTTAGCGAACCATCACCAAGTCAACCAGATCCAAGTCATTACCTCCTACACATTCTATTAGTGCCCGATTCACGAGAAAACTATGCGAGGCGGTGGCCTACCGAGACCTGTCATGAGGTGCCACCATGCGTGGCCCTCGAGCAATACTGCCCAGGGAAGCCCAATCGTGCGCCTCCATCTTCGCATCTCCGTGCAAAACAGGTTGTCGCAGATCCATAAGAAATAGCCGCCTAGAAACACCAAGAGTCCTGTCGTCGGTCGTCAAATTCTGCTCGCTCAATTCACTGGATATCAACACCTCCCCGACGTACCTGTTGCAACCATGACCCACATGGTCTTGAGTAGCTCGGCCGACTTCCCAGCGCGTCTGGCCTCGAGAGCTGGACGGAGCTGACACTCCATCACCCACATGCTGCGGAATACAACGGTGGCCGTGAGCAAGGCGTAGGCTGTCTGGTGGAATAGAGGATCCTTTGTGAAGTGGTAGTACAGCTACAAGGCCGTCATCATCAGTACTGATCGGCTGCTTATGGGTGCATCGGACTCACTGTGATGAATGCAGCCAAACCCAGCAAACCGGCCCCCAGTACCACCGAGAAGGCTTTGGACCTCGAGAACGAGAAGCTAGCGTACATCATGAGACAGGTAGTATATATCATGGATAGTTCATCCACAAGTTGCATCGGGTCTGTGCTTCCAAGTCAGTCTCTGTTTGGCAGACTCTGTAAATCCCTCCATGTCTGGCTTACATTTGAGCGTGGCATGGAACGAAACGGAGCCTAATCCTACCATGATGTACCCCACGAAAGCGATTAAAAAGATACCAGGATGCGAGTATGTGATGCAATTCCGGATCCCTTTTATTCCAAGCCATACGAAAAGGACGTTCGTGGCCGTCTAATCTGAGCTGTCAGGTCTATCTCGGCAAGCCCGGAAGATATTGAGAACGCTTACATTGCAAACTTCTGCGCAGTAGAACGAGAGGGCATAGTCCTTAGCATTACAGTCAATACTGTAATTGTTTTGAGATGTTTAATCCTCACCTCTTCGCAGAAATTAAGTGTTGAGGTTTGCTCTCCCCAAAAGCCTGATCCGTAATCAGGATATGGCACCCGGAAAGCTCGGAACATGGTGAGTTTTATTATGAGGGAAGAGTTTATGAGAGCAAACAATTGGGGAGGAAAAGTAAGATAGTAAGTAATAATAATGTCTTATGAGGGAAATAAAAGTAAGATATTAAAATATAAAGATTAGAGAAATAGTGGAGTGGAAAGAAGAGTTTTTTAAAAAAAAATATAAAAGTATTTTAATTCTTTTTAGTAAAATAAATAATAATAATTTAATATTTAAATTAAATTTAATCTATTAATAATATAATAATTATAAATTTAAAATGTTTATATATATAAAATTATTAATTTAAATTTAGCTTAAAGTAGAATTTTTTTTAAATAAATTTTATAATATTAAAAATATAATTAAATTATAGCTTTATAAATTATAAAAATAATTATTAAGGAAATTAAATTTTTAATATTTAGAAAATTATATAAATAAAATATTAATATTATTAAAATATTTAATAAGTTTAATTAAAAAAAGTAATTATAATTTTTATTTTTATATAGTAGCTTAATAATTTAAAATGTATAATAAAATATATAATAAAAGGTTTTTCTTTATTTTGTTTTCTTTTTAGATTTTAAAAGGGGATTAAGATAGCTTAATTCTCTTTAATAAAATAAATAATTATAAAAGTATATTTTTTTTTTTTTATACTTAAAAGGAGAATTAAAGCAATTTAATTCTCTTAAGTAAAATAAATAATAATAATTTAATACCTAAATTAAATCTAATAATTTAGATTAGGGAGGTTAATTATATATTTATAAGCCTTAATAACTTAATATAACCTTAATTAAAACCCTATTTAAAATAAATATATTATCTCTTAATTAAAAAGATAAAAGGCTTATAATTCTTTCCTCCCTTAAAAATTATTATAAATTTAGTTTAATATTTATAATATTTTATATTTATTATCTAAATTACTATTTATATTATTATTATTATAGATTATCTTATAAGCTAAATATATATAGTATTTATTTATTTAAGAACTTATTAAATATATAATTTCTTTTTCCTATTAATTCTATTAACCTTTTTTAACTTTTTAGCTTTTTTATAGAATTAGAGCTTAATTAATCTTAATAGGATTTTCTCCTCCCTTATTTATTATTATTATTACTATTATTAAGCTAGATTAATAAAACTATTAAATACTTAATTAATTATAATAATTACTTTTTATAAAAGTTTATATTAAATAACTCTAAAAATATTATATTTTTTAGAAATAAGGCCTTTTATAAATTTAATTTATTTTCTTTAATTAATTCTCTTAATAAAATAATTAATTTTTTTACTTTCTTTTTTAATTATTAATTTATTAATATATTAGGCCTTAATATATATTTAGATATATAAATTAGAATTTTATATTTAAATATTATTTATTTATTTTTACTTTATTATATTTAGAAAGGGGATTAAAGCAGCTTAATTCTCTCTAATAAAATAAATAATAATAATTTAATAATAATAATTTAATATTTAAATTAAATCTAATAATTTAAATTAATAGGGTTTACTATATTATATATATTTATAAGCCTTAATAACTTAATATAACCTTAATTAAAACCCTATTTAAAATAAATATATTACCTCTTAATTAATACTAAAAGGATAAAAGGCCTAGAGTCAGTCCCCACAACTTCGTCACCCCACAACTTCGGCATTTTGCTCTCTCATAAAAGCTATTATTTAAAAAATCTAGATTAAATAGAACTAAAATAGCTATAATAATATAGTTTTAAAATATAT